>JAOANR010000008.1:17942637-18413278 GCA_030278955.1 Hygrophila difformis | reverse complement strand
AAAAGAAAAAGAAAAAAAAAAACAAAAAAAACATTTATTTTGAGTAAGCAGACAAATGCCAGAAGTTAGCGTAATCAACTATCCAACTACTTCTTCTATAATACCGTGGAAAATGGCTTAAATGACGTGAAATAAGATATTCATACCAGCAAGGACATTTCTGTCTCGGTATCCGCATAGAATGGATCCATTCTGTAAGAACTTCATAGTTAAGCGTGTTTGTCTTGGAGTAATTTTAGGATAAATGACCTCCTGGGAAGTCTCGCAGTGCGTGAGTGATGTCAAAGCGCACTAGAAAGAGCTCATGTTGGTTTGTGGGGTCAGCCTTAACTCCGGAGCCGACAACATGTAGAGTAATACCCTATCTTTCCGCTGCGCCAAATGTAGTAGTGTTACATGTTCATCAATTAACTCATTCAATAAATCGTTAATATAGAGAAGCAAAGTAACTTTGACGCGGAATGATTGGAGAGCTAATCAAAGTTTGTAGTATTGACAGCAGAAATAAAATTTCACACATGATAACAAAAATCACCGATCTCTGTAAATCTCAATAATGAAACGAGTATATGGCTACATGGTACAGATCGCCACAACAATGACTAATCGCCAGAATTTTTCCAAATACAACCATTACCTCAAATTCCAAGAAAATTGGAACACAAGGGCCTTGGAGAAAATTGGTGGCTACTTGAGAGGGGCGAACGCAGAATCTGATGTAAGAAAAGAAGGTAGAGACAAGGATAGGGATTGCCTCTGCGAAGTTACCAACAACACCATATCACAATATTGAATTCAAAACCAACAAAATGGAACAAAAACTCAACAATGCAAAAACACAATATCCTATTAATTAACCCCTATTTCAAAATTGAACCAATATAAGATCTTCTATGAACAAAGACAAAAAAACACTTGCATAAGGAAGGAGCCTTCCGTGGTTTAAATGATCAAAGCAAAAAAGAGAAGGTGAACTGGAATAAGGTAAAATTCAAAAAGTCATAACAAAAGATTCTAAAATAATTAGGTAGAACACAAACCAACACCACCCTTGAGCAAGGTAGCATAGAACCTACATAATTGATCATAATAGATTGTTGTACAAAAGAGACTTCACAAACCAGGGGATTTGGTCTTGACAAAGTAATTAATCCTCTGTGCTCATCTCATAAGCTAATTAATTTAAAGTGCTGGAGGGCTATCATTTGTAATTAGAGACCTTTTATTAAATGAAATATATGCAGACATGTAAAAAGTAGCAATAATGCTGGCGGCTGGCCATATGTTCTCTTTTTCCCATTTTATAGGACTATGTTGAATGAAGAAGGTCAGAAAAAATAAGAATTAGTGGATGTAAACTACTGACTCATACATAAGCGGTGTGGTCGCCAAAGCAACAACGATTATCATTCCCGAAGGACCATGTTCGCGACAAAGAGCCATGAAATTCACCAACCAAATTGCCTTTGGTATAGATAGATTACCAATAATGTGTTGTTAAATTTTTTGGGCTCACTACTCAAATGTATTTTTTTGTGTATAACTAGATATTCCTATTGTTAAATGTTAATTTGTAATTCCCAAGCAGACAAGCTCTTCAGTTCTTTCCTAAGTAGCAGCCTTTCTTCAGTAATATTTATTGTATGTCTTTTATTTAATTATCTCATCACTTGTAATTGCACTTATAAAAAGAGCTGTACACACGTGATTGTATCAAGAAAAATATTCAGTACAATCGAAAAGGCTGCAGCCTGTCTTAAAGAAAATTCATTGTTCAATTTCTTCTTTCACTTCATCTCCAATCCCCAACAAATTTGGTATCAGAGCTTTGGTTTCCAAAGAAGATGGATACATCCCAAAACTCAGTTTTCTCATACACAAGCAACCAAATCCCTATTTTCAATGGAGAGCATTTCGACTACTAGAGTTCTCAAATGGAAACTATCTTCATTTCACAAGACTTGTGGGATGTCGTGGAAGAAGGTCTCACGGAGCCACCGGAGGAGATGACTGCAGAGTACAGAGAAACAGTAAAGAAAAATGCAATGGCATTACGATGTCTTCAACAAGGGGTGAGCAAATCTATTTACCCAAGAATTTTGGAATCAAGAAAGCTAAAGATGCTTGGGATACTTTGAAACTAGAGTTCCAAGGTTCTCAAAAGGTGATGGCCATAAAGCTGCATACGTTGTGGATGCAATTTGAATCACTAAAAATGAAGGAAAATGAGCAAGTCAAGGATTTCTTCTCGAAGATTGCCGAACTCGTGAATCAACTAAAAAGCTGTGGAGAAGATGTAACTGAGAAGAAAGTGGTGGAGAAAATTCTCAGAAGTCTACCACAAAAATTTGAACATGTTGTTGCAATCATCACCGAGACAAAAGGTCTCAATGGCTTGACACAATATGAGCTAATGGGTTCATTAGAAGCACATGAACAACGTGTTAGCAAGTACAACAATGAGCCGCTTGAACAAGCCTTTCAAGCAAAAGTGAATGTAACCAAAAAGCCATTCCAGCAAGGAAGAGGAGGATGCTCTGGTGGACGATCATCCGGAAGAGGACGTGGCCGAAATAATGGTAAAGGCGGAGGAAGAGGTGACTCAAATTCTTACCAATCTGAGAATGATGATCCAGTATGCTATGTATGCAAGAAAAAGGGCCATGAATCCAAAGATTGCTGGTATAAATGTAAAACATGCAAGATTCCAAACCACTCCGATAAAGATTGCTGGCTTAAAAACAAAAAGGGAAAGGAGAAAATTGAGTCGCATTTTTCGGCGGAAGATGAATCAAGCAAGCTATTTATCTCAAGAATAGAAGCTGAAAAATCTCCCTCAATTTGGTACCTGGATAGTGGATGCAGCAATCATCTATCTGGAAATGAGAAGGAATTCCATAATATTGATAGGAGCTATTCCAATCATGTTGAAATAGGAGATGGGAAGAAGGTGGAAATAGAAGGAAAAGGAGTCATTGTTGTGCACACAAAAGACGGCAAAGAAAGGTCCATTCATGATGTTCATTTCTCTCCTAATATTTCACAAAACCTTTTGAGTGTTGGGCAGATGATGAGGAACGGATACAAGCTAATCTTTGATGATGAGCAATGTGAGATTATACACAAGAAATCTGGAGTGTGTATTGCAAATGTGAAGATGACAGCCAACAATCTATTTCCTATCAATATGGTATCTCAACTTGCCTTGAAGAATTGTACCAGTGATGAATCATACCTTTGGCATTTAAGGTATGGACATCTCAATTTTAAAGGCCTACAACTATTGAATCAGAAACACATGGTGATTGGATTGCCAGACAATAAAGACAATGAAGCAGTATGCGAAGGATGTGTTTATGGAAAAATACATCGACTTCCATTTCCTAAAGCAGCAGGACGTGCACGGGCTCCACTTGAAATCGTACATGCTGACATTTGTGGACCTACAAGGACACCATCATTAGGAAACAAAAGGTATTTCATACTTTTTGTCGATGATTTTACAAGAATGTCTTGGGTGTTTACTATTGCGCAGAAATCAGAAGCTTTTTCAAAATTCTTGCACTTCAAAGCTCTAGCCGAAAAGCAAAGTGGATGTGAAATAAAGTGTCTGAGGACTGATCGAGGCGGAGAATTCATCTTCAAGCCCTTCATGGAATATTGTAAAAGAGAAGGCATTAAGAGGCAACTTACCATTCGTTACACACCACAACAAAATGGTGTTGCCGAAAGAAAAAATCGTACAATTGTTGAAATGGCCAGGAGCATGCTAGCTGGAAAGAATTTACCAAATGATTTTTGGGCCGAAGCTGTCCACACCGCCGTATACATACTGAATTTTTGTCCAACAAAAGCAGTGATGAATAAAACTCCTTTCGAAGCATGGCACCAAAGAAAACCAATGGTAAGTCATCTTAAAGTTTTTGGTTGCATTGCTTATGCTCTTATTCCAGCAAAAGACAGAGGCAAATTTGATGGGAAAGGTGAAAAGATGATTTTCATTGGCTATAGCAACGAGTCGAAGGGGTATCGTCTCTACAATCCAGCCACCAAGGAATTGGTAATGTCCAGAGATGTAATATTTGATGAAAGCGGTATGTGGAAATGGGAAAAAAAACCCAATACATCCCATAATTTTACCTTTTTTCCCAATCCATCCCACAATAATTACATTAACCGAACCCATCCATTAATTTTCTTAGTTTTCGCCTAATCCATCCATTTGCTCCTTAATGACAGGTTTGTGCTGACGTGGCGCACAATTAAGGGGTACTAATCTAATTCACCGATTATTGACCGATGGGCTGGCAATTGGACTTGCCATGTCGGTTTTGGAGGGAGCCACTCAATGGTAAATACCACCCTTTCCCAAACGAAAGCCACTTTCTTCCCTCTCCATTTTCTCCTCTCAAATTCCAAAATTAGGGCGCGGGCAGACGAAGGAAAGTCCGTGGAAGCCGTCGGGTTGGAGAAGTTCAATGGACCATCGAAGGAGGATGAATACACAAAGGATGGATTTGAGGTATGGACCACCCCCTTTTTGCAAATGTCGAGTGAGACTTTTTTTGAGGGTTGTGTTGGACCCGGCCAAACCAAGCTGTGGAAAGCTCTATTACAGTTGTCGAATGTGCAACTTCTTCCAATGGGTATATCCGATTCAAGGTAATTGGGTGCACAATGGACTACCCATCGAACCGAACGATGGCAGCTCGAGCCGGAGTGAGTATGTTGCAGAGGCTCCACAGAATTTTGAGGAGTTCACCGAGGTGTCTTCTCCAATGACATATGGCCACCGCGATGTAGCTGGAAATCGAGATGGAGGTGAGAAAATTTTTTTTCTGTTGGTGTTGTGCGGAGTCCTACTAGTAATGGTGGTTTGTTTGTTGCTATTCAAATGAAAGAACTTGGAGGAATTGGCCCGTTTTGGTTCTAATGAGGTAGTGTGTATTTGGTGCATTCTGTAGCAATGGTGGTTTGTTTGTTGCTATTCAAATGAAGGAACTTGGAGGAATTGACGTGTTTTGGGTATACCGAGGTAGTGTGTATTTGGTGCATTATGTAGAAATGCTTTGTATTTGAAGTAGTACTTGGAAGTGTATTAGATTAGAAGTCTCCAGACTTGTAAGTAAGTTGAGTAATGGTTTTTGGATTGGAGAAGTAAAATTCTATGAATGGTGTTTCCATTTTAGTTTTGAAATACGAGCAATGGTTTTATGAATGGCTTTGTGATGTGTGGTTCATCAAGGTGTTGCGTTTTCATTGAATGTAATGAAATTCCTGGAAGAAATGTATCAGAGAACTGGAACACAGAACAAATTGCAAAAACAGGGGATGGAGCAATGGTTAAATAAGCCCAAATGACATTTCATAGCAAAAACAAATTGCATTTCTTAATTGATAACAAGAAATGGAACACAGAATAGGGGATGACACCAAAATACATTTCATAGCAAAAGCAAATGCAACATGCATTTGATAAGAAATGTATGATCCCTGTTTGAAGTTGCATCATCTACACACTTCTAAGATGCTAGCTATGGTTCCACCAAATGTCATACAAAAACATGGCATATTGTTTATCAATCAAAGCCATCACCAAAAATGGTACAAAACACATCAACAGTTAGTTTAAATCACTATCATCCATCATCATTTCTTCACTCGGTCTTGAGCAGCCTTTTTGAGGAGGTTTGATACAGTCATGAACTTCCGGCCATCTTTGAGAATGCTTGGAATTGGCCTATTGCTCACTTGTGATTGATCTTCCACATCCATGAATCTAGCAGGGATCACCACCTGGACGGTCCGTTGGGACTGTTGTGAATCTGCTTGAGTTGTGCACTCCAACATTGCTGCTTCAGATTGTATATCATCTACAAGCTCACCTTGCTACAGTAAAACAGAACATTTCATGGTTGGGTAAAACCTTGATGTAAGAAATATACACAAAGAACTTGGAAATAAACGGGAAAGTGACTAAATAACTTACACTTCCTCCTTCATTGTTTGGCAAGTTTGTGCCAGTGAACTTGCACCTCCTAATGTTGTGTCCACGCATGCCACATTTTGAGCATGTGACCGTATCTTGTTGTCTTCTCATCTTGCTGCCACAAGGGAGTATTTGTGGCCTGCCCTTTTTCCTCTTTTTTTTCTTGTTTGACTCTTCATTTTCCCCTCTTCTTCTCTCGGTCACCGGCCTCCCTTTCTTTGTTGCACTTGCAGCAGGTGGTTTTATCTCAATATGGTTGGTCTTGGGCCACTCTTGAGGGCTATTAATTGGTAAAATAGGCAATTCATATGCCTTCCTGTATGAACCAACCATGTAGCAGTTGTGGATGTATTTTTCAAGATCGTACTTCATATGGTTAATTGCTGCATAGGCATGTATACAAGGCAAGCCACTAATTTGCCACTTTCTACAGCCACAAACTCTCCCATCCAAGTCTACACTGTATTGCTCATAGTCATTTGATAATGAATTCACCTAGACATTCAAATAGCAAGAATTCAATGTAAAACACTCAAAGAGAAGTGCTGCCTATATTCCTCAAGTACACATTATATTGGAGTGGACAACACATCAACAGCAAATGCACTGTAATAAATGTGTTTGAAGTGAAATTTTGTATTAGAACATACCTGGAAGTTATTGGCATTTGACTTGAGTGCCACATAATCAAGAACCTTGGCATGGTAGCCATCCATGATTTCCAGAATTCTCGGGCAAAGAACATCTTTCCACCTCTTTGATTTGGCAGCCATGTCTCTATTCCTTTGGAACTGACTCATGAGATACATGTGCAAGTCTTGCAACATAGACAATATTGGCTTCTTCCTAGCCTCCAGAATATTCCCATTGAATGTCTCACATGCATTGTTGGTGAGAATGTCACACTTCGGAACAGTGCTGAAAAAGGCCCTACACCATTGACTCGGAGGTTTGCTTCTTAACCATTCCACAGCTTTTGGATCATCCTTGTGGAGATTATCCATGACCCTCTCGAATTGATTAACTGTTGTGCATTTTGCTGCTTTCCAAAAGATTTTCCTGTGTGACCATCCTTTGAAACCGGCTGACTGGAAATTGGCCATCAAATGTCTTGCACAATATCTAAGTTCTGCCCCGGGGAAAATATCTTGTTCAGCTTGGATCAAACCTGATTTCATATAAAACAATGTAATGAAGGCAGGTGCATAATTGTTAAACAAAATGAAGGCAGTTGCATAATTGTTAAACAATGTAATGAAGGCAGCTTGGAAATTGGCAGCTTTATTACCTTTTTGTTTGTCGCTCATCAAGGTAAATTTGGTTGGATCTTGGATCCTAAGATCATGCTTCAAATGTGCAAGAAACCATGACCATGTTTCTGTTGTTTCCTTCTTTACAACCGCGTATGCAATTGGCAAGTAATTGTTGTTCCCGTCCACTCCACATGCAGCAAGCAAAACACCCCCGTATGTCCCCTTTAACCAACACCCATCCAAACAAATCACTGGTCTACATGCAGCTATGAACCCTTCCTTCAAAGCATTGAGGCACATATAAATTCTATCGAACCTGTTGATCCCATCACTGCCATCCGTTTCAATCACAACTGTGGAACCGGGGTTGCTTCTTAAAATTTCCTCTGAAAAACTCCAAAGCAGCTTATATTGTTCTAACCCCGTCCCTTCAATCAATTGAATGGCCTTTTTTCTTGCCTTATATGCTTGGTGTGTAGAGAATTGGACTTTCAAGTCTTTGGCTGTCTCCAATCTAAAGGCCTTCATATTCCTATTCGGGTCATTCACAAACTTCTCCTTATACTTCTTTGCAAGCCATGTACTACTTACATTCTCCACATCATTGCTTGCCTTGCATGTGTGCTTCTTAGCCAACTCCCTGATCCTAAAACTTGATTCGTTTCCCAAAGGCAGCCCCCTGAGGATCCACTTGCAATTCTCATCAGCACATTTGGCCACAAGGCGTCTCTTGTCATTCCGAGGGAATATGATGCTTCTCTTTTCATTTATGGCATATGATTGGATTGCCAGTTTCATCTCTTTCTTTGTGCTAAAGACCATGCCAACTTTGAACTTCGGATTGAATATATCATTGGTGTCAAACATCGGCAATTGTTGTTTAACATACTCTTCATCCTCCTCCGATTCCCTTGGACTAATAAGTTCATCACCACTTTGGATCACATCAACATCTTCATCAGACATTTCCATGGGGCTGTCATCACCATCATCAGTAGCCACCACCTTTTCTTTCCCTTTAGCATTCTGGTCAGCCCTCCTTTTGTTTGCTCTTTCATTTGAATTCCCAGCACCATCTTCTTCATCACATGAATCACTTTCCTCCTCCCTCATGTCATATTCGTATGGCTCATCGGAATCACTAAAATCACTCAAATTTGCAAGCTCATCCTCACCATAACTACCATCAGACGCCACCATCTCATCACCTTCGTTTTTATCAACAACATACATAAGCAATTCCCTGGAGTAGGCCGGCAACGAATCACAAGCTTTTGCTATAGTTGTTTCATCCTTCACCAGCCTCAAATGATTCCCAACAGCCATATAAACACAGAAATCTTCCCCCGAATGTAAGTTTTCAGCAAATTTTGTAATCCCAGCAAGTGTGAGTTCTTTAACAAGCACATGGTCATACTTAAAAACGGTTACCACTCCACCATCCGTCTTGTGCTCCCCGTTTACTATTTTACCTCCACTGTGAATACTCAAAGTCACCCTATCACCATCGGGCTCTGCACAAATGTATACATTGTCATAGTCAATACATACATACATACAACAAGGCACAAAAAAGATGGACCACAACAGTGAATGCAACAAGCCCAAAAAGCATAACATCAGTCACTTTTTAGTAAGTGTGAGCTCTTTAATCCCACAACAAGCTAAAACACGTGACATCAGTGAATGCAACCATCCAAAACGCACAACAGTGAATGACAAAAACAAAATAGCATACTTTTTTTTCTTTAATCCCCACTTGGTTCCATTTGTCCCCTACGCACTCAACATAAATGTCCACAACTACCATATTGACAAAATAAAATTCACAAATGAGGGGCCACGGTTCAAAAGTATGGAGGGACGACCACCGCAACTACCATACTCGACATCCTATAAAATTGCCCAAAACACAGCCACATCTACCGAAAAGATCCAAAATCCATTGAAGGAAACTTACCGTAGTCCGGTGGCGGGTAATCGTGTTCGATTTCGGGCCTCAATCGAGCAGCCGTATTCCCCATTCCTTCTCACTCGACCTCGCGACTTGAACCTAACTGCAAACCATGAAATTGGCCTCTGTGAAACGAACTTGATGTCGAGGGGAGTGGAGGGATGCCGGAAACGCGGGTGGTAATATGGAGCTAGGGAGGCGGCGTGGTTTAGCTGGGGGAAAAGAAGATGGGTGAATTTTAGGGTAATTCGCGATTTGGGGAGAGGGGGTTCCAAAATTATGTGATGTGTTGGCACCTCAAATGCCATTTGGCTGCCACCTCCGTCGAGATTAGATTAGTACCCCTTAATTGTGCGCCACGTCAGCACAAACCTGTCATTAAGGAGCAAATGGATGGATTAGGCGAAAATTAAGAAAATTAATGGATGGGTTCGGTTAATGTAATTATTGTGGGATGGATTGGGAAAAAAGGTAAAATTATGGGATGTATTGGGTTTTTTTTTCCTGTGGAAATGGAAAGATGAGACAACACCACAATTTGTTGAGCTTGAGTCACTACTGCCACCACCAGCACCATCAGTTCAAGGAGAAAATCCACTCAATGACACCAATGCTGAAGGATCAGATTCAGGAGATTCAGATGATGAGCCAAGGAGGTACCGCTCATTAAATGAAATTTATGAGTATGCTAATGTTGCATTATTTTCCAGTGAGCCACAATACTTTGAAGAAGCTGTGAAAAATGAGGCATAGAGAAAAGCCATGGATGATGAAATTGAAAGTATAAAAAAGAACCAGACATGGCAGCTGGTTGATCTTCCAGAAGGCAAAGAAGCTATCGGACTTAAATGGGTCTTCAGGACCAAGTTTAATGAAGATGGATCTGTGGAAAAATACAAGGCAAGATTAGTTGCAAAGGGGTATGCACAACAGCCCGGAGTTGATTTCAAAGAGACCTTTGCTCCAGTTGCACGAATGGAAACTATAAGGATGGTTCTTGCTCTTGCTGCCCAAATGGAATTAAAGGTGTTCCAACTTGATGTCAAGACTGCTTTCCTAAATGGAAAATTAGAAGAAGAGGTATATGTCAAGCAACCTCAAGGTTTTGAAGAAAAATGAAAAGAAGGAATGGTGTACAGGTTACACAAAGCACTCTACGGGCTAAAGCAAGCACCAAGATGCTGGAACAACACCATTGATGCATACTTTCTGGAAAATGGATTTTTCAGAAGTCCATCCGAGCCATCACTCTATGTGAAGAAAAATGAGAAAGATTTCTTGATGGTTTGTCTTTATGTTGATGATTTAATCTATGCAGGGACAAACATGAAGATGGTTAAATGGTTTAAGGAGGCAATGATGAACAAGTTCGAGATGACAGATCTTGGAATAATGAAATACTTTCTGGGCATTCAAGTGAAGCAACATGATGGGTGCATTTTTATTTCTCAAGAAAAGTATACTGGTGATATATTGAAGAAGTTCCGAATGGAAAATTGCAAGCCTGTTGCAACACCAATGGCGCTGAATGAAAAACTGAAGATGGATGATGGGGCTGAAAATTTTGATCCCTCCATATATCGAAGTCTCGTGGGATCATTGATCTATCTCACTCACACAAGGCCTGACATATTGTATGCTGTAAGTTTAATTTCAAGATTCATGGAGAAGCCAAGCAAGATACATTTTGCTGCTGCAAAAAGGATTCTTCGATACTTACAGGGTACAAAAACTTTTGGAATCACATATGGGAAGGAAGAAAAGGTTGATCTAATTGGTTTTACAGATAGCGACTGGGCTGGGAGCGTTGATGATAGAAAAAGCACATCCGGATACGTCTTTTGCCTGGGAACAAAGCCAATTTCATGGAGTTCAAAGAAGCAAAGTTCTGTGGCTCTGTCATCAAGTGAAGCTGAACACATTGCTGCAAATGAGGCTGCACGAGAAGCAGTTTGGCTGAGAAGAGTTCTAAAAGATTTGGGGCAAGAAGTGGTCAAAGCGACACCAATTTACTGTGATAATGAGTCAGCAATTGCAATGGCCAAAAATCTTGTTTTCCATGGACGATCAAAACAAATTGAGTTAAGGCATCACTACATCCGTTCTAAGGTTCAAGAGAATGAAGTTCATATGGAGCATGTCGACACATTGTCCCAGCTTGCTGATGCTCTCACAAAGGCAGTGTCATTTGAAAAGCTTCAAAAATTCAAGGAGGAGATGAGAATTACAAATTAAGTGGGGATGTTAAATGTTAATTTGTAATTCCCAAGCAGACAAGCTCTTCGGTTCTTTCCTAAGTAGCAGCCTTTCTTCAATAATATTTATTGTATGTCTTTTATTTAATTATCTCATCACTTGTAATTGCACTTATAAAAAGAGCTGTACACACAAGTGATTGTATCAAGAAAAATATTCAGTACAATCGAAAAGGCTGCAGCCTGTCTTAAAGAAAATTCATTGTTCAATTTCTTCTTTCACTTCATCTCCAATCCCCAACACCTATATCACATTGGATCACAATTTCCGGTAAGAGGAACCCTAACGAATTTCCTTGGCCGGGCCGACTCCGTCCTCAAATCCTTTACACGATTCAGCTCACTCTTCTTGAGAAGGGCCGCCGATGCCTCCTTGGGAGTGTTGAAACTCCCCAACCAAATAGATTTCTTCTTCCATGTAATTGTGGCACCGAACTTCCCGATTTGGTGATCCTCACGCCAGGGAACTTCTGATTGTTCGTTTCTGCAGTGGACTGGTCGGGGGGCGGGGATGGAGTCAATTGGTGGGGAAGGGAGACAATGGCGTCAGTTTGGCGGTGAACAAGCATCTGGAGAGCGGTTATGTGGTTGATCTTTTTGGGTGATTTTAAGGTTCCGTCGGTGGCGGAGCAGTGAGAATGTGAGAAGCGTTAGGAGTTAGGACAAGAGTACGATATGTTGATTGCTGACTACACTCGACACACGACGGGTTCTTTCTCATCCATGTTCCTGACCATTTTATGTCTTCTCTCCAAATTTCATTCAAGGGTTGCGCAAAATTGTGCAGCTCAGATTTTTGTTAGTTGCCAGAGACCAGAGTCATTTCTAAATGGCACTATGCGAAAAAGGTCGTTCACAATACCGCACAATAAAGTCTAATTTTTGGGCTTACATTTCTAATGCCTTTCATACCTTAGACATAAATTTTTGGCCGCCGCTATCTACATAACTTATTTTTGCTAAACACCCACTAACTTATTTTTATCTTTCTAAAACACCCCATGTAAAAAATAAAATAAAATAAAATACACACCCCAAGAACGTCACATTTCTAAACTAACACCACAAAAATGCCAAATATACACCATATTTAAACCCTAAATCTCGTCACACATTCACATTCTTCCCTCGTTCCTCCATTCTCTTTTCCGTCCAAACTCTAAACTTTTTCTTACACTAAATACTACTCAAATTAAAGCCGAATTAGGGGGAAACCACATTAAAGTGTTCTACAAGTGGATATATGCGAAATATCATATGAGAAATCGTCCCCAGAAGTCATGATAAGCACTTTGAAAAATGATTTTTTTGGATTTTGCGCGAACTGTTCAGGTGCGATTTCCTGAACATATGGGTAATGTTCGAAAAATAATCATGAGCTAATATGCTACGTTCAAAAAAATTTCCTGAACATGCCTCATATGTTCGAAATATATTCCTGAACAAACATTGTTTGTTCGAAATATTTTCATGAACATACCTTGATAATATTAAAATTTTTGGTTTGCGTCAGCATTCGTTTCCTAAACAGATGAGTTGCATTCTAAAATATTTCTTGAACGCATATGTTCAAATGACTTATTTGTTTGAATTTTTTTCCTGAACATACATTGTTTGTTTGAAATATATTCCTGAACATACCTTGAAAGAATATTAAAACTTTGTTCATATTGGTGTGTATTTTAGTAAAGTGTGGAGTAAATATTAATAGTAAATGTTTATGAGGTGTATTAGTAAAATACAAATAAATTTTTAAATATAAGAATGGTGTGTATTGAATAAATGGTGTGTGTTTATCAAAAATTTCGTTGCATTTACTTTCCGTTGTCTTTCTTCACTTCTCGAAGCATTACATCTCGTATGGAAATTAGATCAAATTAGGATTGCTCTTCCCGTCCTTTCTAAATGGTAACGTTTTGAGGATTAAGAGTTACGCGAGAAGTAACAGAATAACTCTGTTTGGCAGAACAGCTAAATGGAATTAGCTTATTTTATGGTGATAGCTACGAAAAGAAGCTTTATAAACAAAAACTTTCATTGACAAAGCAGAATGGCATACACAAAAAGCTCAAACCCTAAACATTTGTTTAAACTGTTAGAGACTCATCCCACTCAGGACAACTGTGTTTGGTTTAAAAAAAAGAACTAATGTTGTTATATTATAATGATATGATAATATATAATACTAATGTTACATATTATCTTTTAATATATATTAATTTAATATATATCATATTTTCAAAAGGAATTATAGTATGATTGCATATTATCTACAAGAATTTTTTGTTCTAGCTTCTAACGACCAAAAAGTTTTGGTAAAATTTGGTCACTAAAAAGTTTAGCAACCAAAATTTGTTAGTTACCTCAATTTTAGCTACTAAATTCATAATTTTTCTAGGATTGTACTCTCTCCCTTTTCTAATGAGTGATAATTTTTTTTGATGTTTTAGAATAATTAATCTATTTACTTTTTGCTAAAATAAAGTGAATAAAAAGTAAAAGAGAAAAATTGAAATGTGAGAGTAAGTATAATAAGATTAAATGATTTATTAAAAATGATAGTTGTAAGAAAGTAATTTGTTATTTCAAAAACAAAAATGCGGGGAGTAGTTTATTTATATATAGTTTGAACTTTGAAAGCTGTAATGAAATTTTCAGATGTGGCCAAATCATAATTTTTCAAATTATAAATTACTACTACATTAAACTAAACGAAGGGCCTGTTTGGGAATTAGCTGTTAGCTGTTAACTGATTCTGTGAGTAATAATGAGTTAAAATTAGCTGTTTGATAATTTCTAGACTAACTTTTTGCCTAGAATAAGTTAAAATCCAAAATGCTTCTATTTGCAGCGGTTTCAAAAAGAGCTGATTGAACACTGTTTTAAGTTATTTTTATCTATCTAAATAAGCTAATTTTCTTAAATTGTCTCACAAAAGCTAATTCTGATTTAGCTGTTTCGCCAACCGGGCCGAAGTCATGAAAAAAGGGCTTGATAATTTAATTCCACGAATCCTGCCAAATGTTTGCTTTCATGTTAAATTGTGGTTGCCAGTTGGCAATTGATGTTTGCCACGTAGGAGTAGAACGACCTATGCTTGATGGAATGTTCGAAATTCCCAATTCAGAATTCCCAATTCCGAATTGGCAATTGATGGTTGCCACGTAGGAGTAGAACGTGGCAATTGATGGTTGCCGTTTGGAATTCCCAATTCACAATTCCGAAGCCAGCAAATTAAACTCCCTCTCCCTCTCTTGCATTGAAGTTGTTGGAAGATAAATTACCTCTTCAAGGCCAAGGCTGCCATAAATCATACTCTAATTGTCTTGTTTCAACTTTCAACTGCAGCAACTACTTGTGGAAGATTTTTTAGCAATTCTGCTATCATTTACCTCTGGCATTACCCGAAAGAAAGATCCCGGGCTCCCGGCCCCCTAAATGAACTCATGCTTGTTTCGTCGAGCGGCCTGTGGTGAGTTTTCATCCATCCCATGTTTTTGTCTATTTGGTACTTGCTTGAATCAGTTGAGTGGATTGAGCATCCTTTCCTTTCCTTTCCTCATAGCAGATTTGCATTGGTGCTCCATCATCTCTTTCTTTCACAATTAAGACGCAATGTATAGTGAATTCATCTTTGCGAAAATGGACGGTCCACCAATTTGGTTATCTTACACTGAAGTATATATACGGAAAGTCTAATCAGAAATGCAAATCAATTGCATACAAGTACTAGAATAGGACAGGCCAAAGCTGATTATCTTATATACATACATAATCCCTAAAATAAAAGGAACACAGCACAAATATAACAAATTTATTAGAGAAAAAAAAATGTGCTCTTGTTGCAGCAGCAGCTGCTGCTGCTTTGCCACAATTGACGGACATTCCATGGTGAAATCAAGGGAATAAACCCAACAATGTCGAGTTCAATTAGGGCAAGAAAACCTGGTCCTCTTCACCACTTTCACCCCAGCAGATGCTGAGGTCATCAATCTTACTAAATTCGCCCATAAAAAATCCATTCTTGTCAAGTACCTGCACTCCATTCAGGAACCCAAACCCCGAATCTCCGCCGTCGTCCACCATCCTGCTTTCTCCAACCGCCGCCGTTGCGTCTCCGGACAATTCCCGACTTCCAGCAGAATAAGAAGGAGCTCCAGCTTGGGGCACGCACCTCCTGGTTCTGCGACCCCTCCTCCTGGAATCAATTTGATGCCTCCTGGAAAGATAGGCGGCGGCGGCCTCTTCCTGAGTATCGAAAGTCCCCAGCCAAACACGTTTCTTAATCAGCGGATCCCTAATTTCCGCAGAGAACCTCCCCGATGCTCTGGGGTGAGTACCCGTCACCTTTATAACATTTTTCGCCGCCTTCCTATTATTGATGTTGTTCGCGGGTGCGGATCGGGTCAATTGCCTGGACATGGACACGCTCTTGTTCTGTTGGTTGTGGAGATGGATCTGGAGAGTTATTTTGTGGGTTACCTTCTTCGGTTGTCCGCCGAGGGTTCCGCCGCCGCCGGGATAGTCGTCGCCGGAGTCATCGGTGGCGTCAGGGTCAGAGTAAGAGAGTGTGAGCACTCTGGTCTTGAGGAAGGCCGACTGCTGAACCTCCATGTCTCGGCCCACGTGTCCCCTCCAACAAATTCTACTTATATACTTGTAGGATGGAGATGGAGTAATAAGTAGTACTCCCTCCGTCCAGTTTGACACGTTTCTTTTGGGCACGGTAATTTAGGTGGTGAGGTTTAGTAGTTAAAGTGGTGTGAGTGTTTGTATTTAAGATTCTAACAAATTTTGATACTGTTTATTATTTAACTTTGACTTAATTTTATCGTGATGATGTAATTAGAGAAAAATAATCAAGTGTGATCTTGTTAGAATCGTCTAATCGTGTAGTTTTAGAATATATATTTTATAAAATTTTTATCTGTACCAATTTTGAAATATTAAAAATTAAAGAAATACAAGGGGACTTTGTGTAGAAAAGTAAAATTGTATTGGAATTTGTGCAGAATAGTAAAAGTGATTACTTTTAATGAGATTTGACAATAATTAAAATTTTAATCAAATTTATATTAATTTAGTTTATCTAAAAATGGAAAGGTGTCAAACTTCGTGGGACACCCAAAAAAGGAATATGTGTCAAACTTCGTGGGACGGAGGGAGTACTACTAATAAATTTCATTTTATTTATTATTGTTACCATAAAATATTATAGGCAATTAGGGGTGGGAATACGCCAGATTATCCAACGGTCATATGACATAGTCTATCGAAGGTTAGGTCAGGCCAGATTTTTTTATAAATAGGTTAGGCTTAGGCTGTTTTGAAAGCCTAAATCTATTTAGATAAATAGCCTCAGGCCAAGCTTTATAAATAGACTATTAAGCTTACCAGGCCGTCCTATTTATTATTATTATTATTATTATTTTATATAAAAATAATTATTATTATTAGTATGTTTGGTGAACACTTATATAATATTATAATAATTATAATATTTTATAATTATTTTATATAATTATTAATTTGATAATTCTTTTCCCCTTATATAAAGAGTTGTGGATGAAAACTTTGTTACCAAAAAAAAAAAAAAAAAAACTTGTCCAAATGTACCTATTCATATCTTTCAACCTTATGATTACGAGCCTGTTTGTTTTGTCTTAATTTTTCTCCTTTTGACTTTTGCTTCTTCCAAAAGTCCTTTTGAATTTTTTTGGCTGTTTGTTTTGACTTTTTAAATATAAAAGGAGAATGAAAAATTAAAATTATATTTTTTTTTCAAAGTAGGTAGGGGATTACTTTTTTTAAAAGGAGAAGTCATTTAGTAATAAAAATACAAAAATAACCCTATTTAAAAAGGAAATAAAATTAATTATAAATATCCTTATAATATTTATGTCCATTTTAGTAATTTTAATATATCAAAAGTCCTTATACAATGCATCCAAACACGTTTCCGTTGAAAAACAACTTTAATAATATCCATTCAAATAATTATTTGAGATGTTTTTGCTTTTGAATTCTCCTTCTCCCTCCCTCTCCTTCATCTACTGACTTCTCATTTTTTCACAAGCCAAAACAAATAGGCCCTACATCCGGATACATATAAAAAAAAATAATTTAATTTTGGAATAAATTTAATCAGGCTTTTAAAAGACTTAAAAGTTGGCTTATTTAAATGTATACGTCAGAATTGGGCCTATAAGACAGTCTATCGAATGTAATAAGCCAGGCTCAGGTCTTAAAAAATTGACATAGGCCTAGGCCGTACAAGCCTAGTTCTAGCCCGGCCCTAGCCTATTTTCCACCCCTATTAAGGAAATAATGGGTCTTTTTAGTAATCTGAATTTTGGGTGGCAGGCGCGGGGTTATGTCAATAGTAGGGTTTACGGGTTTACCGACTTAGCAAAATAGGAGTCTTGGAACAATTAACATTTATATCTGTTATATGCTTTGGAAATACACTTGGTAAACAAGTGGCAATCCTCGCAAACTCTCTCTTAGAAGACAAGTTCCTAGAGAAGTTTTCGTCAATCCAGAGCTGTTGCCAGATTCACTTGTCCAAACTCAGATTCACTAATTTCATTGACAAGCTCCAGCCTCATGAGTCATGGGCCATCTCGTACAACTTATTATGCATTTCCTCTATTGAGATGCGATCGGTCATTGACACCAAACTTACAGTTTTCCCAATCATTTTCAATCCAACTCCAACTTTGTGTGGTCTTTATTTAGACCATCTCCAACCGAAAACACCATACTCAAACCCAAAATGCAGTATATGTCACTTCAAACAGTATTTTATCTCCAACCGAAAACACTAAACTCAAACCCAAAAGAATATACCATAGAATATTCCTTTGTTTTACCGTTTTATACACTTTATTCCCTTTTGCGTTTGTGAACAGTAGAACGCAAATATGCGTTTCTTCTCCGTTCAAACAAGCCGGAAACGCATTTTGCGTTGAGTTTTGGAGCTCAGTTGGAGCAATTTCTCTACTCCATTTTACGTTTTGCAGCTCGGTTGGAGAAGCCCTTAGGCCTCTACGCTTTATCATTTTCCTCATTTTTACAACCCCATGAAGATGTTTGAGATCAGTATAAATTCCGGAAAAGAAGTATGAAATCTCCACTCCAGCGTTCAATGTCCTGAGTTCATTTAACTTTTCTACTGCCTTTTGTCCATTGTCGATTATACCTAAATGAAGCTAAAAGGGTCCGCCATAGGATTGTGCCATCGACAAATTCTGAGTTCTCAATCATATTAAGTGCTCTGTTCAGCATCCCGGCAAGGCCAAATGAAGCAACCATACAACCATAATGCTTGACATTTGGTTTCAAACCAAATTTAGATCTCATCAAGTTGAAATACTCAATGCCTCATATAACAATCCAAGGAAGGTAACAGAGTCAGGCTTCATTCCAGCAACCATATTTTCTTGAAAAATAAAATGGCAGACAGGACAAACCCATAAAAACCAACTTCCACGATTCGCATTTCTTCGAACAGATTCAGTTAAGAGTTTAGCTAACAAGTTGCATATAATCGATTAAATTAACTATCAATTTATTCACTGCCAGTTGATATACTCATTGAATAAAACATTTCTCACACACGATAGATGTTATAGACTTGATCAAGGACATTACCATGGTTAAATTAAAGAAAAAGAATAGGAATGACATGGAATACAAGAATAAGACCAGTTACAAAGGCCGGAACCCAGCAGAGACAAGGCAGTCATTCAACCTAAACTAATACCAGCAAAGATCCAGCATAGAATACAAGACTTTGTGCATTCCCTCACCCGGTGCCCCAGTCTAAAGGATCAGCATCCATGTGTAAAATGGCTCCCCTCCCATCTCAATAGCGTGCAGTAAGTCTAAGATCGTAAACATATAAATACATGGGCAAACTATTTCTTCTTCTTGCCTGCACCAGCCTTGGCCTTGGCCTTTTTGTTAGCAGATTCCTTCTCGGTCGTTTCCTGTTGTTAAGTTGTGCATAATTTCACGTCACAACCATGTATGATAAGTACATACTCCTACATTGTTCACCATCAGAAATGAAAAATGCAGTCTACAAACAGAGGTGGTTGATTTGCCAGGAACGATAGCATACCTTTCGTTTGGCAGGAACTGTTGTGTTAGCAACTGGTTTGAAGAATGATTCTAACCTGTTCACAGAAACCAAATGAGAAAGTGGTACTTATCAAGGAAAAATATTGATTTAAATCTACTCAACAAATCCATACCTGCCCTGTGAAGATTTGTTCTTGGCTGCCTTAATCTTTTCTATTGCCTAAACATATCAGAGCAGCAATTATGCAACAGTGTGATTCTCTCTTTATGTCACCACAAAGAATGGAGGAAAAAGGGAATACAAGAAAAGTGCCAACATACCTTAGTTATTCTCTCACTGTTGAACCCATTTTCATTCACCAAAAAGTTTATCAGTCCCTGAAGCAGACCAAATTAAAAAAAAAAAAAAAAAAAAAAAAAAAAAAAAAAAAAAAAGCATAATGTAGTCATCAACCATTGTGATGCCAACAAGGGCATAACCAAAAAAATCTGAAAAATGTTTGCCAAAATCAAATCACTTCTTCATCTGGCGGAGACCACTTGAGCTCAATTTGATCATCAGTGGAAACACATGGTTCTTGAAAGAGCCTTCGAGCCTCTTTATATGGCCAATCCTCTGGTATTTGATACCTGCTAGAGCATCACCAGAAAAAGCTATCACCGAAAAAGGGAAATAGTTTTCACAAAAACAGTTATCACCGAAAAGGTTATCAGTTATCACCATGAAAAAAGCATACAAGGCATGCATGCACATCTAGCATGAAATACAGAGGTAAATAGTACTGTTATTATGCTCCCTTGTTCGATTTTCTTTAAATTCAGCCACTCTATATAAATGCATTTGAAAGTAAAGGTGAGTATGTTCAATAGTCTCAAATTCTCAATGGTATTCAAAGTGATAAAAATTACAATAGACAAGAATTTTCCAGCATAAGCCGATAAACTTCAATACGATTCCCACAATGTAGTGTTAGATATTTTTCAGGTAGTCAATTCATTCAATTATGATAAACAAGAAATGAGTGCAAAAACTTTTTTTTTTAATCAGTTTCCATGATCCAAATCCAAGATTCCATAAATATAAGATTGGCAAGTCCTTGATGCGACTATATCTATATACATCAGTATTCGTAGAAGCTTTGCTGACATCATCCTAGTTTTAATACAAGTTAACACCACTCAGACATAGCACCTAGAGTTGGGCACAGTGGAAAATTGCTCATCTTGCATGGGCATGGTGGAAAAAACTCCATTGCTGCAAATATACTGTTTATTCATGCTAAAGACAGTGCAGCAGAGTAAATGGCTTTATAATTTTCGTAAGAGTAGACAACTTAAAATAAACCACCCTTAAACATTATGTAACTCACAGTTAAATCTTATTTCAAGGGAGATGAGTCTTCCCCGAAGAAACAATTTCTCACTGTCCACTTGAAATAAAGGATCATCAAGAATCAAGATTTCTAGTTTGATTAAAACTAACGCACCTTTCGTTGCTGATATTCTCTAGAATATTCTCTATCGAACCATGCTGGCGAATCAACTTCAAAGCAGTCAGCCCCCCAATCCCTGAGAAGTAAGAACAGCTTCAAAATTATCCCGAGCATCAAAATTAATGCAACAGAATTTTCTGGAGGCAAGACAGAACAAATTATTTGCATACATGGGATATAAAACAAAGTCTGTATTTATGAATATGTGTGTGTGCATGGTAGTAAAGTTGCCAAACAGAATCAAATATTATCTCTAACTGTTTTAAACGCATTTTTGAACATAACCCTGGTCGACTCACTAAAAGATACAGTATTTTCAAAGAGATAAAACATGTAATGCTGTAGAAAAGTGGTTGTATTTCACTCAGAAACTCTTGATACAGTAAAACAACAAACATATAAATAGATAAAATACTACCACAATCCCTAATGGGCTAATCAAAATAGGTCTCTAATATTGGGCTAATCTGACACCCCCCCTCAAGCTGGAGCATACAAGTCAAATGATCCAAGCTTGTTACAAATAACTCTGCACAAGGACCTCTAAGAGCTTTTGCCAGATAACACTTTGTCCCTGGCAAAGTGACAATCAATCTCAATGTGTTTTGTCCGTTAATGAAATACTGGATTTGAAGCAATAGCAGTGCTGCCTGATTATCACATAACAACTTCATCCTCTCCACCTCATAAAACTTGAGTTCACAGATCAGTTGTTTCACCAAACAAGTTCCTTGATAGCTAAAGCCATGGTATGATACTCAGCTTCAGCCGTGGAAATGTTATAGTATGGGTGAAAAGAGAACAGACATGTCTTGGAATAGACTACTTTTTTAGTCATAATGATATTATGAATGAAGTTTTAAGGCAAATTATTATTTAAAAGTTAAAGGTATAGATATTAGATTAGATAGCGTTAAACAGACAACTCTTGCAACCTTCTGTGTTTTGGAAAAAGTTTCAACTGTTGAATGTATCCAAGAAAGATATGAAAATGCACTCAAAGAGTAGATGAGCAATAAAACATGAAAGTATGAAACTGAGTGCCAATACAACAATCAAGGAGCTTGTACAGTACTGAGAAATAAGAATACAGGAAACTTCATTATAACGAAATATCCAACTACTAGAAATGGCAGCTGCAACAAAATTGTGAAGTTTAGGGTATGTATGCAATATGCATATGCTGGAAGAATACACTTTCTTCACAATACATGACAAGCAGAAGCAGTTGGGAAAAAAAAATAAAAAATTATAAATCACAAAGCAATTTTACCTCGAATACTCTCACAATAATCACAACCAGAAAGGATGCAAAGGTCTATAAATTGATCCATTGTAAGGTTTAATTCCTCCAAAACCTGAAAAACAGAAATGAATCAGAAAGAATGACACACAGAGCTGACCTCTATTTGACGCAGTTGAGTTGACAGTGCTTTTTCGTACCTTTGCGACTTCAAATTCCATCACTGGTATCTTTTTTGAACTAGGATCCATTAAATGACGCAAAAACTTTGGAGCTCCAAAAGTGAGGGAGTCCATGTCTTCAGAGGCCACAGCATAGACCTGTGTACAATAAACATTATGATTGTTACCAAAATCATATTGCTGAAAAGATTATGCCCATAAATTCATCTTATAAGATAACCACCAAAATGAGCATGCACACCTTTCCTTCTTTGCAAAGTGCAGCACACTCTGCTTCTGCTTCACAAGCGGCCTATTATTGTAAAGGACAAAGTTATTCTTCTTCAGGAAAGGATACACAATTTTCTAAGTTGGGTGATAAAGCTTCTTGGAGAATTTCAGACTGCACAAAATCACAAAGGGGCTTATTTTATGGATCACCTCAATCACAGGTACTCCCATAAGCCGAAGAAGCTTTTTGCAATCATCATTGTGTTGCTTTGTGACCTGTGTAATATAAAAGCGAAAATTTCAAACTCTATAAGGAAAACATATGGTTCCTAGTTCATATTATGAAGCAACTAGAAAGAAAGAAACATGAAGGACTCATAACTTAGCAAAGCAGTAGAAGATAAACAGTAAAAATGTCATAATAGCCTAATAACTGAAATAGTAAGACATTTTCGACTAGTCAAAGAACCAAATAAAACATTTGTTGTAATCTACATAAGTTTTGCATATAATTCCCAATATTTGTAATGACTTCCGGGAAAGATGTAAAAACACAAACAGAAGGCTAATGTTTTAAAACAAAATATGGTGGATGGATAAGTGATTGGCAAATCCTAACAAAGATTTAGATTCAACCTAAGATTTCCAGTATCACTCCGAATATTTGAGTGCTTCTCAGAAGTTCTACTGTGAATTGCCAACAAAGTGGCATATGTTCTACAGGATTCAGAACTCGGGTAACTATAATTTATTACAATAGAACCAGATAAAAATGTGGATTTGAAGATTTAGCATATAAAACAGATTCAACAGGCTTACCTTGACTGTTCTCTTACTGAATTTTTCAATGTCCTCCTTGTTCTTCCAAGTCTGCAATGAGCATAATCATTAAAACGATTTGGAAAAAAGAACAGGAGGTTTTGAGACAGAGCTCCAGAGGTTAATTAAGGAGAAGAAAACGAATGGACATTTAGAGAGAAATATTTTTCTGATGTCAAGATGATTCTAACAAAAAAAATCAACCTCCAGAGCATCCTTCAAGTCCTCGGTGGCATCAGCTCGTTTTGAATAACTGTATTCACAGAATATACAAAATCTTAACATCATCCATAATGAACATTAAAGACCAATAATTTTCAACAAAGAGGAGTTTCCATGGACATCAGATACCGTTTCGCAAGTTCTTGTCTCTTCATATCAGGAGGCTTCCCATCAAATACATACCTGGTGTAACAACAGTGAATGGCCTTAGTGAAAGTTCAAAAGTTCACAAAATATAATATAAGTAGAAGGAATTAGAAGGTTTAGTTACACTGGCTTAATTCCAGCTTCCAAAAGTCTGATAGTCCTCGAGAACATTCCTTGCAAATGACTTGAGCAATAAAAGATAAAAAGGAAATCACATCAATCTAGATGGATTTGAGAAAACAAATATGCCAAGTTAGAAAGCATTCTAATCGAAGCACTACATGTTTTGGACTGCACACGTGGAACCAATTACAGGCATATTTATCAATCTCTTCATTCATGTGAGTGTGAACTTGTTTTGTGCATAACAGCTGACAATGTATTCACGAATAGTAGACAGACATATCATTCTCGCGGTATGAGGAAGGTAGTAACAAAGTTTTCCATCCAAGCACGTCTTTGGTATAGAAATTTCAATTACATTGTAAAAAAAATAACCCAGGGTAAACATTTACTAATATTTTGCTGCTTTCGGAAAAGTTCCTTTGAAACCAAATGGGGAACTTAAAGCTTTATAACATAGATAAAGAAGGTGAGCACAATGCTAGGATAGGAATAGCCTGTATACTTCAACCTATTAAACAGTGGCTATCATCCATTTGTACCTTGGTTAGTAATCATCCCATTAAAAGGGAGGAAAAAGAAAAAAGGAATCTGCTATTTGAAAAATCAGTACCTCGTAACTTCACCAGCTTCATTTGTGAGCATTTCAGTGCCAGTTCTTCCAACAACAATCTGCAAATATCAGCCATAAATTATCAGGATTGTCACAAATAACACTTTCAAAACTCCTCCCGACAGAACCACATTCATGCTTCTTTAAATGAAGGCCACAAATATAGGTATATAGCAAACTATAAGCGGAAGTCCATACGAGGTAGCAACACAAATTAATCTATTCACACATCTGTCCCGAGACAAAAGAACAACTAAAAAAAGATTTTAAAAGGCGGAGCCTGCATACAAGGAATTGGTATATGCTCATGCTGGCATCAATTGCAATTTTCCGGCCAAAATAACTCTCAAATTTCTGCTCTTTCATCGCCTTCGGCGCATTGTCTGCTAATAGTTTCGTTAAACCCTACAAAAATCCCAAACATACAATGACTGAACTTGGTGGAGGATACTGCATAAGAAATGTATGAACAAATTTAACACCTTTATTCCCATTGTTCTGAAGAAATCGCCGACTGAAGCGTTGGAAAGAAAATGGAAGATGTGAATTAGGGCTTTGATCGTTTCCCGCCTCTTTTATCACTGCCTCTATTTGGCCATTTCTTTTCTTTGTTTTTTTCCTTTTCTATATACGGGTATTTATAGTATATACGAATACGGGTGTATATTTATTCAGTCTGCTTCTCTTAGCCCTTTCTTTTCCCTTTCCCGTCTCACAATTTTGCCCTAACAACCTCATGAAGGTCCGGGACCGGGAGTGCCACTCCTGCAAATCTCTGGACTCCATAGCCCTTCACAACGTTCCTTACCGAGGCTACTTCGCCTTCCTCTGCACGCGCTGTGTCCTCCGCCACCGCACCGGCACTTTTTGCCCCCTCTGCTTCGATTTGTACGACGATGATGTTCCCAACAAGCGTAATCCCGCCGATAACGATCAATCCCGCGTTCTGTGCGTCGCTTGCCCCGCCATGGCTCACCTCACCTGCCTCCCGTCCGGCCGCTCCTCCCCTTTCCGCTTCATCTGTCCCCAATGCTCCGATCCTTCTTTCAAATTCTTCGACTTTGGAGTTGATTCTATCGGTTCTAGAGACGGCGGCAGAACCTTATTTACTAGGGATTTGCAGAAACAATTGCTCTGTGCAGCCAAGATCTCGTCCGTGTCGATGCGTCGGGCGGCGTCCGTTGCTCGAACCAACGCGGAGATTAAAAGTAGGGAAGCAGTAGTGGCGAGAAAACGAGCCAAGGACGCAATTGAAAGGGTGTGCTATTTGATGGGCAATCAACACACGGAGGAATCCAGCTGCTCAGAATTGGATGAGGAATGATCTGTTTATCCAGCCAAGAATGGTGTTGCTTACAGGGAGGTAAGTTATCTTGCAGCTGGTTAAATAAACCTCTTGGTGGTTTGTGAATGGTTCAAGATTACATTTTTATTTGCATTGTTTGTTGTATATAGTCTGCTGCTCATAATTAGCACACTTTCTTTGAATTTTGTTAACTCGTCTTTGTCTATACAAAACGTTTCAACCAATGCTGTTGTAGTTGTGTTACACAAAGGCTAAGTTCTCAATTCATTGTGTTCAGTTATTGCATTTTGCACTTATGCTCTAGATATTCCTCTGCAGCTAAATATGTTGCAGGTTTAGGTCGACGTTGTTTGATATGGTTGAATAAAATGGGGAATCTTTGTGACCTTGTGGGTTGCTCTAGATCTGAGGAATATCTTTGAATGCTGATTATTTGAATTAATGCTGTAACAAAGTTGTGCTATTGTCATAACAAAATGTTTGCCATGGAGATGAGCCATGCTGTAATCTTTTATTTTTCGAGTATAATTTATATCAAGTTGATCAGGCTTTAAAATGTTATTCTTTTTTTTGTAAATTAATTGAAATTTAGAAGTTAAATAAATCATTTCAGTCCTTCATAAGGGTGAGTTACAAGAGATCCAAGCAACAAGAATCTTTTTTTCCTTTGCTTTTTGTATATTGGTTACCATGGATGAAGTATTTGTATTTAATACAATGTTCTATTCTGGGTGTTTGCCTTCTGGTTTTGACTAATGTTGAAGGATGTAATGCATAAACAGAGAATGTTATAAAACCATGGCCCTGTTTGCCAATTAGTTGTAGTTGTTAACTGATTGTATTAATTGTTAGCTGATTAAGTAAGTTTATTTGACCAACTGTTTTGATAATGTAGAAGCATTTATTAAAAACGGTTTGTTAAAAAATTAGCTGATTATGAAAAATTAGTCGATAAAAGTATAAAAGCTAACTGCTAAAACCAAAACAGTGGAAAAAGCGGCGTTTTCAACATTAGCTTTTAAGAACAAATAATCTATTCTAAAATTTTATTTACCAAACACCTTAATTAGCTGTTTTACCCAATCAAACAATTAGAAGCACCAAAATCAAGTAAAAATGAGCCTATCAGCCATTTACCAAACACAACCCATGTCAATTTATAATTTAAGTAAATTGGTCCTTTGAAATGATCTTGTGTTCAAATCCCCGCAGTAGCTATTCAAAAAAAAAATCCCCGCAGTAACTTATTTGTGCAAAAGTATTTCTCATTCAAAGGTGTACAAAAAGAACTCTGCATAGAATGAGAGAACATGCTGGAGACTGGAGGAGTTAATATATAAAATAAACATAAGATGATGAAAAGTAAATCACTTGAAAGAGTTCAATATAATCCCTTCCTTGTTTGATGGCGTGGAGTTGTATCATCCTGCACACAGACTGTATTAGTGAGTATGTAAATGTCTTCAGACTTCATTTCAGTGAAACTTGATTCTTTCATTGAACTATATACTAGTGGGTTGTACTTCCCATCTCAGAAGTTCCTTAATACAGTTCACTTTTCTTAGATTGGCTAATACAGTTCAGTTGTGCGCTTGTTCACCCATTTCAGTTACTCCACGTTAAAATTTTATTCTTTGCTGACATGTTTAATAGGTGGAAATGACAAGAGTCCTTGCACTATGTAAATAGCAAGAAACATGTTGTGGTTGACTATTGTTTATATCAGAGAAAGTAAATGAACCCTTTCAAAAGTCTTCTGTGCAATGCAAAAAGGATGCTAACATAACCAATTTCTATGATATTTGTTTGCGCACGAGGAAAATAAAAATATAAGACCCTTCTATTTAGGTTTTCTGAGGTTCATTGATTTATCTTATGTGCTCAACTGGCTTAAGGAAAAGTACCGATGTTTACTCCTCACCTGACAGAACAAAGTTCATCCTACCTGGGTGCCAGGACTCTTAATTTACCCAATTTTAGAAATCATGTAGAAATCATTTGATTTGTAACGATGTGTGTGTTGAGCTACTAACTGGTACTTATTTGTTATTGACAATTGTCTTCTGTGAGCTGATAAGAAGCGGGAAAAATCTGTTTATGCTTTGTTAAATGTCTTCTATTAGAACAAAGAACTGATGTAGAGAAATGAACCGGCAATGGATGAATGGACTAGGAAGATATGTAGAGTTTGCAGTTTGGACTGGTGTGGTTTCAATCTTAATAGAGTTTGCAGTTTGGACTGGTGTGGTTTGAATCTAAATTTTCTTGATATATGATGGGACTGGTGGAAAATATTATCACAGTCTCATAGATAACAGGGAAGGTAAAAGCCGTTGATTGCCCTAAGTGTTACTAAGCCAGCAAATCGGATCCGGACTGATTGCGGAAGGATTTAGCAGTGTTGAATGCTGAATATACAAGGCGAGGTTGTTTGGAAGGAATTTAAGAACCATATGTTATGTAATCAGCAATTCAATATCTGTCTGCATAGTTTTCAAATTAGGTTACCGGTCTTTTGATTGTCTAGAACTAAGGATGGCAATGGGTCGGGTCTGGGTCGGTTCCGCCAAGACCCAAGACCCGACCCAGGGCTCGGTTTCGGTTCGGTTCCGGGTTTGACCCGGACCCGTTGCCATCCTAGGGATGGCAACGGGTCGGTTCTGGGTCCATTTTTGTAAGACCCAAGACCCGACCCAAGCTCGGGTCTTTCTCGGTTCTCGGTTCTGACCCGGACCCATTGCCATCCCTATCTAGAACCTCTTGTTTCACTAGCCCATCCCACCTTCATTCATCCCAAAAAAAAAGGGGGAAAAAAGACAGAACGAGGGACTGTAACCTGTAAGTGAAAAAGTATGTATAGAACGATTGTTTCGTACAAAATCAGAAATCGTTTCCAATAGATGTTAGTTTGTCTTGGAAATGTGTTGTAAGCCCAAATTAATGCTTCCTGTCTAGTGTCACGAATGGACTTTCCCAAGCCGATTGACGTCCCAAATTCTAGTCGCTTCAGGATTTTCTTTTCGGAAGAGTAAATGACTAATCTTTCTGAGTTACTAATCTCATCAAGATTTATCAAAACAACTAGATTTTTCGCCCGCTCTGCGCACGGGTGTTAGTTCTATTTTTATTTTTTTTGCTTAAAAGTATATAAAGGCTACAGAAAAAAAATTCAAAAAAATAAAATCAATAGGCCTGAGGGAATCAAGTGCCAGCGGAATCTGCCTTAATAAGAGGTCCCATTCGTCTGGCGGAAAGGCCCACGTCGTAAAGAAGTGTTCGTTATCAGCTCCTTTCTATTAACTAATATTAACTCGAGACAAACTAATATTAACTTGATTAATTTAAAATGATAGAAGATATTATTTTAGTATATTTATGAACAAAATATTTTTTTAATAATATATAATTTCTATTATCATTTTTTTCAAAATAATAGAAGAAACAAATTTCTAATTTTTTTTATCATAATACATACCAAAGTATAAATTCAAATTTTTATGCAAATAGTTTACCAAAAAAAAATTTATGCAAATAAAACATAAATAGAAAAACTAATTTATTAAGATTACCAACCCTCCTAATTATAAAATAATTTGTATAATTAAAATAATTAAGTATATTAAAACTTTCACCTTTGTAACTCATTCTTAATCACCGAAAAAATATGTTGACTAATAAAAACATATATAAAAGATAAACTACCATAAAAAGGATAAATTATCATAATATTAATTTATGTACACAAAATAATAGTTTGATTTTTTTTTATTAATGGAGTACTTATTTTCTTGTGTATATTATTTAATTTTCAACATTAGTCTTTTTGGAATATAAAGTTAAACCCATAATATATTTTTATAAAGATAATGAATTATCAACTAAAAGAGCAATATAGGCAGAACAATAAAATTATGGTTTCATGATTTATTATATTATATATTAGGGATAAATGACGGAGACGGTCATTGAATTTTAGGATGAAGTGAATTTATTTTCTACACCTTGGATATGTATCTTTATGATAGATATGCATATATTTGAAGTAAAATTACTGTTTAAACCCATAATATATAATTTTTATAAAGAGATTAATAATAACTTAAAAGGGCAATATAGTCAATATAATAAAAATATGTTATTTATTATATAGATTATCATCCCTACTATTATACATATTATAAATTGATTATTCAATATATATTTTTAGTGATGTATTTTGTATTTAAAATATGGTTATTATATTCATATAGGATTATATATTTTAAACATAAAATTTTAACCTAAATTAAATAATTTAAGAATATTACAATAATATTCATTAAAATATATATGCTAATAAATAATTTATATTATATATTTTTAATCAACTTATATCTTTTAAGCGTCATAAAAAAATTCATATCTTTTTAAGATATATATAAAGATTTTCTGAAGATTTTATTATATTAATAGATAGATTTGTTTTCTAAATATAGATATTGATGATGTGGAAGGTGAGTTGGAATTGACGTGGATTAATTGTAGCCATTGATTATAAAATGGTGGTATAATTACTGATATAACCCTAAATATTAAAAAGAATTAGTTATATTGAATAAGGATAAAAGAGTCTGCACAGACAAAAAAGTATTCATGATTTATTATATAGATTATTCAATATATTAAATCTCTACCCCTAATTAAGTAGTTGTTATATTTTTTTGTTTTTGGTTTTGTTTTTCCTTTCTTTTCTTTTTCTTTTATTTGCTCGCCTCTTCAAGCTGTGTCACCAAAAACAAAAAATCTCTACCCCTAATTACTCAAAATTGCATATCATGTCTCCAGAGTACGCAACCCTACAATCAACGAAACAATTTTTATTTTTATTTTTTTGTAACACACATCATAAAATTTTATTTCGATTATATCGGTCGAATATTTTATCCCCATACTTGTAAGTAATTATGTATTTTCGCTTAGTCCGATGGCATATGTGTGAAGGGGCTGACTTTACTGCACATGGATGGCAGTTCCTTTGGGAATCCAGGCCGGACTGGATTCGAATTTGTTGTCCGTGATGGGAGTGGACATTAGCTTGGTGGTGGTGTGGTTTCCTTGGGACTGCATCTAATACTTTTGCAGAATCATTTGGTCTTGCGGACGGACTTGACTAAGTGTCTCGGATGGGGGTTAAGAGGTTGTGTTGTTACTCGGATTCGATGACCTCTATTGGACTGCTTGATAACCATGACCAGTTTCATCCCTACTTGGCGCTCAAACACTTGATCATGGGAAGAAGGGAGAATTTTGATAAGTGTGAGATCTACCATGTGCTTAGAGAATGTAACAGTATTGCGGACGGTCTAGCTAAGAGGGGTGCTTGGCGTGAAGATTTCTTTATCACTTGGGCCTTCTCTCCCGATTTCGTGCTAGGGGCTTTGGCGGCGGACTCATCCGGCGTTTGATTCCCTAGATATTGATATTTACTTTTGTTATAGTTCCTTTTTTTCTGTTGCTTTTTTTGGGGGGGGGGGGGGAATTTTTTCCCCTGTTATCTGGCTTCGGTTTTTTTTTTTAAAAAAAAGTAATTATGTATTCAAATATTAACTTAATTAAGTTACAATTCTCTATTAATTTTCAGGGCTGGTGATGTTCATTGTTCAATGCAAGCTGTGTGGATATTAATCAACCTATATTTTTTCATTATTATTAAAGAATTATAAATCCCAATAATAATTAAATTATCCCAATTGCCAATGATTTTATTCCACTTGCAAGTAGCCCGAAATAATACTAGTACTAGTATATACTAATAATAAAATTGTGATGATAATATTCATACCTTCCTACAAAGGAATCAAGAATTGCCAATGATGATTATTGGTTATATTCAAAGTTGTAATATTATTAATAAGTACTTATTTTGTATGATATGAATTGTCCCCCCCAAAGTCAAATCTCATGTTGGGAAAGTCTACCTTTGTGGGATCATATCTCCATACATAACCTCACACACAAAAAGTTGAAATCAGACAATAAAGATAATGAGAATCTTTATGATTATTAAGATAATGATATCGGGTACCATTACACTTCAATTCAAAAATTAATTTTTAATGTATTCCCTACAAACAAATATTTTCTCCATTGCTATTCCATTCGGATATCTTCTCACAGGTATGGGGAAAAGTGGAAAACCAATGGGGCAACTATTATAGTAGTAATTATTTGTGCCACAATTTTTATTTCTCCTTGCTCATGCTCGGGCAATTATTTTCTTCTTGTCAGACGTATAGTTAATTGTTCCTCGATCAATAACCGGACACAAATATTCATATTTTAATTTGTGTGATACTCGCTCAAAATTTTATGATTTTTCTTACATTATAGGATCGTGCTTTTTGTTTGGAGACATGATGTTTTGTGAGCAGATGGAGCATGTAATTGCAATGGCATTCACACAATAAAATAATTAATGAACCGAATGCTTTGTTCATTAGACCCTTCCTTCCATTGTTCGTTTGAATGTGTATTTAAAATTAGATTATCATACTATTATTGTGTTTGTGATTCTTTTTTATTAATAGTATTTTTAATCTCTAATGCATTTGTGTGCATACATACAAAACTTTATTTTCGGTGGATTTAAATTCAAAAAGTAATCGCGAAGTATGGATGTGTTTAAATGGATAGACATTTTTCAAACTGTTTTTCTACTTTCATAGGGACCCGAGATTGTTGTTGGTTAAGCGGGGAGTTTTAAGGGTGTTTGGCGAATTAATTATTTTGAATCAGATCATTTCTAAGACAAAATAATTTTTTTTAAAAATAAAATAACTTAAAACAATATTCAATCAATTCTTTTTAATCTATTGCAATTGGTAGCATTTTGGATTTCAGCTTGTTTTAGGCAAAAAAGTTGGTCTCAAAATATTCACGTAATCAGTTAACAGCTGATTTGACTAATTTATTACTCATGTAATATGTTAACAGCTAACAACTACGTGTCAAACATGCCCTTAATAAATAACTAGATAGTTAATTATCCCATCAATTCATTGAAGTAAAACACTACAAGAATTTTCTGTTCTAGCGACCGCAAATTTTTTTGGTATAATTTAGTCACTAAAGATGTTATCGACCGAATTTGCAACCAAAATTCGTTAACTACCATAGTTTTAGCTACCAAATCCATCATTTTTCTAGTAGTGAAATAATTTAGTGATTAAATATTAATCACTAACTAGATTTTTTCGCCCGCTGCGCACGGGCGTTGAACTTATATGAAGATTACAAAATTAGAAGATAATTTTAAGGTTCAAAGTCTTTTGCTTAAATAGTGGTGGAAATGTATGCAATAAAAATTTGAGGGAAATAAAATAGATAATAGGAGCATGGAAAGAAATTCACACCCCAATAGGTGGATACAATATAAAATATTTTTTTCATCATTGAAAAACTAAATATATAGTTTGTTAATGATACTTATTTTGTTTATCAAACTTAACTTATATTTGTGAGATCAAGTTTCAAAATTAGACCCGATATAAAAAACTCATGACAAAAATTTGGTTAAATTTTTTTATAAGTGATTAAAATTTATCAATTTAATTATTTCATATATATTCCAATGAAATATTTATATTAAAATATATTATCATTAATTAATAATGATTGAAATCTATGATGCTAATTGTTAAATTCCTTATATTTATATAATATTATATTTTAATTAGTTACACATTTTAAAACTATTTAAATTTATTTAATAATATTATAATATGTAAATATTTATTAAATATTATTATATATAAAATCACATAATTCATATTATAAAGTTTTATATTTCTTAATACTAGATTTTTCTCCCGCGCTCCGCGTACGGGGCTCTGTGTACAGGTATTAATTTATTTTTAATACAAACAAATATTAACTCAATTAATTTGTTATTTTATTATATTTATGAAAAAAATTTATAAGATATAGTTTCTATTATCGTTTTTTTAGTCAAAATGAAAAAAGAAAAAAAAGTAAAGAAAAAGTTTAATTTTTTTTTCTTAATACATACCAAAGATAAATTCAAATTTGTATACAAAGAAAATATAATATCAATGAAAAAATTAATTCACTAAGATTACCGCCTCGAATTATAAATATTATATATATAATTAAAATGTTTAAATATATTAAACATTCGACTTGGTAACCCACTCTTAATAACTAGCAAAAAAAAAACATGTTGATTGTATACAATAATACAAATATTGAATATATATGGTATGATATCCATATTAATAATACAATATATACATTATTATGATGGTGATTTTTATGTAACAAAATAATATATTGAAATTTTCTTTGTGATGGAGTACCTTTTTTTTATCTATATTATTATGTAGTTTTTCAAAAGTTTTTTCAATAATAAGTTAAATTTCAGTACTCCTAAATAACTTTAGTGAAAATAGTATATATATTTATTTAAAGATCTCTTTATGTATTTTTATTGTTTAAACCCGTAATATATATTTTATGTAAAGAGAATTAGTTATAATTTAAAAGAACAATATAGGTATCACCATATAATTATAGTTCCAAAATTTATTATATTATCTTTTAATATTAGGAGTAAATGGTGGGGATGGATAGATTTGCAATCATACGGTCATGAATTTTTTTAATAAATTTTAGGATGAAGTAATTTTACTTTCTACATCTTTGATAAGTATTTTATACTCCATCCATCCCACTAATAGTGTCCCACTTCTTTTTGACATGGTATTTTACGTGGGGATATTTAGTATTTATGTAGGGGCAAATTAGTGTTTATAGTGGGGGTAAATTAGGAATTTATGTGATGTGATTGTAATGTATTTGAATTTTTAATTGATTTATTTATGTGTAATGTGATAGTTGTGTGTTTGAAGTTTTAATATATTTATTTATTAATGTGATATGATGGTAGTGGGGTTGGTAATTAATATATTTAATTATTTTCAAAAAGGAAAATGTGACAATTGTAACGGGACGGACCAAAAAGAAAAATGAGATGGAATTAGTGGGACGGAGGGAGTAATATATATGCATATCTTCGAGGTAAAATTACTGTTTGAACCCATAATATATAATTTTTATAAAGAGATTAATTATAACTTAAAAGGTTAATATATGGAGCACAATAAAAATATGATTACATGATTTATGAGGAGATCAATATATTGCAATTCTACTGTAATTGAATTTTAAAATGAAGTGATTTTACCTTCTAAACTGATATGCATCTTTATGATAGATATGCATACCTTTGAGGTTAAATTACTTTTTGAAACCATAATATATAATTCTTATAAACAGATTAATTATAACTTAAAGGGATAATATAAGCAGCACAAAAAAAAATAGTTCCATGATTTATTATGGTATAGAAGATTAAATTCCCAATTATACCCGATGCCAGAAATTAGGATTAAAATTTAAATAAAATCTTCTATAGCAGAATGATTTCTTTTAAATATATATTTTGATAAATTAACAAAAATATGGTTAGAAATAATTAATTTTTTAATTTATTATATTGATTAAGATTTATACTTATTATAATACTTTAGGCAAAAAAAATATATATATATATATGTTTAATTAAATTGAAGAATATATAGATTGTGCCTATCGAAAAAAAAATAAAGAATTAAAAGTACAACTATTAAATTTAAGTATATGTTTAATTAAATTTAAGTATATGTTTAATTAAATTTTAAAAAAAAGTACATGGATAGAAATAATTGTGCCTATCGAAAAAAAAAATACTTTAGGCTCAAAATTTAGTACAACTATTATAATATATATTGGATATATATATATATTCAATTAAAGAATTTATAATAGAGAAGTATATGTTTAATTAAATACTATTTATTAACCATCAAATATATTATAATTTGTTTATCATTTATATCTTTTGAAAATATAGAAAGATTTTTTAAAGATTTGTTTATAATATATAGATCCATAGATTTATGATCTAAATATAGTATTAAAAGTTGATGACATGGCGTAGGTAGAATTAATCAGCGCTGACGTGTATCTTGATGATTAATCAGCGCTGATGTGTCTTTTTTAGGTCCGTTGATTTATAAAATGATGGTATAATTACTGATTAACCCTTAAAATTAAAATGATTGAGTTATTTTGGAAAAGGACAATATAGTCTGAACATGCCAAAAAGTATTCAGGATTTATTATATAGATTTGAAATGATAAGTATATTTACTATAATTAAGAAAATACATACTTACATTTTCCTTTATATTTTTTAGTTTATCAAAATTGTAGTTGTGAGCTTAAATTTTAAAAATTAAGCCTTGTACAGACATGATAATTAAAATTTCATTAAATTTTTATAATTCACTAAATTTTTTAAATTTGATTATTCAATATATATTTTTAATGAAGTATTTTTTATTTAAAATACGGTTATTATATCCTTATGTTGATACAGGATTATACTTGTAGACATAAATTTAACCTAATAAATTAAATTTATTTAATAATATTATAATAATATTTATTAAAATATATATACAAACAAATAATTTATATTATATAGTTTTGATCAATTTATATATTTTAAGTGTCATAAATTTTTTATATCTTTTTAAAATATATATAGAGATTTTCTCAAGATTTTATTATATTAATAGTTAGATTTATTTTCTAAATATAGATTTTGATGATATGGAAGGTGAGTTGGAATTAGTCAGTAATTAATCAGCGATGATGTGGATTAATTGTAGCCATTGATTATAAAATAGTGGTATAATTACTGATAAAACCCTAAAGATTAGAAAGAATCAGTTATATTTAATAAGGACAATACAGTCTGCACAGGCAAAAAAGTATTCAGGATTTATTATATAGATGATGGTTGTTCATATTATCTCCCTTATTGCTGTATTTTTTTAGAATAAAAATATTAATTCATGAAAAAATTATTGCTCTATATTTTTAGAATAAAATTAAATTTTTGTTCTGATAATTAATAATTGAAATGTTAAATAATTGAAAATTCAAAATGATGTGAAATAATATCACAATCCAACAATCAAATCACATGTACATTATTGTGATCGGGGTTTGGTCTAACTAGTGGTCAAACATTTCATCTCTAAGTTCAATGGTTGCGGATAGGGGCGGATGTATTAAGTAAATATTGGTGTTATGAGACATCACTTAATTTGATAAAATTGCTATTTTAAGTTATAGAAAGATTTCAAATTTGGCTTGATTTAGGTTAGTGCAACCACTCCATTTTTGTGGTTACAACACTGTCATGACTTCTAACATAGATTTCCTCAATGTTTTTATGTTTTGACTAACATTCTCAATTGGGAACGGTTATGGTGCTTCCAAAATATTTGGAAGTTCGGTGAAGACAAAATCTCATCCATTGAATTAGATCTAACGACTATAAATTCAAAAGGGCAAAATTTTCAAAAAAAAATGTATAATAGTTTCTACATTTACCATGTCGCTGAATATATTCTATTATGTTGTTAAGATATGCATAACATGTCGCTGAGGTATGCATACATATGTCGCTGAAATATACTATAGCATGTCGCTGAGAAGTACTACATCAAGTCGCTGCATCATATATACCTTGTCGCTGAATTTACATATTTTGGGAACTGAAGTTTTGACAGTATGGTTCAATCCGATGTTCGAACCACTGGAGTGAATTTGTGCTGCTGACAGAATCCAGAATCTGATATTTATGGAAACTTTCGATGTTTTGGAGGCTGCACTTCCTAGTCGATTTCAGCAGATCTTCAAGGGATTTTTGACTCAACCTTGCGAGGAATATTATATTGTTTCCATATATGGTTGATTGCAGGATTTATATTTATGGAAACAAGTTGGATTTCTTACCATAACCTTACCTGGTTGATGGGAATTGAGAAAGCCGCTGGAACATATTAAAAGGGGTTCTGTTGAAGATTTGCAATGAGAATTCACGCAGACATACTTTTATAGAGAGATTTTCCAAAGAAAGAGAGAGGGTGTACGAGAGGAAGAAGGAGAATACGGAAGTTCCAGTCCTGTTATTATTCGAGTTCTCTTTGGCTGGAGTTTTCATTCAATGACACATTGTTGTTAATCAATTATTCATTGATGTGTCATTGAGCCTTGGTCGAACAAAAAAGGAAGCGAGATTAGTGGTCTATACATGGAGGTGACGAATATATGTATGTGTTAACTAAGAAATTTAGATTGAATATTGTTGAAAATGATTACAAGGTTCACTGAAGGGAATTATAATAATTTAAGCAAAACTGTAAAAGAAAGAAAAATTGCAGAATGGAAGAACAGGAATTAAACTTGCAGGAATGAAAAGATTGCAGGAAGTAAAAATATTGAAGTGCGTCCTCTTGGGGGTGTGTGTAGATGTCCCTTTCCCATGCCATCTTTATCCTTTTATAGAGGGTGAAGCAGACATATCTCCAGGCTTCAACTGCTGATGATTCCTATCTCTTTGATTGCGCCAGGCATTGATGATACTGGATGCTCTCCCTACGCTGTTGGCTCCTATTCCTTTGATGGCGCCTATCATCAATGGCACGGGATCTCTCATGGTTACCTATGTCGTAACGGATGAGCGTCTTCTTTCGGATAGGATTGTGGTGATGACGCCAGTTATTGAAGTTGCAGGATCCTCTCCTTGGATGGTGCTTCAGCCTCCACAATTCCCTCCAAGGGTCGTGCAATCTTTGATGCCTCATGACTCCTCTCCATACGAGGTGCAGCTTATCCACACTTGGTTGTTATCCTGTTTGGTACTTGAATTGAACTGAGCTTCTCGAAGGATTGGGCTAAATTCATTGGGCCTAAATTATTGGGGTTAACAGTATGGATATCTTCCAAGGCATTTGTTGGTGGTACCGAAGTACTTAAACCGTTGTTGATTGAAGAGGACCTTGCTGCACAGGAGTCGTACAAGGGAAACTCAAGAAGGGAGTCTTGGGGAGTACTTTACACCAAGATGGGGTTCTTGGTTGCACAACTATCTACTTGTAGACTGGAGTGTGAGTAAGTGAGTTCGTTGTAGTTCAGGGTTGGGACCCAGTGTTTGAACTGATAGTGGAACCATCCTGAATGGGTATTCCTCAGACGTAGGCTGCGGCTGAACTGGGTCAACAAATTATGTGTTTGTTCTTTTCTGTTATGCCTTTATTTTTCCGCTGTGCAAGAGTTAATTACTCCGTGTTCAAAGTAATCGTTGGAACACAGAGGCTAAACAAACACGTAAAAGACTCATCTTTGCCATCCCGGACCTAACAACATATGACATGTCGCTGAATTGGGTGTGCTCCGTCGCTTAGATGCCTTCAAATGCACAGAACTACGTCACTGAAATGAATAAAATTATGTCGCTGAAATGAATATAATAATGTCGCTGAATTCTATTGGTCATGTCGCTAAATTGTGAGAATGCTCGTCGCTGAGATGCGTTTAAAATCACAATGAATTTCAAACGGCTCTAACTTCAAACGTCGCTGAGATGAATACACCAATGTCGGTGAATTGTATTGCCTCTGTTGCTGAGTTGTGTATGTCATGTCGATGAATTGTATATCATATATAGCAAATTCAACAAATTAAATACCTAAAACGTGAAATTACAAAACTACCCTTCCAGATCATTACAACCGTTGGATGATAAAATTGATCAACGGTGCAGATTGGAATCCGCACGATACGGATGCGGAGAATCTGTATGGTAACAAGGACGTTCTCAATTCCAATTTAACTTCTATAATTTTTTGTGATACAACTGAAAATTAAAAAAAAAATTAGATCCACCGCACTAGCGAATTCGATCATATTGGCTTCCTATCATCTTCCTTAATTCCCCTTGTAAATGATGGTTGTTTGATTCCCAATTAATTTTTTTAAAAGATTACAGAACAATAGACTCATTTAATTGGATCCGAGGACTGAAATCGAGGACCGAGGAAATCGTCTGATATTTCCGAGGACAAAACCGAGTACACTTACACGATAATATTAGGATGTAGAATTTCGACATTTAGTCCTCGGAAAATATTAACCCGTTTCGGGTTGAACCGGATTCCCTTTATCGTGGACATCCGCGTGTACTATTACTCGCAATTATTTACCGTGGACGGAAGCGTCTAGAACTACTCGGGAAAAACCACCCGGTTTTGGCTCTGAACCGGTTTCCCCATTACCGAGTCTTAAACCTAGGACTAGTCCAAGGGAATGTTACCGAGGACAGAAACAGGTAATTGTCCTCGGAAATAAGTTTGTAATTAGGGCTTTTTTACAGCCTTTCCCCATTTCAATCGACAGTTCCCAGTTTCCCCCCAAATAACAAAAACACCGCGCAGAGCCATTTTCACCACCCTTCTCCGACGACGACTCCTCCGCCCAGCACCGACAACGCCGACGCCGTTCCCGCCCAGCACCGACCACGCCGACGCCGTCCCCTTCAACGCTACGTGGCCTCTGCAGTTCATATTGCCACAAAGGTAACTCATTCCGGCCGCATTCTACTCACCCTTTCACTGCAATTTCACTCGGTTATGCATATTGCTACCTTTTCAGTTACTTGATGTGCTGCCATTTTTTTGATTATGCATATGTTGATGATTTTAGTGTCATCATGTATTTTGGTGTAATTGGATTTACTAAAGTTTGGCTTATGTTGTAGTCGAGCTATATAATATGGGTTAGGATGTGCGGAGTGCACACTCACATAAGCCACTACGACAAAGGATGACCTAGCGAGAGGTCAAGAGGAATGAATTAGGAGGTATATAAAAAGATGTGGAAGGAAAAGAAAGACAGCAAGCAGCCTATGGGTTAGTCATGACCATGACTAAATTGTAGATAGGTTGCTAGAATTTCATTCTCTTTTGTCTTTCAATACAGCAAACGAGAGTAGACTTAATCATGGTCATGACTAAGACCAGTGTAGTTTGCTGGAACTTGTTTTGTCTTTTTCCTTGTGCAGTTATGTGGGGGGTATTTAGTCATGGTCATGACTAATTTAAATTCGTATTGCTGGATAAATTAACTATCAGCAATTGAATTTGAAATTTGAATTCAAATCTGTTTTTGAATTTGAAATTGAACTTGAAATTCAAATTTGAATTTCAACAATTGCACCCCTTCATAATTGGTTGTATCTTTCAAGAATCATGACCTTTCATCAATGGTTGTGTCTTCCAATTACTACTACATTCATCCTCTATAAATATGAATTCCTGCAGAATTCATAGAAACGACAAGAAAACATACGAGAAACACAAAAACACTACAGACACAATAATTCTGCAATCCTCCAAGCCAATTCTCTTATTTCTTTCGAAATTCGAGTGCATCTTTTGGATTATCCCAAAGTTGATTTGCAGTGGCAAAATACAACTTTAGAAAAGTTTTCTACACACGATCCAATCGATTATCCAAGTTCTTCATATTTTGATTCTCATATCCACATACTGCGAAAATCCCCCAACAATCTAAAGTTGTATTTTTGTGAGAATCATGGCGGAATCGATGAAGAACCTGACTTCAAAGTTCGAGAAATTGGACAAATTTGAAGGCAACGATTTTCGAAGATGGCAAAAGAAGAGGAGGCGTTTATGAAGCAACCGCAGGGATTTGTTATGCCCGGAAATGAGCATAAAGTATGTAAACTAATTAAATCCTTGTATGGGCTGAAACAAGCTCCAAAACAATGGCATCAAAAGTTTGATGATGTTATCTTGTCAAGTGGATTTAGTTTAAATCAAACTGACAAGTGTGTTTATTGCAAATTTGATGAAAATGGTAAAGGAGTCATCATTTGCTTGTATGTCGATGACATGTTGATTTTTGGCACAGACCAAAGACAAGTCGATATGACAAAAGAATTTTTGTCATCTAAATTCTCTATGAAGGATATGGGGGAGGCAGAAGTGATTCTTGGAATAAGAATCAAACGAGAGAACAAAGGAATTTCAATCACGCAATCTCATTATATTGAGAAAGTGCTCAAGAAATTCAATTTTTATGACTGTTCTCCTATTAGCACTCCATTTGACCCGAGTATGAAACTTATGCCAAATAATGGAGAAGCTGTGTCTCAACTCGAATATTCAAAGTTGATAGGTTGCTTGATGTATGCAATGACAAGCACAAGGCCGGATATTGCATTTGCTATAGGCAAGTTGAGTAGGTTTACAAGTAATCCTAGTACTCACCATTGGCAAGCTCTAAGGCGAGTGCTTAAATACTTGAATAAAACTATGGATTATAGTTTGACATATATTGGATTCCCTTCGGTCATAGAAGGTTATTCGGATGCAAGTTGGATCACTAATATGGAAGATCATTCTTCCACTAGTGATTGGGTATTCTTACTTGGGGGAGGTGCCATTTCGTGGGCTTCCAAAAATCAAACTTGCATCACAAATTCAACAATGGAATCTGAATTTGTTGCTTTAGCTTCTGCCGGCAAGGAAGCTGAATGGTTAAGGAATTTAATTTATAAAATTCCATTATGGCCTAAACCTATACCACCCATTGCTATACATTGTGACAGTGCAGCCACATTGGCTAAAGCTTATAGTCAAATGTATAATGGGAAGTCTAGGCATTTAGGCATCCGACATAGCATGGTTCGTGAGCTCATCATGCATGGGATAATTTTAGTTGATTTTGTGAGATCTCAATGTAATCTAGCTGATCATTTGACAAAGGGATTAGCTAGGGACTTGGTTCACAAGTCGGCCATAGGGATGGGTTTGAAGTCCAATTAAAATTTCTATTGGTAAGATACCAAATTCCCTTTCAATACAACATTGGAAGCTGAATTCAATGTGGAAAGCTTACCCAGAGAAATTGGAACACATAAATAGTACATCCCAAGGTATGTGTTCGGACCTGCAAGTAGGTAGGATGAAATTTATTTCTTAATAGCTCTTTTGAGAAAGTGCATATACAGGTGCACGAGTTAAAAGAGCTACTATATGAGCATGGAGTGTGGCCGCTTCAAAAAGCTTGGACTTGGCTTTGTATATGCTTATGAATGGATAGGGACGCATGGCCGTAGATAGCGTCAAGTGAAGGCTTAGAGTGTTGTAATTAACTTGTGTGTACGTTATCTTCATGTATTCAAATGAGTTGAAAGGTTCAATCCTAAGGACACCTTGATTCTCGAATGCTTGGAATGTGTATCGTACTAAGATGGAAATTCAATCGTCACGATATTTTCATTTATGCATGAGTTTGGTTTTATTGTGTGGATTTAGAAATCATGGATTACACTAAAATGGGGGAGGATTGTTGATGATTTTAGTGTCATCATGTATTTTGGTGTAATTGGATTTACTAAAGTTTGGCTTATGTTGTAGTCGAGCTATATAATATGGGTTAGGAGGTGCGGAGTGCACACTCACATAAGCCACTACGACAAAGGATGACCTAGCGAGAGGTCAAGAGGAATGAATTAGGAGGTATATGAAAAGATGTGGAAGGAAAAGAAAGACAGCAAGCAGCCTATGGGTTAGTCATGACCATGACTAAATTGTAGATAGGTTGCTGGAATTTCATTCTCTTTTGTCTTTCAATACAGCAAACGAGAGTAGACTTAATCATGGTCATGACTAAGACCAGTGTAGTTTGCTGGAACTTGTTTTGTCTTTTTCCTTGTACAGTTATGTGGGGGGTATTTAGTCATGGTCATGACTAATTTAATTTCGTATTGCTGGATAAATTAACTATCAGCAATTGAATTTGAAATTTGAATTCAAATCTGTTTTTGAATTTGAAATTGAACTTGAAATTCAAATTTGAATTTCAACAATTGCACCCCTTCATAATTGGTTGTATCTTTCAAGAATCATAACCTTTCATCAATGGTTGTGTCTTCCAATTACTACTACATTCATCCTCTATAAATATGAATTCCTGCAGAATTCATAGAAACGACAAGAAAACATACGAGAAACACAAAAACACTACAGACACAATAATTCTGCAATCCTCCAAGCCAATTCTCTTATTTCTTTCGAAATTCGAGTGATCTTTTGGATTATCCCAAAGTTGATTTGCAGTGGCAAAATACAACTTTAGGAAAGTGTTCTACACACGATCCAATGGATTATCCAAGTTCTTCCTATTTTGATTCTCATATCCACATACTGCGAAAATCCCCCAACAATTGCTGCCATTTTTGTTACTTGATGTGCTGCCATTTTTTTGGCTCCGTTTGTAACTACATTATTTTCTTGTGGGCTCCTCTGATTAGTGTTTGTAACTACATTATTCCACTCATCTATGTTTTGTTCCAGTGCGTTTTGCTTGGCATTTTTTTTGGAGATCTTTTTTGCTTATTCTTGTTTACCGATTCTCATAAGGTAAACCGAGGCACCAAGATTTCAGTTTGATGAAGTATTCTGTGAATCTTTCCTCGAGTGTGTTTGAACTTGTTATCTCTTGTGAGGAGTGCTTCACTTGCTATGTTTGTTGTTCTGGAACTCTTGGTGACGCTTTCTAAATTTTATAGGTCGATATATAGATTTAGGTTGATACATAAATTATATGTCCAATTCAACAGTGTTCCATGTTTTGTTCCATTGCTTTCCACCTTCTCCATAGTTCATTATAAGTATGTTGCTATTAGAATGTGAATTCTAAAACCAGTAAAAGGTAATCTGTTTAACATGAGAATCTATGTTATTCCCCTTGTAGTCATTACTAAATAATCTTAATTTAGCTAACTCATGTATGTGCTTGATGGGATAGACACAGCATTAAGCCTTTAGACATGCATAGACAGACGGGAGTTAAACATGGGCTTTATTATCTTGGAGTGATTGGAGCCCTTCAAGCTGTAAGATAATTGATTCTAGTGTCCAGGGAAAAGTTTGATTCTAGACAGACAGGAGCTAAACCTGGGCTTGATTAACAGTTTGATCTCTATAGCTCTCAGTATTGGTATTCTAACTACAATTTCCACCAATAAAATGAACTTGAAATCTTGCATGGTGAAAATTGATATAGTCTAATTTAATTCAGTAAGTAATTGTCATCATTCAATTAGGTGATTGAGTAGTGGAACTTTAAGTTTTTTAGGAAAAAAAAAAAAATCACTCACTTTTCAATTTACTGTTTAAATGATAGAGAATTTGAATTCAAGAAAATTGGTCATTTTTTCCTTCCTCACTCTCAAAGATTTAAGACAATATATTAGGATTTCTTCATTACACTTGAAGGATTTTTCCAATAAATAGAAATAAACATATGAAGAACTCACTTTTACAAACTAATTACTGAACAGTTGCTTTCGTTGTCCTGTTTAGCTCTTTGCATGATTCCTCATTTAATGATTATTATGTTGTGATTACTAAATTACTGAACATTTAATTTTTAAGGTCTGCACCATGGGGAAGTATTATTCTGTTGTGATTATTGTGAAGAAAAATAGGATTTATTTAAATGTGAAATTAAATAGGATTTGTAAATGTGATGACGTACTGGAACACCTTTCCTCATTTATTTAAATTTTGAATTGTGTGATGGTGTTTTGTATTAAAGTCTGCTTCATTCCATTTTATGATATATTTTACCAAAAATTGTGCAGGATGTCAGACAAAAATCCCAAGAATCCCAAGGGACTTGATATGATGATGAGATCATGGCGGGCTAAGTCACAGAGTAGACAGTCGGAGCAGAGCGGGTCTTCTACTTCTTCATTTGTTCCAGGTGCGTTTAAAATTTAATCAATTAATACGCATTTGATGTGACAAGGGTTGTATACATATGTTGTTTGTGTGTTCCATATATAATACAGAATCAGTTGACCTAGGAGAGGCAACACAACCTGGTGAGCACACTGATCCTGATAGTACAGAGGCCCCGGATGATGATTTAGGTTGGTGTTTTCACAATCTTATACAAAGCTTAATCTATGTCATACTAATATGTATGTTTCAATGATTGTATTTATAGGTGCTGAAGATGTCCATGTTGTTTGTGCTGTATTTATAGCTTAATGTATGTTTCAATGATTGTATTCAACATATCATAATCAAGTAGGTTAAAGAGGGCAAATCGGCCACACACTTCGATGTGTTCCAAAAGACACATAAGAAGAAAGACAAGACCTATGTGACTAAGAATGCAGAGCATCTGGAGGTATGTTATGTTAGTTTTGTCAATTCTTAAAAAGGTTAGTACTTGTTTGCTAATAAAAATTCTGACTAATTCATATGTAATTATCAATCTATGTAATAGAGAGATTTTCAGGCAGCCTCACAGAAGATGGCATCGCAGGGAAAGGTGGATCCCAATGCTGTCTACTTTGATGTTAGTGGTGGGAAAACCCACCAACAACGTATTTATGGGATCGGGTCCTTAGCGGATGATGTTTGTCTCCCAGGAGCTCGCAACACTTCCCGCCGTCCAGCTCCACCATACCCTCCGCCTCCACCTGCACAGCCTGCCCTACGGGTCACGGATGACCCTGAATTCCAGGCTATGCTTCAGCGTATGAGGACCCTTGAAGAAGAGGTATATAGATGGCGAGGACACAGAGGACCACATGACGGCCCCGATGGTGATGACGCTGCTACGATGACTTAGACATGCATGTTTACTGACATTTTGTTGATGGTTGTATATGAGATATTTGGTACTCATTTATGTGTTCGTTTGTTGTCGTCGTTTATCACTCTGTTTAACTTAGATGGATATTTTTTCATTTTGAAACTAAGGCGTTGGGTGATTTGTGGTTTATTGTTGGATATTGTTAAAGTTTTGGATATTGCACAAGAGATGCGTGTTCGTTCATATTTAGGGAATGCTCAAATTTATTTGTTGGTAATCTTCATTGTTGGTTTGTTGCTGTCACAGGTAGCTGTGGAGGAGCTGAAACAAATTCTGCAGGGAATGTTGATTTTTTTTTATCGGGGACAATTCCTTGGACTAGTCCTTGGAAATTTCAAATTATTTGACCGTTACCGAAATCCTTTTTCCGTGGATATAGGCGAGGTGAAATCATCCGAGATAATCCCGAGGACATAAAGGATGACTAGTCCACGGAACAAACATTGATTAGACCGGATTTGGACCGGACTATTCCTAGTACATTAGCAAGGACGAGTCCACGGCAAAATTCGGACGACCGTTTCCGAGAACTAATACTCCCAAAATGTCTTTGGAGAACCGGTTAAGAACCGGGAGAATAGCTTGTACCTGTCCTCGAAATTGTACACGGTAAAATCGGTCCTCGGAATAGTCCACGTGCAGTTTTGTATGACGAGACTTTAGGCGTGGACGACGGAGGGGGGACAACTCCTCGGAAACTTTAGGTTGCCTTGTACTAGTCCTCGGAAAAGTTCCTCGGCAAATAATTTTTTTCTTGTAGTACACTCTATTAGGTAAGTTATTTGTTCAGAATTTAAAAATTCTTAGGTGAATACCAGGGTATCCCCAGACCACATTGGACCCAAGACTAATACATCGAGGATCTGCAAGGGCAATTAAGGACGTCTCTCCCAAAGCAGTTTTTTGCATACACAAGGCTCGAACCCGAGACTAGAGACCTCATCCACTCAAGCTAACTGGTGTTGGTTCAGAATTTAAAAATTGATATATATCTTTGAAATCTTATTTTATCCTTTATTTTTATTAGGAAATAAATATGGATATTATAAATGAATACATGGGTAAAATATACTTTAAGGAATTTTAAAATAAAAAATTGAAAAAATGAATATTTTTTGGGACACCCAAAACAAGAATAGGTGACTATTAGTATTTGCAAAACCCAAAGCTCGAACACTATTCAGCATCAGAAATTAACATAAAAGCTAGGGTCATTAAAGAAGACAACATTTACTGATAGCAAATTAAAATAAATGTTGTCATATGCCGTTATGGTAATTAATGAGCTAGTGACATTTTATAACGGATAGGCGACAATTATTATCACATAATACCCAACTAATACGATAAAAAGTAAAAGGGTGTTGATTATCAATTTGACATTTTCGCTAAGCCGAAGTCAGATAAATGTGTGACCGATAGGTGTTCAGGATATACAAATTACAAAATGATAAAAGGAAATGATAGGTGGAGAATCGAACATCCAACCACAAAATTTGACCACTTTGGAAATATCTAATCCCCATGTAACATTTAAATTTATTTATAAAGTAATAAAAATGAGGAATAGGGGATGGTGGAAAATCGAACCACCAATAATAAAGTTTGAAGGCACAGACTTGTCCACTTGACTAAAATCTCACCCATTTCACATTGAAATTTATGTAGTTGATTTGATTATTATTATTTTAAATGCACATTACCCTTAATTATTGTAAATCCACTTTGGAAAGATAGGCGTGACACCAAGTAAACTACTGTATATACTACATAATTAACTTGCTTTAGCTTGGGTGTGCTTCTAATCCCCACCCCTTTTCTATTATCACTACACATTTCGAAAACAATAGCTACTTCTAAATGCAATATGAGTATATTTTTATTGCCTGCTGCCATTTCCATACCTTTTTCATCTTTGTTCTATTGTGGAATGAGGATAGAAAAAGACTATGGTGGGGCCAATGTAAAGGGCTCATCAATAATTTGGTTCACATGCATCCATACGACAAATCAATTAGAATACTACATATGTATATAATTTTGAAGGGAAAAAGGTTGAAATTAAGAGGATATATATTATTAATGAGAATAATAATAATATGATAATAGTGTAGTATATATACTCCCTCCGTTCTTTTTTAGTTGTCTTTTTAGAGAGTATAAAGTGTTTCAAAATAGTTGTCATTTTTAGGTAGTTATAGGTAGTTATGCTATGGTTTTACTATATTGCCCTTAAATGCTATTTGTTGATATTTATTAAGAATGAATTTAGTTGAAGGATAAAAATGTAAATTTATGAGTTAATTAATACAAACCTTGATTTTGAAATTGAGCTGAAAGAGACAACTAAAAAGAAACGGCGGGAGGGAGTAATGAGCAAGAGAAAGAACATCTCTATTCAATTGTACATTTTCCTTGTATGCACGTGGGCACCCAAAAGAGACTCCTCGACTTATGCCCCACAAATATATACCTTTCATGTGGTTTTAGTTCTCATATGAATTAATTTGGCCCTATACATACATACATGTTGATTCTCCAAATCCCCTCATATTATAGCTTTTCATGATTGAATGTTTTGTTGCCCTTTTTGCATTATCGGGACTACTACTCTTTGGTATGCATATGCTTCATTAATACAACTAATACATTGTCCTTTTGCGATGGTGGCTTCTGGGAAATGTATAATTTGATCATTTTGAAAAGATTAGATGCCGTCGAGTTGAATGAGGTCATGCAATGATGTTGAGGATTTTTGTGGGTTGGGTGAAAGGGCGCCACAAATTGCATGTGTGTGCGTGTTCGAATTCGAACATCATCCCAAGAATATATAATTACAAGTGTGTTCTTTGAACAACTTTTAGATAAGTATTTTTTTAAGGATGTAAGGGGATATGAGTGGATTCATATGACCATTTTTGTACAACAATGGCCGGCATTCATTTCATTGAGCCCTTTAGATAAAAAAAAAGGGGCAAAAAGCAAAATAAATACTAAAATTTGGGGAGCCCTTCTAAGGAGGAGAAATTCCAATCGCAATCCTTTTCAAGTTTCGAAGTGTTTAATACTACTACTTACTTGTTTAATAGTACTAAAATTTATCCCTGACGTGACTAAAAAATGTTTGATGGTGAATTTAGACTTAAAAAGAAACAATATATAATACCTAAATAATACTAGTAGTATATTGAGAAAATAGGACGACCGACATACTTGCAAAATAATGAGGGCCTAGTAAAGACCTAGCCTATAGCCTAATTTTCTCCCAAACACAATCCTTATGTTCCCCCAGAAAACAAAACATATCAACTTCTTTTCACCTCAATTTCTCCATCCCTCTATCTATATTTCTATCTATATTTTAATAATATATACTCCCTCCGTCCCACCCAAGTGTCCTGTTACTGTTGGGCACGTGAATTAAGGTAGAGTTGGTTTGTGAGTATATAGTGGGGTCCACATAGTTGTTGGAGGGGAAAATTATTTCTATTTATAGAAAGAAGACATTTATAATGGGACATCCAAAAATAGTAAGTAAGACATTTGGAGTGGGACAGTGGGAGTAATACTTTAATACACTTATACTCGGGTTTCTATTGACATTGACATGTAATAATACTTCATTATTATTTTATTAACCTTTTTTAAATTAAAAACCAATATTATTGCCATCATCTTAAAATACTCACTCCGTCCGAAACGTTAATAACATCGTGTCATCGTCCCATAGCTTTTGGACACGGTGTGTTAGGTAGAATGTGTTGTTGTATTAAAGTGACGTAATTAGTTGATATGATATTTATTTGAATTAAGAAAAATATGAAGTAATTAGTTGGTGTTTATAAAATAAATTTTTTCTATAAAGGAAGATGTGACAAACTGTAGTGGGACAGATAAAAAAAAGAAAGTGAGACAAAATTTGTGGAATGAAGGGAGTAATTGTTTATCTTGACTCTTCTCCCTCTGTTAAGAAAGTCATACAAATACATATTTCTCCTTATAAAACTATATTATTAAGGTTGGAGGCCAATGATTTGGGTAGAGGACTAAATGGAACAAAACAAAAGTTTAGGACTGAATTGGCAAAATATAAAAGAAAAAAGGACTAATATTATGCCCACGTATCAGGTTTAAATTTAAACCCTTGCCACATCAGCAATTAGGGCATAATTAGTGAACAATGGACTGATTTGGATATAGTTAGTATTTGTAGCGGACTGTTTTGGTAATAAAATAAAAAAAAATTGATTTGAATTTTTGGAAAAGAAAACGGACGTATTTAATATTTTTTTCCATATCTAATATCTAATATGTAAAATTTCGGAATCTACTATTTAGTGGGTGTTTGTTTGTACGACTTGGAGTAGATTATCTGATTATTGCGTTTTCAAAAAGAAATAATCAGTAAATTCTGTTTGTGTAGTACCTTTAATAATCTATTATCTGCGTTTTGGAGTAATCTAAACGCTATTTTATGCAACTCCAATTTGGTGCTGCAAGAAAAATTGAGTTTGTAGACAAACTTAGATTTTATCATATTATCCTTCAATTAATTAATACATTAGGTCAAATTCTTTTTCCATTTCTTATCCATATACTTTATGGTAATTTTACACCTTTAAAACACACAACCAAACACTTAAAAATTGATTATCTGATTATTGCGATTTGCAACAACATAAGCTCATCTAAACACTTAATTTTACAGCACGTTTTGTTACAACAATTATCTGATTATCCATTTGCTAAACGCCGCAACACTTTTTAAAACACACATCCAAACACCATTTTACTCCCACTATGCTTTAAAATCTAGCATATTAGTAAAAATTATCATTGATCCAAATATGCTCTATACTATAATACTAATTAACAAGCAATTATATAGGCTGATCAAACAGTTATATACTATTCCCTCAGTTCCTTTTTAGTTGTTTTTTTAAGAATAAAAAATATTTCAAAATAATTATCATTTTTAGGAGTTATAGGTAGTTATGCTATATTTTTATTATACTGACATTCACTTTAAATAAATACTATTCACTCCGTCCCATTACAACTGTCCTACTTACTATTTTTGAATATCTCATTACAAATGTCTTCTTTCTATAAATAGAAATAATTTTTCCCTCCAACAATTATGTGGAACCGATCATATATTCACAAATCAACTCTACTTTAATTCCCGTGCCCAACAGTAACAAGACACTTCTAATGGGACGGGGGGAGTATTTGTTGATATTTATTAAGAATGAGTTTAGTTGAAGGGTAAAAATGTACATTTATGAGTTAATCAATGCAAATTTTGATTATTGAAATTGAGCTGAAAAAAATATCAGTATTTAAGAATGAAGGGAGTATATATTCTCCAATATGCTTGTAACCGAACAGACTTGGGCACCAGCCAATAATTAGTAAATGAATTTAACTTTTTGTTTATAAGAAAATAAATTTAAATTTGAAAAGAGTTTAATACTGTAGTAATTATATACGCATTTTTTATATTTATAATGAGAAAATTATGTTTTCAAGCATTGATTTGCAGTTTACGCATCAAGATATGAGTTGAACGAGGGACCCCCAGGCCAGAGTCCTGTGCTCCTCCAGAGCAGTAGTAGTAGCACTACATCCAAATATTTCATCATCATCATCAGAGGCTGTAGCTTGACTAATTTCCAGTCACCACTGCAGCACAAGGGGATTGCATGGTTTCTTTCGCCCACACCCACACGTGTGGCAGACACACACACGTGGAGTGACAGGGCTGTGAAAACCATCTCCTTCGAGTTCGATCCCACCTCTGGAGATTAATACTCTGCAGTCTGCACACATGTATGGACATGTATCTATGCACTCTTCCTTCATCCATTGTAACGCTTTGGTTCCTTGAATCTTGCATTCAATTGGAATTTCAATTTGTTGCCTCATGCCTGAATCTAACATCACTTTTTATTTCTTTTCTTCATTTTGCTACAGTATATATATATATATATGTAAGCGGTACGCCCCCTTTTAATTACTGCTTCTTCTGTAGCATATATATTATGGACTATAGTACTGAAAGGGATGGGTATTTAGTGGTGGGCTAGCGTTGAACAGTCGATCTTAAATTAAACTTGAAGGACATGTTTTTTCAGACACCAGTCTCGGTCACTGTCTTAATTCTCTGTCAACAAGTAAAATTCAAAAGAGAAGAGAAGGAGAAGAAGAAGAAGAAGAAAAACATTTGATGATACCAGAGACAGTATTTGATTAATTACAACCTGTAATTGCATATTTACATATATATATATATATATAAATAATCCAAAATGTGAAAAACACGAAAAGAAAAAAAGAAAAAAAACAGGTAAAGATGAAATGAAACAGGAGCAATGTCCCTTTTTTTTTTAATCTAAAAATGTCGGTATCAAATAACCTGAGGAGTTCAGTATAATTGGTCCCCTATTTACAGATTAAGAATAATAAAAACCTCTATAGGAAAAACACACACTTTGCTGCAAGAAAATGAATTCATCAGACCCTGGAAAGAAAGAAGGAAGGAAGAAAGGATATGTAATAATCCCATCTAAGAAAACTGTCCGAAAGTGGCAGCCGGATTAATCGTATGCCAATTACCAATGCTCAAGGATCCGTCCGCTGCAAACTGTCCCTGTACCTTACTTTCCCCGTACATATAATGATCTTGTCCCGTCGGATTATTATGTATCGAATTCCCCATCAAAAACGGAGCTTGCAGATACTCGTTCCACTTGATCATGTCTTCCCCAATTTCGCCGTGGCTCTGTTTATTAGTATCTGGTTTTCCACACGACTCTGTCGTCGGCGTCCATGGAAACCCGGCGGTGCTTTCGAATGTGTAGCCGCTGCTTTGTAACTCGGTACCGGTTTCGAATTTTACGGCGAAGGCCGGCGGTAAGGGATTGTCGGCAGGGAAGTTGACAGGAGGTTTAATTTGGGGGATAATTGGGGGTGAAAGGTTATTACTAACAGCGGTGAATTGGTGAGGAATCGTTGTGGTATTGATATCAGGGTTATTCATGGAGAGGCCGATGTTGGGGGGCCCGTAATTGGGGTGGTGGTTCTGATGAAAGGACAGGAATCCAGAAAGGTCGACACAGGGCTTGGTGATGTTATTACAGCCTGCGGCGGCGGCAACGAACCTGTTGAGGAATAATTCCTGGGTGGTGGCGGTGTTTTCCAGGAGCAATGGATGATGATGATGATATCTTTCGACCAGCTGAGGGACAATTACTGCTGAAGAATTGGAGGGCTTTTCCAGGACTGATGATGATCCTCCATGGACGCTGGTGGAAATGTTATTGTTGTTGTCGGGGTCGACGAAGCTGAGGTCGCAGCTGGAGCCTTCAGAGGCCTTGTCATTATTGTTCTTGCTGTTGCCTGCAGATGCCGCCGAGGTTTCCAATTGGTCATTAATGTTGTTGTTATTATTATTCTCCTCCAGCAGGGGTTTGTGGGTGTTGGGGTCTATCCCTTTCTGCCTCAGCTTTTTCTTGATGGAGGAATTCCAGAGGTTCTTGATTTCGTTGTCGGTTCTTCCAGGGAGTTGGGCAGCAATTTGAGACCACCTGCGCCAGGGAGTAAGTAATTCACCACAATGTAAGAAAAAGAGAAAGATGGTTGGTGTGTGTTGTCCAAACAGAGACATAAATCTCGATCAACAAATGAACAAACCTGTTTCCAAGAACCGAGTGCAATTCGATGATCAAATCCTCTTCTTCCTGTGAAAATGTCCCTCTTTTCAAATCAGGCCTCAGGTAATTGATCCACCTCAACCTGCAGCTCTTCCCACACCTCTGAAGCCCTTCAATTATTACCCCAAAAACTCAGAATGTACGAAAACAAGACCAACCCAAAGGAGACTTTAATTGTCCAATAGAACAAAAACCCCAAATGGGGTAACCAATTTTAATTTACCTGCTAATTTAGGGACAGAACTCCAGCAGCCATGCCCATATTTGGTTATGTGCTTTATGAGTTTCTCATCTTCCTCTGGTGACCAAAGCCCTTTCCTCAACTTCTGTTTGTAACAGCAAGAATGCCTGCCCATGCTGGGAAATTAAACTCCAAAACCCCAAATTAAATTTTTAAAAAGAAAACAGTTTGCCCCCTGCAAGTTTTGATCTTTCTGGAAAATACGGGATGAATTTTGGACTTGAAGGTGTCAGCAGCAAGAAAAAGAGAAAGAAAGAAAAAGAGTAGAGAGCAAGAGAGAGACAGAAGGGGAAAGAGAGGAGCTTGAAAATGAGATGGCAATAAGGAATCAAGTCAATAGGCCGGGAGGTGCTTTAAAAAGGGAGGGGTCACAGTCAGCAAGTCGGGGATTATCAACTTATCATAATTAGTTTTTTGAGATTATTCCCTTAATCGAGGATTAGAAATTTAATTGTGAGATTGTAAAAATGAGAATGAGTGACACACTTCAATTTTCCCTTCAAGGTCTTTTCATTAAGGGTTTTTAAGAAAAATAATAATGGATTGACAGCACTTGTGGGACATATTCATAGATATTTTATTTAGTGTATAAAGAAATTCACGGGAACCTTTTGGAAGTATTTACTCCCCATTCCCGCGAAGTTTGACCAATTTCTTTTGGGCACGTTAATTTATATTATGAGGTTTAATATTTAAAGTGGTGTGACTATTTGTGTTTAACATTCTAATGAATTTTGACACTGTTTATTGTTTAACTTTGACTTAATATTATCGTAATGATATAATTAGACCATTTCCAATAGCCAACACCAAACTCAAACCCATTTCACAGTAAATGTCAAATCAAACAGTAATTCATCTCCAACCATTTACACTAAACTCAAACTCAAAAGAATATTCTCTCTATATATTCTTTGCCATACAAACTTATTTATTTTTTCAATCATACCCACCATTTCTTATAAATTATACATTAACCCCACATAAATTCAATACTCATTAATTAAGAAAGAATTACATAATTAGAATACGAATTACAATAAATGGCGGGACATACATATTTATTTAAAAGCAAATGATTTTTATCCAACATCAATAATTGGATTTGTGAGTTTTTCCCATAAGTGTTCAACTAATGTATTACGAAGTTCAAAATGTGCATCTTTACTTCTCATTTTCGTGCATATGCTCAAGCTGAGCAAGTGCGTATTTACAAAAAAGAGCCAAATAACAAGGTCAACCGGATCCTTATGCAACTGGAGCATATTCTCCGTATTTCAATAGTGTTGGAAGATCCGATATTGATTTACATGACTATTAACTTAATTTTCGTTTGTGTAGTTATTTGGTTGTTTAATACTATTGTACGTTTTTTAAGTCTTTGAGATGTATTATTTTTAATTATATTTTCATATGCTAATGTAATTTTTTAAAATGATTGCTAAGATTGTATCAAAACTTTTAAAATTTAGTTATCTTTGTTTAAAATTTATTTTATAAAGAAACATTAAAATTTTTAATCTAAAAATAAATAAAAAATAAATTTAATAAAAAATGTATGAAGTATAAAATTATTAACCATAATACAAAATTAGATCAATATTCAATTTGCAACAATTGGATGGATGATATTGCAATTATTTTAATTGCAAAAAGTGAGATAGGTTTGTGATTAGTAAAAACTCAAATTTGAGTATTTACTATTCATAAAACTCAAAAAACTTAAAATATGTTTGGTTTTAGGGTATTGTTGGAGAGAAGATGACAACCCATTTTGAATTATAGGGTACCATTGGAGATGCTCTTAGAGAAAAATATTCTAGTTTGATCTTATTAGAATCGTCTAATCGTGTAGTTTAAGAATATATATTTTATACAATTTTTATATGTACCCATTTTGAAATATTAAGAATTAAAGAAATACAAGGGACTTTGTGCAGAATAGTAAAAGTAATTAATTTTAATCGGGTTTTAGAACAATTAAGATTATAATCATACTTATATTAATTTAATTTATCTAAAAATGAAAAATGATCAAACTTCGTGGGACAACCCAAAAAGGAATAGATGTCAAATTTCGCGGAACGGAGGGAATATATTATATGTATGCATTAATAAAATGATACGAATTAGTGTATAAAAAATATTGGGATAGAAAAAAAAATTCAATGTGATCAAACCGTTCCACACGTTTTTTGGTGAATTACCGGGTATCACATGCCATATTAGACGTAAGACTAATTACTCGAGGATCTGCAAGAGCAATGTAGGACGCATCTCCCAAAGCAATTTTTTGCATATATATATAAAAGGCTCTAACACTACAAGAAAATTGGTGTTTACCGACCGCAAATACCGATCGACATGATGCGGGTCGGATTACCGACCCGCATCATGTCGGTCGGTAAATTCGAGCCGTTATGATATGGGCGACCAGTTTCCCGACCTAAATTAATGCGGTCGGTAATACCGACCGATCTATATGCGGGTCGGATTTACCGACCGCTCGTGCGGTCGGTAAACTAGGGATTAATCTTCCCCATCGCGCTGTTACAGCCATTTCCCCCATTTTTACTCAAATTAACTCCCGCTCCTTTCACCGCCCACCTCCGGCCACCGGCGTCCCGACCACCCCCATTGTCCTCTCCGACCGCCGCCGGCAGCCGACCACCCCCCTCGAATACCCGCACTCGCCGACGCACGAACGGTTCCACTCGAGCGCCATCATCACCAGCCTCTCCGGCAACGACGCGGGCACCACCGCAACCACCGGCCAGCCTCCGTCCTGCCAAGACCGAGCTTCCTCCGCCGTCCTCCACCCTTGCCTCTAGCCCCTGCCGCCCCTGCCCGCCTACACCCTCCTGCCGCCCCTGCCGCCACTTCCCGCCGTCCCTGCCGCCGCCCTTGCCGCCACTGCCGCCCCTGCCCGTCTACAGCCCCCCTTCCATTCGAGCCACACATTCGAGGTACGTTTATTGCAACTCGTTTGAAGAATTTCCACATTCGATTACATGTTTGGTCTTTAGTAGTCATTCGATTCGTATTGTGTTTGACAGTCCCTTGTGAGTAGGGTGTTAACGCGATGTATTGACAACACACACAATTGCAGAAATATAAGAACACAATTGTTTGTTGACCCGGTTCGGACCTCCTGTCCTACGTCCGGGGGATTCCAATCCAGGCGAAGATTACTCAACTATGAACAAGAACAAACACAAGAGTCGAGACCAATCCTGTTAACTCGATCTAGAAGCTGAATCTCTCCCCCTCAACTTCTAATCTCCCTAACTAGAATTACAGAGACAATCTTGCTGTTCCTTCACCCTGTTGACAACCCTGAATCAAGAATCCTTTAAGCTATATCAAGAAGACTCCCTCTCCTTGATTTACAACTCAATCTAAATGATATACACTGAATTACAACACAATTCTATCAAGAACAAAAACTCTCAAAACATCTCAACATGAAGAACAAGTTTTTGGCTCTCTTGAAGTATATCTTCTAAAACGAAAACTAAACTCTCTTGGTAGAATATTGAAGATAAAATCGCTTAAAGTAAAGACTGACTCAAAGACTATTTATAAACTAAGAACATCTTGGTCTTTGAGTCCGGGTGCTGGTGGAGCTTTGATCTTTAAAACCATAACTGTATCGTTGTTAGAGCGTTGCAATGACACCCAAATGATTCTGCATGAAATGTTAGTGCCAACAATCTCCCCCTCATTTCATAAAGAGGTTGATTCATCACAAACAGGTCTCAAACCAGTATGATGAATAGCAATTCAGAATACCAACCTAACAACAATGGTTAAAAGATCAAGTGCAACAAATGTAATTAACAGATAAGAGTAACACCAGCAAGACAATATCACAAACTAAGAAGATCGATCAAATAAGTTCATGCAAATCTAGTCCATCAGCAAAATAAACCACAATCATCAGCAAAAGTAAACAAGCATCAGCATCCAAGAGTATCAAAAATAGTAACCATCAGAAGTAGCATATTAGTTACAGACCCAAATCAAAAATCAAATTCAGTTTAGAGTGTACCCCCCTCATAGTGTTGTCATCATCACCCAAAAAAACACAGTCAGTCAGTCATATTGAGACCATACTCACTCCCCCTTGATGAATCAGGCCTCCTCATCATCCTCATCTCCAGTGGGTGGAGGATCAAATGAGCCAGGAAGAAGCTTCAACATGTTGTTGTTTTGCTTCCGGATGCGGAGACCAGCATTGATGACAATAGAAACCTCCTCATTCTGTCGAAGAATGATAGTCTTCAGGTGATTGACCAACGCAGTGCCGGACAGAGCAGGGCCAAGGAGGATGTCATTATGCATATTTCGTAGGTCAGTAGAGGGAGTGTTCTGTTTGATTGGAATGCGTTCTTCCTTAGGGACTTTGATCCCATTCTTTTTCAGAAAACGGGTAATCAAAGCAGGATAAGGAAGAAGATCATTCTTGCCAATGGATCCGCGGGTATAACCTAGCATCTTGGAAAGAACAGAGAGACCAAATTTTGTCATATTTAAATACTTTTCAATGCAAAACATGAGTTTACCCATATGAGAAGACACTTGACTGGCGTTGGTTGTTGGAAGGATGTTCGAACTACACAGACGGAAGAGACAGTTGTATTTGAGAGTGAGCTGCTGAACACGAAGCTGTCCCCTACCAAAAGCAACACTTTTGGTGTTTGAAATCTCATAAGCCACTTCGGCATTTGAGTTTGGCATGTAGCTCGTAACATCATCCAGGTTGCTGTTCAGCTGCACCTTTAACAACGCGTTGATAACTTGAGGAAAAATCTCCAAAATCTTGCCTCGTATGTAGATCTTCCCTCCGAATGGGGATTCACCATCCAAGACATCAGGATGTAGGTTGGCGTAGAACTCGCGAACTAAGGCAGGAGAGTAGTCCTCTAGTTTCGTAGCCCAGTAAATGAGTTTTGTGTCTTCCAAAAACTTCAAAAATCCAAGTTCCTTGTAGATTGGATGAGTAAACTGCTCCTCTGGTATGAAATCACGGTTGTTGAGATCTTTGGCAAATTTCTGTGCTTCCTTGTCGTAAAACCTGTAGTTTAGGGCATCACTAACAGTCATGGGGCCAAATTTCTTTGGTCGTTTCTGTGTTGTCTCGTCAGCAGGTTGTTTATCTTTCCTTTTGCGCGAACGAGTCACAGGGGTACGGGCGACTGGACGGTGTTCCGGAGTAACTTCTCGATCGAGTTCGTCATCTCTCTGGTGTTCCTCTTCCTCAGCAACAACATCATCACGATCAAAGAAATCTTCAGTATCTCCTTGAGGATGCTCAGTCGTGGTTCCATCATCCCACTCCATAGGAAATGTTTCCTTTTGAGGTGCTGGAAGAGCAGGTACAGGGGGTGCAGGGAGAGCGGAAGAATCTTCAGTAGGTCGAAGACTCACAAGAGGAGTAGCCTCCGTCACAGTGTTGTCTGCATTTCCACCCAACGCCTCTCCTGTTTCGGATGTTGAGGGAGGTGGAACATTTTCACTTAACGCTTGAAGAACAGAAGTAACAATCTGAACCGGATCGATGGGAATTTCAGTGTTTGATGGAGCAGGGGTTTCAGTATTTGGATCAGTTGAGGATTTGGGGGAACTTGAAGACGCCATTGGAAAGAAAAATGAAGCTGCACAACTTGAGAAAGAAAAACAAAGAAGAAGTAGTGCAGAATAAAATGGGAGCAAGTGTATTTAAGAAGGAGAAATGAAACGTAAACCACGTTCGCAGAGAGGAAATGGCGATGCAATGATGGCGGTTTCGGGCGACGTGAGCTGCAGGGAGTGAAGAGACGGTTACTGTAGTCACAGAGGTATGATGACACTGCGCAGACGTCGAATCAGAATCCTTGCGAATCATACTTTGTCTCTATCCATTTCTCCTTATGAATTGCTTGGGCCTGGAAATGTTAGAATACACAGAAAAACAACAAATGGCCCAAAGCATAATCAAAAATTTAAGTTGTATGAAAACTTAGGCCCAGAATAGTTCTAAGCCTATCAAACTTATCTCCCTCCATGGCTTTGGTTAGGATGTCAGCGCGTTGCTCTGACGACCCTACATGTTGAATATCACAAATATTATCTTCAACCAAATCTCTAATGAAATGATACCCGATATCAATATGTTTGCTTCTATTGTGAAGAACTGGATTTTTAGAAATGTTTATGGCACTTGTATTGTCACAGAGCACCACAAATTTCTCTTGATGCACTCCATAATCTACCAAAGTTTGCTTCATCCACATAAGTTGAGAACAACAACATGTAGCTGCTATATATTCTGCTTCAGCTGTGGATAGAGCAACTATGTTCTGTTTCCTTGAGTACCAACTAACCAAATTGTTGCCAAGATAGAAACAACCTCCTGTTGTCGAACGTCTGTCATCACAACTGCCAGCCCAGTCTGAATCTGTATATCCTATAAGATCCAATGATGATCTTTTAGAATACCAAATCCCAAGTCCAATGGTTCCCTTGATATATCTCATAATTCTCTTAGCTGCTTTAAGATGTGTCTCCTTGGGTTGAGCTTGAAATCTGGCACATACTCCAGTGCTGTATGAGATATCTGGTCTGGTTGCTGTTAGGTAGAGAAGACTACCAATCATGCTCCTGTAAAGCTTTTGATCAACATCACAACTAGAATCTGCTTTAGAAAGCTTCTCATGAATACCCTGTGGTGTTCTTGCTACTTTGCTCTCTTCTAAGTTGAACTTCTTTAGCATATTGGTTGCATACTTCTCCTGAGATAAGAAGATTCCATCTTTTTCTTGTTTAATCTGTAATCCAAGGAAGTAATGCAATTCTCCAAGCATGCTCATCTCAAATTCAGTCTTCATATCATGTATAAATCCATCTCTAAGTTCTTCTGAAGTAGATCCAAAAATGATATCATCAACATAGACTTGAACTACAATAATATGCTTATCTGTGTGTTTGATGAAAAGTGTCTTATCCACATTTCCTCTTGTATATCCGTGGTCAACCAGGAATTTTGACAGTCTTTCATACCAAGCACGAGGTGCTTGTTTAAGGCCATATAGGGCTCCCTTCACTCTATAAACATAGTCTGGATGTTTGTGATCTTCAAATCCAGCTGGTTGAGCTACATAAATTTCCTCCTTGATTTTCCCATTTAGAAAAGCAGTCTTGATGTCCATTTGATATAACTTGAAATCTAGATAACAGGCAACAGACAACAAAATCCTTACAGCTTCCATTCTGGCTACTGGTGCATAAGTTTCTCCATAGTCTAAACCTTCAATTTGTGTGTAGCCTTGTGCTACCAATCTAGCTTTATTTCTGACTATGTTTCCATGCTCATCTTTCTTATTTCTGAAAATCCATTTGGTACCAATGATGTTGATGTTGTCAGGGGGTGGTACTAATTCCCATACAGAGTTTCTTTCAAACTGTAGTAACTCATCCTGCGTGGCAGCTATCCAATACTCATCTTTGAAAGCTTTAGATGCATTCTTTGGTTCTATCTTGGATATAAAGCAGTTCATTCCAGCGAGCTGCTTGAAATCAACCTTCTTGTTTCTGGTCTGCCTTGGTGCATCCAATTCTCCAATGATATCAGTGTTAGAATGATGCTTCAAAGTTCTTGGTCCTTTTCTCTTATCTACAACAGCAGTGTCAGGCGGTTGTTGCTCTTCCTCAGTATCAACCAAAGATTCTGATTCAACTCCAGTTTCTACATCAGCTTCAGATGTTGGCTCATGTGTTTCCTCAGATGGTGGATCAAATACAGGAAAATAATGCAGACCATCTTCATATTCAGATAATCCTTTAGCTAGAGAATCTTCAAATAGAACATTCATAGATTCTATAACTTTCTTACTATCAGTCAGATAAACTCTGTAAGCTCTGGAGTTGTTAGCATAACCCAAAAACAACCCTTTTTCTGATCTGGCATCAAACTTCTTAAGTTGTTCCCTGTCTCTGTAAACATGACAAGGACAACCAAATGTATGAAAATATCTAACATTAGGAAATTTATCATACCATATTTGATAAGGAGTGAAATTTGTCTTTGGCCTCAAAAGAACTCTGTTTGAAATGTGACATGCTGTATTGACAGCTTCTGCCCAAAAAGTCTTTGGTAGTGTACTCCCATGAAGCATAGATCTTGCCATCTCCTGTAAGGTTCTATTCTTCCTTTCTACAATCCCATTTTGTTGAGGAGTCTTTGGGGCAGAAAACTCTTGAGAAATTCCATGTTGCTTACAGAAATCAGTAAACTGTTGATTGTCAAACTCTTTCCCATGATCAGTTCTAATCCTTTTGATTTTTCCTTGTTTTTGATTCATGATCTTCAGGCTTGTGGACTCAAAATACTCAAAGGCTTCATCTTTTGATCTGAGAAAACAAACAAAAGTAAATCTAGAAAAATCATCAACTATCACAAGTACATACCTTTTGCCATTAAGGCTTTCAACTTCCATTGGACCCATCAAGTCCATGTGAATGAGTTCAAGACAGTGATTTGTGGTAATTTCATCAACTCGTTTGTGTTGAGCTTTGGTTTGTTTTCCTTTAGAACATCCTTCACAAACAATTTGAGAGTTGTTCTGTAGTTTTGGCAACCCTTTGACAGCTCCAGAAATGCTCAATTTGTAGAGAGTTTGATAATTCAAGTGTGCCATTCTCTTGTGCCATAGGCTTGTAAGATCTTCTTTCAAAATCAAAGCCCTGTCTACTGTTTCCTTTAGGACATAACAATTGTTAGTAGACCTTTTCCCTGACATGATACACTTGTAATCTTTAAAGACATAGCAAGTATTCATATCAAATAGCACTAAGGAATTTTCATCACATAATTGACTTATGGAAATCAAATTGGTAGTTAAACCATCAACAAAGTAAACCTTAGAGAGATTAGAAAGAACTCCCTTTTCAATTTTACCATAGCCAGTGATTTTGCTTTTGGCACCATCTCCATACATCACCTCTCCACAATCCTGTTCTGTGAAGTTTTGTAGTATATTTTTGGTTCCAGTCATATGCCTAGAGCATCCAGAATCAAAATACCACAAAGTGTTCTTTTGATGTGCCTGCAAAGATACAACAACAAGACCAAGTGACTGTTGATTAGAATGTTTAGGTATCCAGGCCTTACGAATCTGGATCTTCTTTTGTAGTTCTAACGTCGGCCAGACAACAGGTCTTCCATTTAAGAGATCTCGAACAATCCTTAAACAAGTGTCTGCTTGATGACCAGGTAGACCACAATATATACAATCCCTTGAGTCTTGAGGTGCAATATTGACTTGAATTGGCACATTTTTATAAGCAGCAGCATTGCTTGACTCTTCACCAAGATATCCTCCACTAACAAAGTTTCTCTTGGTTGGTTTGAATTTCTTTGCTTTACCTTTCTTTTTGTATCCTATACCTGAAAGATCACCAGGTCTTTTGCACATAGAAAGAACTGAATCCAATTTATTTTTACCTTTTACCGTTTGAGAGAGTTCATTGCATTTGGCTTGAAGTTGTAGATTTTCTGTGGCCAAACATGTCTTTGCATCAGAAAGTTTGGAGCATTCATCTTGAAGTTCCTCAACTTTGAGCTTTGCTAACTTTAATTCCTTTTGTAATTTGATCTTCTCAGCAGATAGATTATCATAAGAAATTCCGAGGTCAGTCAGTTGTACTAACAACTTCTTATTCTCGTTGAAGGCTGTATCATACTCGAACTTTAACTCTTCATATGCATCGGCCAGTTTTGAGTATATTTCACTGATATTACCTGCATCCATAGAATCATCTTCATCAGTAGAATAATCTATTGAATTTGTTATACCTGGTTGGGGACTACAGTCTCGAATAGTCAATGCAATAACATCTTCAGAGTCACTCTGTTGTTCCTCGGTTGCTTCAACATCGAATTCGTCATCACTGAGTGTAGCTTGATAAGCTTTTCCTTCTTTCCTTTTGGCAGTAGGACATTCCTTTTTGAGATGTCCTTTTCCACCACACTCATAGCATATAATAGAAGAGAATTTGTCAAAATTCTCAGGTTCCTTGGGTTTCTTGACATTACTGCCTTTGCCTTCGAACTTCTTAGTTCCTTTGGATTGTTGTTTGTCAGATGTTGAAACACCATGTGAACTGGATTTCTGAGGCTTGCCTTTCTGTAACTGTCTTGCTCTCTTTTCTTGAAGAAATTTGGCCATCCTTCTAGTGATCAAGGATAACTCTTCATCTAAATCATCATCTGATTCCTCAATCTTTTCAGCCTTTAGAGCAATACTCTTCGATTTTCCTTTGCTCCTTGATTCGAGATGATTCATTTCATAATTTTGCAAATTTCCAACCAACTCTTCCAAAGTCATGGTGTTGGTCTTCTCACTCTCTTCAAGAACTGAGATCTTTCCAGAATACTTAGGAGAAACCGTACGTAGCATCTTGCGAACCAATTTTTGTTCATCAAAATGCATTCCAAGCTCTATGCATTGATTAACCACATTTTGAAATCTCTCAAAGTATGTTGAAATATTTTCATCATCCGTCATCTCCAACCTGTCATATAAGGATTCAACACGATGTAATCGGGTTAGTTTAACATCGGCAGAACCTTCAAACCTGACTTCAAGAAATCTCCACATCTCATAGGCATTTTTGCAATTCTTGATCATTCTGTGCTGTGCTTCTTCCATGGCTCCGCTGATCGCGTTCATGGCTGTGTAATTCCCTTGTTTTGCTGCTTTTTCTGCTACAGTTAATTTGGCCTTCCTAGCAAGTCGTGTAATCGGTGCAGCAGGTGGTACAGTCGTTGTTGTGGCAGCAGTGGTAGAGGTAGTGTCTGTTGAAGCGGATGTGGTCGTCGTTGTCGTGACAACCGCAGGAATTTCAGTCCTTGTAGGTGGTTCCCATGCTTCTTCAACTGCATCCCAGACATCTTCTCCAAGGGCTCTGAGATAACACTCCATTCTTGATTTCCAGTAGCTAAAATTGTTTCCATCGAAGATTGGTGGACGAAGATGCGAAATTTCCCTACTCATCTTGAATCTTGAATCTCCAGTAAATGTTTGAAGATTGGCTCTGATACCAATTGACAGTCCCTTGTGAGTAGGGTGTTAACGCGATGTATTGACAACACACACAATTGCAGAAATATAAGAACACAATTGTTTGTTGACCCGGTTCGGACCTCCTGTCCTACGTCCGGGGGATTCCAATCCAGGCGAAGATTACTCAACTATGAACAAGAACAAACACAAGAGTCGAGACCAATCCTGTTAACTCGATCTAGAAGCTGAATCTCTCCCCCTCAACTTCTAATCTCCCTAACTAGAATTACAGAGACAATCTTGCTGTTCCTTCACCCTGTTGACGACCCTGAATCAAGAATCCTTTAAGTTATATAAAGAAGACTCCCTCTCCTTGATTTACAACTCAATCTAAATGATATACACTGAATTACAACACAATTCTATCAAGAACAAAAACTCTCAAAACATCTCAACATGAAGAACAAGTTTTTGGCTCTCTTGAAGTATATCTTCTAAAACGAAAACTAAACTCTCTTGGTAGAATATTGAAGATAAAATCGCTTAAAGTAAAGACTGACTCAAAGACTATTTATAAACTAAGAACATCTTGGTCTTTGAGTCCGGGTGCTGGTGGAGCTTTGATCTTTAAAACCATAACTGTATCGTTGTTAGAGCGTTGCAATGACACCCAAATGATTCTGCATGAAATGTTAGTGCCAACAGTGTTTTTTGTTAAATTCGATTATGTTATTCATTCGGTGAATAATTGTTATGCCTATTAAGTAATTTTAGTATGTTGGAAGCCATCATGACCTGTTTTGGGGTATTACAAACTAAATATTTGGGGTCTTCACTGTCTAATGGAGTAATTAGAGTCCTCGATTCGAGTAGATGAATTTACATATGTGTTATGCTCTATTTGCACTTTGTTTGTGAATGATATGGCCATTGGAAGTGTTTGTGTGGTTGGAGTCATTATGTTGGAAAATTGGTAGAATGTGCGAGCAATTAGTTTAAGGCCTCGTTGAATTAATTCTTTCATTTAAAATAAATATTATTGGTGCACTTTGTGTAATTGATTTTGAAATGTAGTTATTAAAACGTATTTATTATTATGAACAATTATGAAATTGATTTTGACTTCTGATATTAGAAAGTTTGGTACCGATTCGGTTAGGAAGAGGCATACACAACTTTTAGCAATGTAAATGGTTTTATAAAGTTTTAATGGAATTGAATATGTGTTTAATAACTACACCACACAACCTAACACAAGTATTGATTAAAATGATTTATCTTAAGTGGCCTAGTGCCGTATTTGTAGGTGATGGACCGTAGTTGGATGTACCGCTCCCGTCGGGAGATTGGAGTACTTACATCCGAATTCATTAATGGAGTAGCATCGTTCTTGCGTATATGTCACCGAAACCCAAACGTCGATAGAGCCCAGGGAAAAATAAGGTGTCCGTGTAGGCAGTGTAGGAATAAATGTTATCTACCTGATGATGACATCAAGTATCATCTTCAATGCAATGGATTTGTCCACAATTACGAAAGGTGGACACGTCACAGAGAGCCACACCAGTTTACTCGGTACTACGACACCGATGCGGGCAGCTCTTCAGTGTCTGTACATGAAAATGATTACATACAAATGGTGTACGATGGAATGGGAATTGGTATTCCCGAGACAACACCAACCGAGCAAGGTGAGGAACCTAGAGCACCGGAGGAACCTAACCCCGAAGAGAGCTTGTTCTACCGTATGTTGGCGGCCGCCGACAAGGATTTGTGGCCTGGATGCAAGAAAATGACCCTACTGTCAACAATTGCTAGGTTATTAAATCTTAAAGCCGAGCACAACCTATTGGAGAGGTGCTTCGATACATTGTGCCAACTGATAATTGATACACTCCCCGAAGATAATGCTATGGTTAAGAACTTCTACGAGGCGAAGAAACTACTAGAGGGATTAGGGCTTCCTGTTGAGAAAATTGATTGTTGTTTTAAGGGGTGCATGTTGTTTTGGCGGGAGGATGCCGAATTAGACAAGTGCAAGTCATGTTCTATTTCCCACTTAAGAATAGATTGAAAAGGTTGTATGCATCGGAAGCGACTGCACAACATATGTCATGGCATGTTGGACACGTTCATGAGAGGGATGGGGAGATGTGTCATCCTTGCTACTCGAAGGCATGGAAGCAATTTGATATAACTCATCCAGAATTTGCATCCGAGGGACAAAACGTTTGATTAGGCTTATGCACGGATGGTTTCCAACCATTTGGTCAGTCTGGGTCCCAATATTCTTATTGGCCAGTCACTTTAACCCCATACAACCTCCCTCCCGATATGTGCATGAAAGATGAATACATGTTTTTGACATGCATTATTCCCGGGAGATCAAGTCCGAAACAGGGGATTGATGTCTACTTGCAGCCTTTAATAGCAGAGCTATTGGAATTGTGAGACGTGGGTTTCACAACATACGACAAATTTGCAAAACAAAACTTCCAACTTAAGGTTGCCTTGATGTGGACAATTGGAGACTTTCCGGCGTATAATATGTTGTCTGGATGGAGCACCTATGGGAAAACAGCATGCCCAATATGTATGGATGAAACGGAATCGATTCGGTTGAAAGAGGGTGGCAAACAATCATGGTTTGATGCTCACAGGAGGTTCTTGCCTTCGGATCATCCCTTTACAGTTGATAGGACGAGATTCACGAAGGATAGAGAGGAGCATAGATTGCCACCAAAGTGTAAGAACGGTGAAGACGTGTTGGAAAACGTAGATAGGCATGGTCTCCGTCGTGTAACAGAATATGGAGGAGTTGAAGAGAATGCAACAATTAGTAAGACATGTGGTTGGAAGAAAATGAGTATATTATGGGATCTCCCGTATTTGAAAACAAACTTGGTGCGTCATAATTTGGATGTGATGCACATTGAGAAAAATGTGTTTGAAAATGTGTTCAACGCAGTAATGGACATTCAAGGGAAGACGAAGGATAATGCAAAAGCACGAGAGGACATCGTGACCTTATGTAATAGGCCAGAACTGCATCGGGACATTCGGACCGGCAAATATCCAAAAGCGGTGTATACGTTGGAGAAGGATAGACGGGATGTATTCTTAAGATGGGTATCAGAGTTAAGATTTCCCGATGGATGTGTATCCAACCTGGGCAGATGTGTAGACATGAACAAGCATAGAATGTTTGGCATGAAAAGTCATGACTGCCACATATTCTTACAGCGTCTACTACCGGTAGGATGGCGGGAGCTGCTTCCTAAGAGCGTGTGGGAACAAATAACGGAACTGAGCAATGCTTTCCGTGCCTTGACTGCTAAGACAATAAAGATCGAGGATTTAGACAAATTGGCCAGGGACATTCCTGTCGTGATATGTAAGTTGGAAACAATCTTTCCACCTGCCTTCTTCGTCGACTGTATGGAACATCTTCCCATCCATCTACCTCACGAAGCAAGGCTTGCCGGCCCCGTTCAATTTAGATGGATGTATCCGTATGAAAGGTATAATTTAAATAGTGCATCGTTGGTTACACTTTAATCTCCATACTGTTTATTTCCCATATACCTAATAGTGCATATGTTTAATATTTCAGATATCTCAATCGGTTGAAAAGAACTATACGGAACAAGGCACACGTTGAAGGTAGCATTTGCAATGCATATACGGTACGAGAGGCGTCGATTTTCTGCTCCCATTACTTTGAGAAGCATGTCTTCACCCGCGGTAGGAATGTGCCAAGGAATGACAATGGAGGCATAATTCCATACGACGACTGCCTGCCTAGTGTATTCAAATACACGGGACGTCCTCAAGGGAAAGCTAAGAAGAGGTGTCTGACACCAGATGAGCTGAAGGCCTTGCACAATTACCACCTTCTGAATTGTAAAGAGATCGAACCATATCTCGAGTAAGTTCTTCTTATATTAAATTTTGTAAGCAGTTACATCAAGTACATTGGAACTAAACTAATACATCGTCTTAATCATAGGGAATTCACAGAACAGATGCTCGAAGAGAATCCTGGATTACGCGGCCCTGAGATTTGGCATGCACAAACAACAGACTTTCCCAAGTGGTTGGAGTCATATGTGACTGAAAATCCACTGGATGATCCATGCATTGCGCACATAGCACAGGGCCCACTTCCCATTGCTACATCTTACCCTATGTACTTCATAAATGGAATGAAATTTCACACTGAATCCTATGGTGGTCAGAGATCGACATACAACAGTGGTGTTTGTATCGCATCGCGGTCTCACGGAGACTATTATGGTATAAACGAAGAGATTATAATCGTAGAGTATCCTGCACTTCCCATGAAACAGACGGCCTTTTTCAAATGTAGATGGTTTGACCCTCGAGAAGGCATTGGAATGCGCACTCATTTGAACTACAAACTTGTAGAAATTAACCGCTCAAAATCCCTCAACATATATGAACCTTTCATATATGCTAATCAAGCTGAACAAGTGTGCTACGTTCCGTTCCCATCCATCAGACCAGTTGCGAGTCGGAATGAGTGGTTGGCTGTGTGTAAGGTCAAACTCAGAGGTGTAATTACTGTCAGGCAAGGTGAAGAGGCCGATGCATTCCAAGTCGATGTTCCCGAACAGCTAGGGATCGAAACTACAAATATCGCGGGCAGGAGAGAGCAACTAACAGATGTTGTGGTTCAATATGTTGACCTTCAGCTTGATGAGAGTATAGAGTCAGATTCATCGTTAGACAGTGATTCTAATCCTGATCTGGATGATCCTTCACAGGATACTTCGGACGAGGATTACCAAATTTGAAAATATGATTACCTAAAATGTTACTATTACTTATGCGTTATCCTTTGTATATTACATTAATGTGATCTAACATATTTACACTTTGCAGATGACCGACCGAGGGGGTGGTTCGTCGTCGACCACACCACGCGGGACTGGGGTTAGACGACGGGGTACGAGAGCCCTCTTTACATCTCCACAGCTAGCAGATGCTATCAGGGCGGCCCGGGAGGATTGGCAGCATTCTCAAGCAGGTATTTTGATATTAAATTCAATAATTGACATTCCGTAGACGTAAATCAAAATATATTAATGCTGAATTAACGTGTCCATGGTTTTTTTATTTTTTTTTTATTTTTTATTATTATAGTTGGCACTTCTAGCTCACAGGAGCAGGGGGTTGTTGGACTAGAGGGATCAGATGCTGTGCCAGAGACCCCACCCGTGCGCACACCAGGTATAATTTATATTGTTGGTGTTCAATTATTGTATTCACAACTTACAAACTAAAACTGATTTCTTGTTAGGTTCGGACGATTCTACACAGGGCCCACCTCAGCGCACGCCAGGTATAATTTACGTTATTGATTGTTCAATTATTCTATTCACAACTTAAAACTAACTTGATTTGCTGTTAGGCACGAATGGTTCTACACAGGGCCCACCTCCTGCGCCACATGTAGGGCCTGATAGGGAGTTGATCGAGCCTGGTGACGATGGACTGTAAATACATTATATTTTAAAATGATATCGACTAACCACTATATATAGTACTTCGAATTTAGGCTAGATTTCAACAAATGTGTCTTTCAGCATCGAGTTTACTAACGCGCTAGTTAGGAAGATCACTGACATATATCCCATGCGATCGGACATGAATGGGATTAGCTGGGGAAAGGTCTCCCGGGAGATAAAGGAGTTCTATTAGGGGTAGTTCCAGGTAATCTATTAAGTTTTGGGTCGATTTTTTTATTTTCATTTGCATTTGTACTCACTCGTTGCACAATTCCAAATGCAGAAAAAAGCTCGGTGGGCACCCGAGCACGCAGCAGCAGTCCGAAGGGAGTGGGAAAGGAAAAACATTGCCCGGTACATTCTAAACTTAAATATAAAGTCATTGCTTATGTTCAAAATTACATAAATGTTATTCAGGTACAAGGACTACACTCCGGATATCAGGAGCAAGAAGAAGCCATATCCCGTAGATGAGCTAGTGGCCCAGAATTGGAGACGGATATGGGAGTCTGCGGCGTTCAAGGAGAAATCAAAGAGAGGGAAGCTGAACAGACGACGGGGGCAGGAGGATGCACCAGCTCTCCCCACACATACACATTCCGAGCTAAGAAGGATAAATTGGTATGTTGTACTTATTTAATGTAATTACCTAAATACATTGATTATTAGTCATCCTTACACAACATACCACTTACAATCATTCAAAAAATGCAGTCCACAGAGCAAAACAGGGAAGTCCATTTACATGAGCTTCACGAGCACACTCACACTAGGAGACATGAGAAGGAGCAGTGGGTAGTCGATAGGTCACGGCGCCTGCACGTAAGAATCGCACAAATTATAAAACTTAGCCTCATATGTGTACTAGTTTAGTTTGTTGTATCCTATCTCTGACTTAATTTCCCACTTTAAATGAAGGATGATTTCACTGCAGTCGCTAAGCGTCTGACCCAGGACCCTACCATTGGGCCCCAGTTCGATCCATATTCTGTCTTCTTCGACCTTACAGGTGGACACGACAGGCGCAATGCGGTATACGGCATGGGATCGTTGGCCCGGTCGCTTAGGCCCGGAGGCGAGGCTGCTTCCACTCCTCCGCCATCATCTTCAAAGTATGTGACACAGCAGTAGATACAGCAACAATTTGAGCAATTCCTGCAGATTCTCCAGCAGATGGCACAGAGGCAGGAGAGCATGGCCGATCAGATGGAGAGGTTGCTCGGATCTAGGAGGCCTCGTTCCCCTCGCGACGGAGATGATGACTTTGGAGGCAGCCGGGGAGGAGATGGGCTCGGGGCACATTGACTTTGTCTGATGGTTTGATGGTTAGTATCAAGCGGACAAGTGTTTTCCGTTGGAAAGTTTTATTTATGACTTGTTGCACATTCACTTCTTTTGGGATGTTACGTTGTGTTTTTAAGGTTGGATTTGGTTATCATCTTGAATGGTTTGTATTGAGAAAACGTGATTGTAGACTTCATTACTTGAATTGTTATTATTGTTAATAGGACATCGTCCGACATATGTTAATGGATTCGGTTGTGGATGAAATTTGGTTGTATTGGTGATGTATTAGGATGATAAAATTGTTGGTGTTGTTGTTGGTTATTTTGTTGCAGCAGGGTGGCTGTGAAAACATCCATTTCTGTTGCAACCTGCTGTTGGGTACCGATCGCACGGTCGACCGCAGCTCGGTCGGTAAATCGCCGACCGCATGCGGTCGGTAAACAGCGGCTCCACGAGGTCCTGGAATTTGGGTACAGACGGAAAATTTGGTCGGCGCCTCGGTCGGTAAAATCGCCGACCAGAATTCGGTCGGCGATTCAGTCGGTAGATTACCGACCGGATGGTTTTGGGTCGGCAGCCGACCACCTACCAAGAGATCACCGACCGACGTCAGCGGTCGGCGCTGCGGTCGGTAGCCCCGAAGACGACCCGTATCCCCTATCTTACCGACCACATGTGCGGTCGGTAAACCTCAATTTTCTTGTAGTGTAACCCGATACCTTACTTAATTAAACGATTAGAGCTCAATCCACTCAAGCCAACTGTTGTTGATAATCCATTCCACACATTTGAATAAAATATTATCGTGTGATACCAAGAAAAAAAAAGAGATCACTTTAAATAATTTTTTCTACCTTCATAAATTTAAATATGAAATTTATTTACATTATTAGAATTTTAAATCACTCAAATAATTTAAAGGCTCGAACCTGATACCTTACTTAAGCGACTAGAGCTCAATCTACTCAAGCCAATTGTAATTGTTATTGGTAAACCGTTCCACACATTTGAATAAAATATTATCGGGTGATACAAAAAAAAAGAGATCACTAAAAAAAAGAGATCACTAGAATTTTAAATCACTCAAATAATTTATTGATATCAAATTTCCTCAAAAAAAAATCCTCAAAAAAAATTTATTGATATCAAATTAAGTACTATGTTAAAAGTAACTTTTTTTATTTGGCTAACAGCCTATAGATGCTATGAAATGAGTGGTGGAAGTCTATATCATACAAATCAAAAGAATAAAGGAGAGTGATAGGGGCTGGATGAGAAATCGAATCTCGAACCTAAAGGTTGAAAGTCACGAGATCTGACCACTTGATAAAGAGTTCATCCCTTGTTAAAAGTAACTTGATTATACGGAGAATTTTATTTCTGATTATTGAATTTCTTTTTCATAAAAAAGGAAAATAAGTAAATATGTAACAAAATGAAAAGAAAGTAATATTGGGAAAGAAAAAACCATAAAATTTGAAATAAGTTGTGGCTAAGTTAGTTGCGTGTGAAATTTTTGTTTAAATAATTATGTTCATTTGTGTGTAATATGTGTCATTGTAATTGTTATTATCAGAATTAAAAATTTAATACTTAATTTATAAAATTAGTGACAAAGTAATATTATTGCCAAACATAGGTTAATTAAATTTTTATTAATAATGTCTATAAGATTAAATAAAATTATCATTACCAGCACAACAAAATTTCTTTTGTATCACCTAATGAAGGTAATTGATGATGATAAAATATACGTATCTATTTCAGCTCATCTGATAGATATTTCTTTCAGCTTCTTTCTTATTTGTCCCTCTTCTTCTTCAATTTATTTTTTTTAAATAAAAAAAAATGAAACTAAAGAAGTTTAAGGCAATTATAATAAATACTCCATAAGCACCTCATCTTTTACTTAATTTATAGAGTACTATTTTCCATCAAGTTTCTTCTATTGTGCTATTTTATTTGGTATTTCACATCAATTTTTGTTTTGACATAAGAAATTAGTTATTAGAAAATTGAGTGACTATTTTGTAGATGATCATATTTGGTCGGAGGCTCTGATCGAGTTCACAATTCTTGTAAATGAGAAAAGGGCTTTGCTTGCTGACAAGTGTTGTACTACAGATTCATCGATTCTTGTGGCCAGTTCTATTATACATATCCTCTAACAAGAAGTGAGACGATATTACTCTGGTATAGTAAAATCACCATATTGTAACACGCAAAATGATGGAATGTTCATGATTAGATCAAGACAAGCTAAGCTTTTAGAGAAGTTGGCTGAGGAAAGTGGTATAGAGTTAATTGTCTCGTGTTCGAGTCTCACCGCCCCATTTGTATTGGAATTTGTGGACTTCGTTTCTTTGTATTTGCTTTGGTCAGCTGTTCCATCAGGATTGTTTATCTTTGGTTCACGTACAAAGCTTTGTTGCCTGCATGACACTACAAGAATTTTGCCGGAGGGTGACGGAAAAAAAAAAAAAAAAACGAACGTCGTTTTGTAGCCTGCACGCTTTCGTTGCCTGACAAATCATTTTGTTATTAAGGATTGATATATGTTATTGAATTCTCTCTATAATAGTTTAAGTTTTTAGTGGAGTTGGTTCTCTAACATATACTTCATTCGTTTTCTAAAAGTTGTAACATTTATATATTTTACGCATTTCAATACATATTTTTAATACTTAATATTTCAAATTATATAAAAGTAAAAATTATAAAAATTTAATATTCTAAAACTACGTGATTTAGACGAATCTAATAAGATCTCATTTGACTATGTTTTATCTTATATTATTATGTTTAAAAATTGATTCAAATGTATATAATAAATAGTATAAACTATTTACATGTTTCAATTTATTAAAAAAATTGAGGGAGTGCGACATACATATAAAGGGGTTGTATAGAAGGCAGCGGATTGAGAACGGATATCAGATTGGTAAAATTAGCATAGTTGACCATCAAATATACTCGTTTTATAAGTAGGATATTCATGAGCATATTATTATACGCTAATCTACCAAATATTTTTAATCATATTTACCGTACAAATCTACCAAATATTTTTAATCCAATCTATTATGAATATCCGCTCATTATTCTACTTGTCAAATTTGCTAATTCCATAACAAGATGAATTCTCCTAGTGATTCTAACAATCTTAATAAATCTCTATCTCTAATACTCAAACCTAGAGCATTATATACACAGGTTGACAACTCCATGATTAATTATAGTCACGACCTACTATTTAAAGTTGCCACACTTTAGCATTTCTTGTTTGACGAAGAACGTTTCTCCAACGTAATTAATTATCACAGACCTCTCGGTTCTTCATATAATTAAGCCATAATACGATCATTATTTTCTAATGCTGCCTCGTTTATGTCGCACAAGATCGATCATGCTTTTTAGCATTACTTTTGAGAAATTTTTTCTTAAGTGGTCATTTTCATATAGTAACTAATTACTACTCATTTGATCAGCTAAATTCCCACTCACAATAATAATAATAATCTCATCACAACAATAAAAATAAGGCCTGTTTGGGAATTAGCTGTTAGTTGTTAACTGATTCTATGAGTAATAATTAGTTAAAATTAGCTGTTTGACAATTTCAAGAATAACTTTTTGCCTAGAATAAGCTAAAATCCAAAATGCTGCTATTTGCAGCGGTTTCAAAAAGAGCTGATTGAATGCTATTTTAAGTTATTTTTATCTTTTTAAATAAGCTACTTATTTTTTTAAACTCACACAAAAAGCTAATTCTAGTCTAGTTTAGCTAAACTTTTTGAATCTCTATCGTCACATTACATAAATTACTAATTTATCATCACTTTAAATATTGATCTATTCTTTTTTTAAACACTAATCAACACTAAATAAAACACTTTGACCAAAAGAAACAAGACAAGTTTAACTTTTTAACAATTTTCGTTGTTGAACTTTGACTCACAGTTTTACAAGTACTTCATATAATAAAAAATAGTCAAGTTAGATTTTATTATATTACTCTAATAACATAGTTTCAAAAAATATATATTTTAATATAATTTTAAGTGAAGATACATATTTTGATAAATTAATTGTTAAATAATTACATTGACTGTGTGTGCATGTCAAATGTAAGACAAGATGAATGAGAGGAAAGGAGTATTAGATAATTACTTAAACAGGGAAGGTGTGATATAAAAGTAAGTAATCATGCACTCATTTCAAGTGATAGGTTCTTTCATGGGAATGGAGAACTAGTCTGGTGGTTATGCATCATGACTTCCAACCTTATGGTTGGGGTTCGATTCTCACGGGGCCTCTTATCCCCTTCCCTTTATCCCCCTTTGTAATTTGTGTGGTTTGGGCTCACGCACACCTTTATCGACACACACGTATCAATGTTAAAAAAAAAAAAAAGTGATGGTTCTTTCATGCATGTCGTTCTGTATTGGCCTATGTGGCGAAGACTGCTACTATGATCTACGATGAAAATTTCTGTGCTGATTGAGACAAATTTTATAGTAGTAGTTTAGTATGTAGATTATTACAGCACAAACGTGCAAATTGCAAAAAATAAAATTAATTAGCTCGTCATTTAATTTATATATGCACAATCTTTTTCACATATATATATATATATATGTAAATGTGTATATTATCATACATTAGTTATTTGATTTGAATAAAGAAAATGGATGGATGATGTGAGTTAATACTTTTAAAATTAGGTTTTATTGAAAATGGAGCAAGTTAAGCCAACACACCTAATACAAAAGTGGTCACAAGATTTGTAAATGGGAAGAAGTTTATAAAACTAAGAAATTTCCATGATTAGCTATGGCTTCCAATCATGGTAATGTGCAATTAATTTATGATAAAACACCCTATCAAAATTGGACATTCTCTTGTCTTTACTCATGGACATTCATTTATTTATTTTTATTATTTAAAATTCTTTGTACACTCTTTCTTTAGTAACCAATTTGCCCGGTGGCCTTGGAAATTACTGGTGTTATTTTTATTGTTCTGTATTTGGTTGTACTGATTAAATGGGTGAACCCATACATTTAATTAAGACCCTACACTGTATGACCTCATTTGGGGTGATATTCTTTATTTTCTTGCTCTAGTTTCACTTTCATTATATTGGGAAAAATCTTTGAAAATGAACCCCTATGTCTTTTCAGTATTATTGGATCTTTCTTCTTTATTTTTTTTCTTTTCTTCTGTTTAGTTTTCTAGATAATTTTCTTGAATGGGGAATTTAGGGTTTGTGTATTGATGTGTATATATGCATATTTATGTAGTTAAACAAGATATTAGTTTGATTTAAGAGACTGCAAATATAAACTGCAGTGTTCATATATATGTCTCACAGAAATAAAATAAATTACGTCAGTTATGCTTATTATATCCAATATCATTGAAAATGCTGAATTTAATTTAAACTAATTCCACCAACTACTCAAATTATTTGATGAATTGGAAGGAATATAATCAAATTAAATAAAGAAACACATGAATTATTAAATTAATTATTTATCCATGATTGGTTTAAAGTTGAAACACCTTTTTTAATTGCCATACATTTCTTCCTCTGTGATGAATTGATTGTAAGCGTAAATGATTAAGGCTTTTAGGCAAGTGAAGAAATAAAATAAGGGTACTACTTGAATTCATTTTTTATTTTTATTTTATTAAAAAAAAATGAAGTATATATGTAAAACTAAAGCACAGCCGACAGTCACAATAATGTAGTTGTCCTCTCTGTATTCTGGAAATTGAATACGGACAAATTTGCATAAAATTATTCTAGCCACGCAAATGACTTTATTAGACCAGCTCTTAAATGTATTACTAAAAATTAGATTTTAGCTAATCATGGCATTATTTAATTTGATTCTTTTATATAGTTTTCGTTTTTGAAAAAGAAACTAAACGGTGCATATGTAAAAGTCGTACGTATGGGGATATAATCCTTTACTTTATAGCTCGGAAGAAGACCACGACGGAAATAAAATATTATGGTGTGTAATATCATGCCACACATATATTCCTTTGGCTGAATAGTCTATATAATTTTGGAAAATGGTGATGCGAGTTTATGTCATACAAATTAAAATGAACAAAGGAGAAAGATAGGGGTTGTGGTGAGAATCGAACTCCGAATCTTCAGAATGAGAGTAAGAAAATTTGACCATTAAACAAAGTTTTCATGTTGAAAGTTGTTAACCCAATAATTTGGGCCCAATAAATTAATTTATTAGGCCAGTAAAATTAGTCCAATCCATTTTTCAAGGCTCAGTCTAATTCAAAATTTATCCGGATAATGACCAAGTGGGGGAGAAGCTGCACCATAATTCGGGGCGACATGGAAGTGACCACAGGCCACCAACCCTCTCCCAGGCCGCCAATCCTCAAGCCACTAATCCTCAAGCCGCCATGCCCCCTACACAACACCCTTAGGTGTCACCAGAAGTCAAGGAAGATGGCGTCTAGGCGGCGACATTAATGCAGGATGGCGCCGTCACCTAATCAAGGAGAAAATCGCGCGCAATCAAGGGATCAGTGTAGAGGGTGTCGTCCCATCCTCTATAAAAGGATGAAGAGACACACACCCAGAGGACATCCACACACCCCTTGAGGAATCGCTTTATCTATTTTTACTTCCTGCATTTTTATTCCTGCAAGTTTCTTTCGTGTTCTTCAATTCTGCAATCTTTAATTCCTTTACTGCTTTCTTATTTTCGTGTAATTCCTTTCTGCAATTCTTGTAATCCTTTCGATACTCATCAATCAAAAAAGAGGTTTCTCCCTCAAAGAAATTCTTGGTTAACAAATTGGCACGCCCAGTGGGACACGAGTGGAAACCATATCCGCTTAGAGTGTATGCTACTTAGATCTGGACGAGTAGTAAGAGACTTAACATAAAAAATTGAAGAAATGTCGCTACACGAGGACACACCGATTAGAACACCTTCTAAGAACGCCGATGATGCGGCGGGCACTTCTCAACCGCGACAGGAAATAATACAGATTCCGACCCTGTCTGAACAAATGCGGATATCGATGACAGAATCGATGGCCGAGTTTATGCCTTTACTCACAAGGCACTTAATGGAAGCAATGCGGCCTGCTATGACCGATCAGATCGAGAGAGTGTGTAGTTCCATACGTCTCCAGCGGGATGGAACTACTCATATGAACGGCGTGAATACGACGCTTAGCATCCCAGATCCGGGGCTGTCAGGAGGCCAACAACGGACTTGGGGAACCACACTTGGCCAGCCACCACTCCAGGAGTCCGGAGACGTGGCCAGTATGTTCCCATTCTCATATCAAGTTGCTTATGCCTTTGCTCCTGCGGCACCTAGCATGCCGAACTCAAGTTATGCGGTACCTCATGTGCCTGTCTATGCTCCTTCGAGTCCCTTGATGGCGGCCCGCACTACGGCGGGCGGACCTAGCATGGCGCCACGTCAAGCGGCAACTCATGTCCCGAACGTTCCGACCACACCCTATGTGGCAGCGCCTCTAAACCCTGGTTGGATGCCACCAACCCTGGGGGGCAGGCACCACAGCCATGTGGAGTGGCGGCGGTACCCATCACACCAGCCGCCATACCTACTCTAGCCGCCATAGGAGGGCAGACACCACAACCATGTGGAGTGGCGGCGGTACCCATCACACCAGCTGCCATACCTACTCTAGCCGCCATAGGAGGGCAGGCGCCACAACCATGTGGAGTGCCCGCGGCACCTGTCGTTCAAGCTGTCATGCCTCCTTTAGTCACCATGCCTCCTACGCAGGCACCGGCGGTCTCACCCGAGTTGCTGGCAGACGTGATGCAACAACATTTTAGGATTCAACTAAGGCCAATGGAGCGGCCTACATATTGGAAACCTTACCCTGATTGGGTAGACACTATGCATCCATACCCTAGGGGCTTCAAGATGCCCGAGTTCACCATGTTCTCGGGAGAAGACAAAAAATCCACAGTAGAACATGTGGGCAAGTTTACTGCTCAATGTGGCGAAGCACGGGCCAACGATTGGCTGAAGCTAAGGCTGTTCGGCTCATCTATGACTGGACCTGCATTGACATGGTTTGCTTTCTTGCGGCCTAACTCAATTCAAAACTGGGCTGATCTCGAGCAGGCATTCCATGACAGGTTTTACACGCCAATGTCACAGGCGAGTCTCGCGGACTTAACTAATGCCAAACAATTTGCCAATGAGGCGGTAATTACATTCATTAATAGATTACAGCGGCTCAAGAGCCGATGCACAATGGTGGTCCCTGATAGGGAGATAACCAAAGTTGCAGTGGCAAATATGTTGCCAAAACTGAAAGAGTATTTAATGGTGCATAATTCCACTAATCTTGCCCAGTTGGCTGAGAGAGCGGCCCGCTTGGAAAAGTTCATTAAGGAACAAGATGAGAAGTGTCTACATACACACGGGACTCATTTTGAGAAATTGAAACACGATAAAAAGGAAGACGAACCGAGGGTGGTGGCCAATGCAGTAACCATGGGTAGTAAAAATCCTGGATAATGGCCCTGAAACACCATCGATAGCAATGGAGGCCGAATATTTGCTGGCTGATTGATAGCGGCCTGAGCTGATGAGGATGGCGGCTGAGACCTGACAGCCTCTACATGAGTGGCGGCTGGACACCCGGAGTGGCGGCCTGAGCAATTCTCGTGACGACGTCGTATTGCAAAATTGTACAGATCAGTCAAAAGAAACTCACAAGTAAAAAAGTAAACAGACAAGAAGGCCAATGGATACGAACAAACTTGAAAAGCCGTGGCACCAGATGACAAGGCAGCAAAGCCTGGCAAGGGAATGGCAGCCTGTCCCGGTGAAAATGGCGGCTGGCGGCCCAGGGTGGCATCCCGAGCAGATGGAGATGGCGGCCTAAAGCTGGAGCTGGCGGCCGGAGATGGCGGCCCGGAGAAGAAGTTGGCGGCTAGAGCTGTCAAGGTGGTGGCTGTATGATGGTGGCTGAGCAGGCCGCATGATCGGTTAAGCAGGCCACATGATCAACTGAGCAGGCCGCATGACTAGCTGAGCAGGCCGCATGATCGGCTGATCAGGCCGCATGACTGGCTGAGCAGGCCGCATAATCGGCTGAGCAGGTTGCATGCTTCGCTGATCAGGTTGCATGATGCGAGGCTAACTGGCGGCTCTTGAAGAAGAGTGGCGGCCTTGGAAGGAGGTGGCGACCTTCAGGGGGTGGCGGCCTTCAAAGGGTGATGGCGGTCTAAAGCTGATGATGGCGGCCTCCGGGAGCAGTAAGCAGCGGCGGCCTCCAGGAGCGACGAGGAGCGGCGGCCTCCATGCGAGCAGCGGCGGCCTCCAGGCGAGCAGCGGCAGCCTCCGGGCAAGCAGCGTCGGCTACCCTATCCAACAAGGGTGGCGGCCGGCGAACAGAAGACGGCGGCCGGACTGAACATGGCGTTTGGCTGAGGATGGCGGCCGAGCAACACTCCAATGGCGGCTGCCAATATGCGAATGGCGGCTAGTGATAGTGCCTGGAGTGATGTGAATGTTGCTTGGAGTGGTACGAATGGTGCTGGAGACACTGCATTGAGCAATGTGAATAATATGGATGGTGCCTGGAGAAATACGAATGGTCCTGGGCTAATGAGAATGGTGCCTGGCTCAATGCGAATGGCGGCTGCCAAGACTTAAAGTGGCGGCAGATAAAAAAAAAAAGGGCCATACATGTGGCGGAGCACATGCCGCCATTGCAATTTGCAATTGGCATGCCGCCATGGTTACTAAAATTAAAAAAAAAAAACCCATAAATAATGGGTTGGCCGCCATTACCAATTACATTCAATTGTATAAGTGGCGGCTCATGGCATTGTTTAGGCCGCTATTCACTATATATATAAAAATTAAAAAAAGAAAAAAAAAAGAAAAAGAAAAGTATATATATATATATATATATATGTAAGCTGCCGCCATTACATTGGCAAATAATGGCTCATGGCATATAAGTGGTGGCCATTTAAAAATTTAAAAAAAGAAAAAAGTCAAAGTGCATGGCGGCCAAGAGAAGGAAAAGTAATAAAAAATAAATAAATAAAATAAAATAAAATTAAGTCACATGCATGGATTCTCAATATCAAATGCCGACAGCGGTATTAACAAAATATATGCGCATTTTCAGTCTTAGTTCCATCGACTAAAAGTGCAAGGGGGGCATCTGTTAACCCAATAATTTGGGGCCAATAAATTAATTTATTAGGCCCAGTAAAATTAGCCCAATCCATTTTTCAAGGCTCGGTCCAATTTAAGATTTATCCGGATAATGACCAAGTGGGGAGAAGCTGCACCATAATTCGGGGCGACATGGAAGTAACCACAGGCCACCAACCCTCTCCCAGGCCGCCAATCCTCAAGCCACTAATCCTCAAGCCGCCATGCCCCCTACACAACACCCTTAGGTGTCACCAGAAGTCAAGAAAGATGGTGTCTAGGCGGCGAAATTAATGCAGGACGGCGCCGTCACCTAATCAAGGAGAATATCGCGCGCAATCAAGGGATCACTGCAGAGGGTGTCGTCCCATCCTCTATAAAAGGATGAAGAGACACACACTCCAGAGGACATCCACACACCCCTTGAGGAATCGCTTTATCTATTTTTACTTCCTGCATTTTTATTCCTGCAAGTTTCTTTCGTGTTCTTCCATTCTGCAATCTTTAATTCCTTTACAGCTTTCTTATTTTCGTGTAATTCCTTTCTGCAATTCTTGTAATCCTTTCGATACTCATCAATCAAAAAGAGGTTTCTCCCTCAAAAAAATTCTTGGTTAACAAAAGTTAAAATTTTGGTGGACTAAGCGAAGCAGGATAAAGGTAAGACTTGTGAAATATTTCCTCCATTTTTTTTAAAGAGTAACGTTTCTCCTTTGTACATACATATGTCAGTGCACATTTTAAACTATTAATAACTTTAATTCGGTACAAGTGAAAATTCAAAAAATTTGATATTTAAAAACTACAAGATGAGACTAATCCAACAATATTTCAATTGACTATATTTTTTCTTGTATAACTATGATAAAATACAAGTCAAAGTACTACAATGAACAGTAAAAAAGTCAAAACGTTATATTTAAAAAAAAAAAAGAAAAGAAAAAGGAGGGAGTAGTAGAAAATTGTATATTGGGGAAAACAAATACTCTCTTATGGATACATGGATTATGGAAATGGCAAACACACAAACATAGCCAAACGTAGTTATTATCAATTTATCATGAAGAAGAAAATTTGTTGATTTTTTTTAAGAGCGCAACATCCTTGTTTTCGGCTAGCTGAAAGATAGAATGCTATAATTGATATTTCCGATTCAATACTGAAGATCGATCCCAAAAATTAATACTTCTTCTAGTGTATTTTGATTTTACTCACGCGCACACTCTCTAGACTTCTCATGAGATTACCCATATAAGAATTACTCATAACCTAGTACGCTTAACTTTAGAGAAATTCTAGGTACCCATGATAGTGATGCTAAAACACACCGAAAATAGTTCATGTTGGTTTGTGAGATCAACTTCCATATCCAACCCGACAAAGTCAAAAGTAATACCCTGTTTTTTCACTTTACCAAAAATAGGGTGTTACAAAACTATCAAGAAGAAAAATGTATTTTGTTGGTATCTGTAACTTGTTTCGCTGACTAAGCCATATTTTAGTGTATTACATAACTTCCATTGTTTGCCCCATCAGGCAAACTATGCAAAGGAATAATTTTGTATGTTACACCTATTCCTCCAAACATAATGTTGATTTAAGGAATTTGGTGCTAATAATGGACTATAATTATTTTGGGTGAACGAAGGGATTTTCCAGGTCTCTATGAAGCACAAGATATATCAATCTTCAAGTCCCGGGTGGACTTAGTATATTAATATCTCCCAAAGTAGTTTTATGCCTTCACAAGATTCGAACTCCAAATATTGCTGAAGGACCTAAACCCTATTACTACTCAGACCAAACGTTGGTATAATAGAGTAATTGTAATTCCCATTAAGAATTTTGGGCTAAATAGGGCAGGAATTAAGATTTCTCTACTTCTCACCATCTCTCAGTATGGGATCCCGGAAGCAGACATTATTGATAAAAGTGACTTACGGGATTAGATTTAGTACTTGTGTTGTTGCTGGGTCTTGAAGGGGGGTGTTTGTCCTTGTGACTCCTCCTGGTTTCAAGTTGTGTCTGAGTAGGAAGTTGTATGATTGGATGGTAGAGTCGTTTTGGTGGAGATCAGTGATCCCTCATAAACGGTGTTTCTGGGATTTCGGCTCTGGAATAAAAGCCTCTTTTCCTCAAAAAAATGAGTCAAGTGTAAGATATATACAATACTAGGTTGCTAGATGGTTAGAATTTCATTAATATCTGTTGGAGCCACGAGAAATAGTGAGTCGCGAGAGAAATAATTGGGCCATAAAAAACATGGGCCAAGAGAGAGAGTTTAGAGAAAGTGGATTCAGAATCAATAGGACCGAACAATCCAAGAAACCAAATGAGAACGTTCCAAGAGGCAGGAGATTTCGGCCGAAATGATACCAGGGCAGCCGAAACCAAATCAACCGATAAGAAGAAGACAGAATTCGGCTTAAAGGAATCGGCCGGAGAGCGGTTATTTCAGCTCCGGCTATAAATAGGGGATGCCATGCATAGAGTCAAGAGAGATCAATCCAACCCCCAAATTCTTTTATCAAATTTACTTCTTTGTATCTTTACTGCTTTCTTTACAGCTTTCATTTACAGTTTTTCCTAGACTCTAGTTTAGCTTGTAGCGGTTACTTTCCAAGTCCACCGTTGTTCCTTAATAACCGGTAGTTTGGTTCTAGTTTTTCCGGTGAATTCGCCGTTGTTTCTCAACAACAGGTAGATTCTCCTTTGTATCTCGTTGCCATTCCAATTCTAAGGAATATTCAATCAAGTTTGGGCGTAATTATCAAGTTTGGGCGCATTATCGTTAATCCGGACCCGTAACCGATTTGATCATTTTCCGGTAGCCTCCCTTGAGGAGAAAAAGGTCCTTGGCTCGACCCGAGGCCAAACAGTGGCACGCCCAGTGGGACCAGAAATGGCATTTGAGACACAAGCAACTCCAGCAATCAACACGGCGGCGAGGACTGATTTGCCGCCGATTCAGGAAGAACGCACAGCAGAAACCGGAGAATTCACCACAGGATTCCCTGGACCATCGAACTTCCACAATCAGGAGTTTTCGAACGACGATTTGACCCCGCGGTTCCGAGATCAGGTTCAATTTATGGTTGAAGCGGCAGTTACCAATTCGGTTCGCCAGATAGAAGGCAATATCCTGGCAGCAATGTCAGCTATGTTCAGAGCCGAATTAGCGAGGAATATGTATCCGATGGGAACGCAGCATGCACCACTGATGCAAAATCCACCACCTGCAATGCAAAATCCTCACAATTTTCAACAGCAGGCCTATCGGCTGCTAGGAGGGCAGGGACCACGGCCTTTCGTCCCTCCGCAGCAAAGGTACGATCAACAACAGAATCAACCGCCTCAACCAGTAGTGCAACCGCCTGCTCCAGTGGTTCAACAACAATACTTATCACAGCAGCCGAATCCACCACAACTGGTTGACAGGGAATTAATTGCTGAGATAATTCGTACTCAGTTTGGAAATATTATCAGCTAGGAGAACAGACCGATGTATAGAAAGCCTTATCCAGAATACATTGAGGAGCAGTATCCACTGCCTAGAGGAGTAAAGGTTCCAGATTTGAATACTTTCTCTGGAGAAGTCGGCCGGTCTATGATCGAACATATTGGCCAATTTACAGCTCAATGCACCAAAATTGCGCAAAATGATTTTCATAAGCTAATATTGTTCAGCTTATCGTTAACTGGTCCAGCATTTGAGTGGTACATCAATTTACCAGCGGGATCGGTCAACGCTTGGGCCGAAATGGAGCGGTTATTCCATGACCGATTTTATAATACCAGTCCTGAAGTATCGATGGTTGATCTGACATCAACTAAGCAGAAGGCGACCGAATCAGTTACTGAGTTTATTGAAAGATTTTATGCAGTGAAGGCTCAAATGAAGACAATGCTGCCGGAGCATGAGTATATTCAAATCCTGAAGCAAAATCTGAAGTTTACCATCAAGGACAGATTGATGGTTACAAGACCCAGGACTGTGGCCGAATTAACGCCGAAGCCATTAGAATGGAGTCTTATTTGGTGGAACAAGCGGCTTTCAAATCAAGCCGAAGTCAAAGTGGCAGATCGCAACCTATCCAATCAGTTGCTTCATTTGCAGAGTCTCTGGATAGATGCGAAGTTCAGGAAGAGTACAACACGAACGATATTCCTGCCTTAGCCGAAGTTGCAAGGGCTGAATTAGTCATTAAGATGCCTATAACTTGTCCAGCGCTTTGGCCAGTCAGAGGCAAGAAGAAAGAAGGAGAGGTCAGGGACGAATCTCAGAGGTTTTATTATTTCGACCTATCTCAGATGGACGAAAGATTCGACTATTGCCAGAAGAATGGATTGTTGGAATTCAAAGGAAATCACCCACAGCCAACCAAAGACCAATTGGAAGCCGGATGGTGTAGATTCCACGGATCGGCTACTCATTCTACGGCAGTCTGTGGACATTTTAGGAAGCTAATCCAAAAGCATGTCGATGATGGGAAATTGAAGTTCCCGGACAGACTCATGGCAATCGATAAGAATCTGTTCCCTGTCGCGAACATGGTGATGGTGCATCCCGATCAGAATAGGTCTGTACATGATCGATTGGGGGACCAACCATCGTCGAGTAAAAGCTCTGTGCATGATCGGCTAGGAGATCGGCTTAGAAGAAGGCAGGAGTGTGGAGACGGTTAGGATCTCCGAAGGGGAAGGAGAAGATTGCGGATGTTTTTGACCGATTAGGGAATTATGAAGTAAAGGAATGGATCAAGCAATCGGATAAACATCAGAAGGTCGAATTCGGAGATGAGAATGAGAAACCAACGTTGAAAATCATAACTGATGGTTGGGATTCAGAGATGAAGTTGACAGCCGATAAGCAGAACGGAAAGACTGTGATTCAGATCACAGTTCCCGAAGATGCTGTCACTCCCAAAATGAAGAAACTCAGAAGGCCACCAGCAAATACTCAGGTAGGCCGATGGGTTCAGAATTCCCCAGAGAAGAGGCATTTCGGCCAACGCCGATTTGAGAATTCAGCTTGGAGGGCAGAAGAGAAAAAGATTCCAAAGGGAAAGGGATCCTATCGTACTTTCAAACAAAGGATGCAATGGCTTAAAGCAGCTAGCGTATTTGAGCAAGAGGAGTACGAAATGATGCATATGGAAGAGGACTTCCCAGACGATTGCTCGTCTTCTGAAGGAAGGATCCTCAATAGAGTATTTTCGGCTCGTTTGAAATCAGCCGAAGGGAAAGAAGAAAGGAAGCCGAAAGAAGGGCAGGATCGGCTGAAAAACAAAACTGAATTTCGGCCGAAAATAATGCAGCCGAAAGCCGATAATCAACAGCCAAAAGTAAAGGAGGAGTGGAAGCCTAGACCAGTCCAAACTAGGGAATGGAAGCCGAAAACGAACATTGTCCCAAATAGTGATACACTTTCAATCGGGCAGTTCAAGTTTGACTTCGGTTCTAGCGCGAACATGGTACCAACGACCATGATGGTAGATGAGGAATATTGGTCCGATTCTGAACCAGCTGTGGTCTTTTGTCAGAAGGATGGAGAATATTTCGGCGATGAAGAACCCATTGTGGACTTCTGTTTCGCCAAACTAGAAGCACTTCGGCCGGAGGCCGAAGCAGAGAAAGTTATGGAAGAAGGGTATGAAGCATTCGTCCCCGAAGCTCAACCAAGCACGATTTTACCCCCGACCGCAAAGATGTCTCAGCATGTGAAGTCTTTGTATGTTAAAGGTTGGGTCAATGGGAGACCGCTTAGAAGAATGTTTATTGAAGGAGGAGCAACCGTCAATATCATGCCATTTTCTACATTGACGAAGATAGGCCGTTCAAAGGAAGACCTACTCCCCACAAGGATGAAAGTATTGAGTTTCGTGGGAGCTCAAACAGCGGCCGAAGGATGTATTCTAGTGGATGTAACGGTCGGGACAATCTCGATTCCAACCATGTTCTTTGTTGTAGATGCAGAAGTCCCGTATGCGGCCCTATTAGGCCGATGCTGGATACATACATCCCAATGTTTGCCATCAAAACTGCACCAGAAAGTGTGGTTCTAGAAAAAGGATGGCACAGTTGAAGAAGTGGATGGAGATCAACCTCCGTTTCCAGTCAGCTCAGCCGGCCGAATTGATGCGGTATTATACGAAGAGCCCATACAACCATTCCTAGCAGTGGTAGGGGAACGGTACCCGCAGGTTGTCGAGTGCGATTGGACAGATTTGGGGTTCGAAGTCAGATATCAAGCCGACGAACGGCCAGTTGATGAAGAAAGTAAATGATGGAGGCACAACCGAAACAAGCGATCGAGTTCGAATCGGCCGAACTCGGAGCTTCAGACAATAAAGCATGATGGAGTGAACTCATGGATGCTATTCCGAAACGAACACCGGATTTCAAAGCTCAAGACCCCTTGAAAATGGTCAATGTTGGCACAGATGAGCACCTGAGGGAGATCCCATTGAGTGCAAATTTAGATCAGCAGATGACAAGCCGATTCAAGGAGGTGTTAATCCAGTTCAAGGATTGTTTCGCTTGGGACTATACGGAAATGCCAGGATTGGAGCGATCGATTTTGGAGCATAGATTACCAATCAATGAAGGGTTTAGGCCGCATAAACAGCCGGCCAGGAGGGTAGCGCCCGAAATAGTCCCAAGAATAAAAGAAGAAATAGAAAAATTGTTAGTGGTCGGATTCGTGAGGCCAGCTAAATATGTAGAGTGGTTGTCAAATATTGTTCATGTAATAAAGAAGAATGGGAAATTAAGAGTTTGTATTGATTTCAGAAATCTTAATATAGCCACTCCTAAAGATGAGTATATGATGCCTATTGTTGATTTGTTGATTGATTCGGCCGCAAAACAGGGGATGTTATCATTTATGGATGGATATTCAGGATACAACCAAATCTTTATGGCCAAAGAAGATGTCCATAATACTGCATTTCGGAACCCTGGAGCTATAGGAATATATGAATGGGTAGTAATACCATTCGGGTTGAAGAATGCAGGAGATACTTATCAAAAGGGCCATGGATTATGTCTTTCATGATCTAATAGGAGAATATGTTGAAGTCTACATCGACGATGTCATGGTCAGATCCAAAGATATGGAGAGCCACTTGGACGATTTGCGAAGGGTATTCACAAGGATGAGACTACATGGAGTCAAAATGAATCCAGCCAAGTGCGCTTTTGGAGTGCAAGCAGGGAATTTTCTGGGGTTCTTGGTACACAATAAAGGCATAGAAGTTGATGCGAATAACACCAGAGCAATCCAAGAAGCCAGGCCTCCACATGATAAGAAGAGTCTACAAAAATTCCTTGGGAAGATCGGTTTCTTGAGACAATTCATGGCAAATGCGGCTGGGAAGTCGAAACCACTAACCGATTTACTGAGGTTGAAGAAAGAGGAGGAATTCAAATGGGGAGTCGATCAGCAAAGGGCCTTTGTGCAATTGAAGCAAGCTTTGATGAATCCACCAGTGTTGGTCCCTCCAATTTTAGGCCGACCGCTGAAATTATACATAGCAGCGGCCGAAGAGTCTATTGGAGCGTTGTTGGCTCAAGAAGACGATGAAGAAAGAGATTGAGCGATTTACTATCTAAGCCGAATCCTTAGGGACGCCGAATTAACGTACTCGCCGATTCATAAATTGTGTTTAAGTCTTTATCATGCATGCCAGAAGTTAGAATACTATATTCAACCACGGCAAGTGATAGTGGTAGCTTCGGTTGACATAGTAAAAATTATGATGAACGATCCAATCAGTAGCCGAAGAATGGCCAAATGGGCCATGAAGTTAAATGCGTACGACTTGAAATATCAGCACTCAGGGCAATGAAAGGTCAGGTTGTAGCCGATTTTTTGGCCGATCATGCGATGCTTCCAATATCCGATGATATCGGGGATCAAGTTCGGCTGAAAGAAATAGACGAAGTAGGGATTGTATATCTACAGCCATGGATAATGATGTTCGATGGTTGAAAAGCTGCTTCAGGAGTTGGGGCAGGGTTTACTCTACATACGCCGGAGGGCAGGATATACAAGTACTTCGTACAACTACCGAATTCCTATACGAATAACCAAGCCGAATACAAAGCATTGATTTCGGGATTACGACGACTAATAGAAGAAGGAGTAAGAGCTATCGTAATCAGAGGAGATTCGCAAATAGTTATTCAACAGTTATTAGGAGATTTTTCGGTCAAAAGTTCTCAACGAATCAGATTGTACGAAGAAGCAGTTGGTTTGTTAGAAGAATTCGATGAGGTTTACATCGAATATATCTCAAGAGAGAAAAACGAATTAGCTAACGAATTGGCTCAACATACAGCCAGATATTGGCTAATGCCGATAGCAGGAAATTTGGAAATACGTTTGGCCGAAACAGAAAAGGCCGAATGGATAAAGAAGATAGCACAAACATTGGAGAATCCATCCGAAGCTAATCCAATCGAAAAGCGGAAGGCGATGGATTACATAGTGATAGGAGGGTTACTCTTCAAGCGAGCCATTGATGGAGTACTACTCAGATGTGTCGGAGGGGAAGATGCTAAAAGAGTAATAGGAGAAGTTCATGAAGGAATTTGTGGCGCACATCGCGCAGGAAAATCGATGAAATGGAGTATTATTCGGCTGGGGTATTATTGGCCGAATATGGGGGTCGATTGTGAGAAATATGCTAAAGGATGCCGCGAATGTCAGAAGCATGGGTCGATTCAAAAGTTACCGGCCGAAGAGCTACATATAATGATTAAGCCATGGCCATTTCGAGGATGGGCTATGGATATCATTGGAAAGATTCATCCCTCTTCGTAAAAAAGGCATGAGTTTGTGCTAGTGGCAACAGACTATTTCACGAAATGGGCCGAAGCTCAGGCATATGTCAGTATTTCGCAAGAAGAGATGATCGAATTTATTAAGAGACAATTGATATACAGGTTTGGAATTCCACAAACGATTCTAACGGATAGAGGAACTGTATTTATGGGAGAAAAAGTCAAGGCCTTTGCAAAAGAATATGGGATAAAAATCGTGCCTTCGTCACCATATTATCCACAAGGGAATGGGCAGGCAGAGGCCACGAATAAGCAGTTAATAGGAATTATAAAGAAAATGATCGAAGAGCAACTAAGGAAGTGGCATGAGAAGTTATCTGAAGCGTTGTGGGCCTATCGAAATGCTAAGACTTCAGCCACTGGATTTACACCATTTCGGCTGACTTATGGTATGGACGCAGTACTTCCTGCCGAAATAACAGTTCCGACTTTAAGGACAAGCCAAGCAGATTTAATGTCAGCTGAACAATATGATTGTGCGATGAAAAATGAGCTATTGGAAGTTAACTCCGATCGGGTGCAGGCCTTTGAAAATTTGCAGAAAAATAAAGATATGGTGGCCGATTGGTATAATAAGCGAATTCGTGTAAAGCGGTTTGAAGTCGGTGATTTAGTTTGGAAAGTTATATGGCCACCCAAACAGAAGGATGACCGATTAAGTAAGTGGAGCCCCAATTGGGAGGGACCATTTATTGTTCAGATGAAATTACCGAATGGAGAATACATGTTGGTGGACGATAATGGTGAACAGATGTCAAATCCAGTAAATGCGAGATATATGAAGAAATATTATCCATCAGTATGGGATTAGATATCAAATAAGGCGGAAAAGTAAAGATTTTATTGCAAGAGCGAGCATTACAAAGAGGAGTTATTTCGGCCGAAAACGGAGTCGATAGCCCGAAATTACAATATAAAAGGGAAACGTCCTATCCTACGCAGGCATATACAAGGGAAAGGTCCTTGGAGGATTCTCAGCCTTGTAAGAATGCCGCTTAAAATTATCGGCAAAACAGAAACAGGGCACAGTTGCTTGTCCCAGAACAGTATTGCCGATTTAACTCCTACCACCGAACCTCTACTCCTGGATACACTAGAACGAATAGTACAACGTTCCAGAGGTAGAAGTCAAATTCAGGTACTGCTTTAGTATTCCTTTAGACAGAAGTCGGGGGAGTACTGCCAGTCAGTCACCCAAAACGGTGGAAGGGTGAGAGGATGGAGGAATAACTAAGGGCAGTTATTCCCCCATTAGATAAAGTCCGACCGGATATGCAACCGCAAAGTAGAAAAGAAGCATGTCCGCATAGCCGTTGATACCTGCATTTGGAATAACAAATAGAGATTCTCGCCCATACGAACATGGTGAAAAGGGTGTTAGCTGAACTCGCGGAAAACAGATCGAAATTCTGGCCCATATACAAAAGTAAGTAATGAAAAGAAGACTAATGATCCGCGCTGTCGTCAAAGTGAACATCATCGTCTAATCCTTGCAAAGCGGCGGTAGAAGGGTTAGCAGAAGATATCATCAGATTCGGGTCCGCTATGGAAGAAGGGCCAGGAATGTCACTGGATAGTAGACGATCGGCAGCCAAATCAGCATCGGAAGAAACACCGGATTTCCCTGGATGAGCAAAAGAAAATGACGGATTAAGATGCAGGGAAAAATCAAATAAGGAGTAGAGGGAGATGAAATACCTCCAGGAGGTTTCGAAGAAGAAGGAGCATCATCCGACGGGGAAGACTCCATCTCCGACGGATCCAAAGGGAATAAAGTGTGTGGAGAAAGAACGTGAGCAACACTTTTCCCACCAAGGCTTTTGATAGCCAAATCGAGATGGCCGACTAGAGATTGAGTTTCGGCCCATTTTTCTTGGAAAGTGCCAAGTATGTAATCATGGAAACTGGACCGCATGGCAAGATAGGCAGCATCCCGTTGAGAGTCCAAGATCTTGGCCTTAGGGGCTTCGGCCGATTGACGAAGGACTTTTATCGACTGCTTCAAGTCAGCCGATTTTCGCCTGGTTTGGTCCAAAGCTAACTCCAATTCCCGTTCCTTTTGTTGGAGCTTGGCTATCTTTGAGCGAATTGAAGAAAGATCTTCGTAATGCTTATGCTCCAGAGATTCCGTTTCAGAGAGAATATTCATTTTAGCTCGATATTCCGCTGAATAATTGTCAAAGATAGCTTGAGAAGAAGCCGCAGCCTCACGTTCAGCGGCAAGTTTGTTCCGCATCGCCAAGTGAGCTACAAGCTCTTGGTCCAAAGAAAGGACATACTTCATGATCATTTGGACAGGACTACTCAGATTCAGGGAAACCATCTCTGCGTGGAAGTGCTGTTCGAGATGAGACAAGAGAAGGAGGATCGGTTTTGGATTGACGAACTCCACGTCTGTTTGCCTGCCGATCAAATTACACAACTGAGCCAAACATTCTCCAAGATGAGTCGAAGGGTCTGATGGAAGAGAAGAAGAAAGGACAGGAGAAAAGAAGTCATCTAAAATACGCCGATCATGAAATGGGGATGAAGGAATTTGATCGAGGGGGCATCATTAGCAATTATGCCACCAGGAGAAGGATCGAGGGGTTCCAAAGTAGCCAAAGATGAAGGCACAACAAGACCCCCAGCAGATTGAGAAGGATTAATCAAGGGAGAAACAACAGGATCGGTCAAAGCAGAGCCTTGGGCCAATCCCAGAGGAATGGCCGAAGAGGAACCAGCACGGGCAGCCGAATTACTACCGTCAGGCGATGTGTGAAGTTCGGTTAGGAGAAGACCCGAAGCCACAGTCGAAATCGGGGAAATGCTGGACACTGGTAAGGCAGTAGAAACCTGACGAAAAGAAGAGAAAGAGATTAGTCGAAAGAAGAAAGCATACAGAGAGGAGATAAAGAAAAAAAAAAAGGGAAAGGTAGTGAACCGCAAGATGAGTAGCAGGGATTCTGCCAAGAGGTGAACGAGACGAACGCCTTCTAGTCTGAGCAGGAGGGAGAGAGCCAACAAGAGAGTCTGAAGACGAAGCAGGCCTCTTTCGACCAGGGTCCGAGGTAGAAGAGCGAGGAGCATCTAAATTCAAGAATAAGAACCGAATGAGTAATGTGAAGATAAGAAAGGAGGCGGTGGATGAGAAAGAAATTTACCTGGACGAGAAGAAGAAGGCGAACCAAGAGTGCGCTGAGGAGTGGAATCCGGCGAAGACAAAGGGTAAGAAGAAAAAACCAGAATGGGAGAGAAACCACCGCGCCGCAGGAGTGAATTAAGATCGGTGCTGAAAAAAGTACGAGCAACGCCGTCCCACCAAACCCGAAAGCGAGAAGTAGTCAGTCCAGGGCGAACACTAAATTTCAACACCTTGAATTCGATTAAGCGCTTATGATACATGGAGCATTGTGTGCAGCTAGCAGAAGCAGAAAGACGTTTATCGGCCCTAAGAGCTTCCACTAAGTCTTGACCAAAGCCGAACTGACGACTAACTAAATGAGGATTGTAAATCTCAAAAGGAATAGCAGTCTTAGTAGACAGAAATGAAGAACCATTGAAGATCGGACGGGGTAGTATGTACCTATTCCAAATTTGAGCGAGAGCCGCAGGAAGGGGAGTCCTGAAAGGAACAGTGGCAATATCCCTTATCCAAGCGAAATCAGTTCTCCGATAATAATAATGGGAAAAAGACTGATTGACAGTTCGGCCCAAGAAATAACTGATCCAATGTGGGATCGACAGGGCAGGAAGGGATGTCCCTAGAAGATCAGGGGCAACGAAATGATCAGGACAAATATCTTGAGAAGGAAACTTGGAGATATCACGAAAATGTCAAACCAACCACAAATGAAGAAACCATAAGGGACCACGGGTTTTATCAGAGAAACCCTTTTCCCAGCCCGATACAGTAGTCGTTATGCCAGCGTACAAGTGGGCAAGGAAGAAATCGGCTAAAGGCAGAGCTACAAGGTTGAGAATCGCCGAGGCCAAGGGGTACGTCTCAAGAAGAACTCCTTTGGAAGGACTACACCAAAAGAACCTCGTAAGAAAATACATCATAAAGGCAAGAGGTTCCGAAGGGTGTGGATTAGGCGAAGCAGGGTCGCTCTGATGGGTAATAATCCAATATTTAAAAGAGTCACCAGAGGGAAAACTGATGTTTTTCTCCTTAGGCAAAGACATAACACCAAGGTTATCCCCACGAACAGAAAGGCCCAAGAGAAGTTTCACATCTTGGATAGTGGGGGTCATCATACCCCAGGGGAAACAAAAACAATTTACAGAGGAATTCCAAAAACAGAGGAGAGCCTGAATAGGACGAAGGTCCGATGGAAAAGACATGGTACTAAGAAGGATCATACAACGGGTATAGGATTTAGACCAGGATTCGCGGCGATGGGGTTCAAGATGACGATACCACGCCACGTAATCAGGAGAATCCGAAGGCCAGTTAGCAAGAGATGGAGGGAAAAGCTTAGAAGAAAACCAGGAAGTGTATAACGGTATGAAACGGTTCTCGAAAATGCGAGCAGTACACTCGTCAATATCCTCGAGAAGACCCAGCGGACCAAGGGAATAGAAGCCCTCAGGAAGAAGACGAACTGCAGAATAAGAAGCAAATGTATTTTCAATCTTGAGAAGGTCGGAAGAAAGAACAGTGATGGGAGGAGAATCCATCGGAGAAGACGAGCAAAGAGAAAAAAAAAAGGAAAAAAGAAGTTGAAAGGGCAGTTTACTACGAGGGCGGAACAGGCTACGTAAATAAGGTAGTGATGACAGGAGCCCTCGGGAAGAGAAAAAATAACCGCCAAAGAAGTAAGGGGGAGTTACTTGAGCTCTTTTCAGGACGAAAATCCGCCCAAGTAAGGAGGACATGTGTTGGGGCCACGAGAAATAGTGGGTCGCGAGAAAAATAATTGGGCCATAAAAAACATGGGCCAAGAGAGAGAGTTTAGAGAAAGTGGATTCAGAATCAATAGGGCCGAACAATCCAAGAAACCAAATGAGAACGTTCCAAGAGGCAGGAGATTTCGGCCGAAATGATACCAAGGCAGCCGAAACCAAATCAACCGATAAGAAGAAGACATAATTCGGCTTAAAGGAATCGGCCGGAGAGCGGTTATTTCAGTTCCGGCTATAAATAGGGGATGCCATGCACAGAGTCAAGAGAGATCAATCCAAGTATCCAACCCCCAAATTCTTTTATCAAATTTACTTCTTTGTATCTTTACTGCTTTCTTTACAGCTTTCCTTTACAGTTTTTCCTAGACTCTAGTTAGCTTGTAGCGGTTACTTTCCAAGTCCACCGTTGTTCCTTAACAATCGGTAGTTTGGTTCTAGTTTTTCCGGTGAATTCGCCGTTGTTTCTCAACAACAGGTAGATTCTCCTTTGTATCTCGTTGCCATTCCAATTCTAAGGAATATTCAATCAAGTTTGGGCGTAATTAGTCAAGTTTGGGCGCATTATCGTTAATCCAGACCCGTAACCGGTTTGATCCTTTTCCGGTAGCCTCCCTTGAGGAGAAAAAGGTCATTGGCTCGACCCGAGGCCAAACAATATCCATATATGACACACAAGAGGCTTTCTATAAATTGCATTACTACATATTATATTAAATAAATCAATCGTAATTGATGATGAAACTTCATTTTATTCGAAACCATAGTGATCAAAGTCACATTCCTTGAAATCGACATGACCTCGTTGCTTCTTGATTTTCTGTTTGATTCTTATTCTACAAAAAATAAAATATTTACTTATCCCAATGTAAAAGATCTTTTGTATACTTAACTAAATATATCTTAGTACTAAACTCCACCAACAGTGCTTGACTCAATTGGCAGTTACGGTTTCTCCATCAATAGGGATTTCAGGACGATGTTAGTGTCTTCAATATATATATTTTAAAAAATATGATCATTATTTATTGACTTGATTAAAAAAAATTGGTCATTAAGATTTAAGGAAATATATAATGTATCGGATGCTATTTTCCGGTTACTTTATTATGTTTACTAAATCAATCAATCAATTCATCAAGTATAGTTACTGATAAAAATTGATTGGAGGTATTATAAGGATCTAATCCTTTAAACAAGATATCGGACTCAAGTGCTTGTAGATGGAATGAACTACTTTCAACCAGAGAGAAAGAAACGAAGTTACATAGGCTGCTCAAAAAAAAAAAAAAAAAAAAAAAAAAAAAAAAAAAAAAAACACGAAGTGCAGTTTGGGACACATACGTCTTCAAAAAAAGAACAGGTTGCAATACGATGACTTCTGCGTCAATTGTTTTTGCATTGATCACGGAAATAACCTTACTTTTTGTTTTCCAGTTTTAGTAATGATTTCATTATCTCTATTATATAACAGAAGTATTTTTTTTTTTTTTTAACTAAGTGATTTAAAAAGGTGATAATTTTCAGACTCGATTTAATAGAATTACAAAACAAATCAACTTTTAAAAAGAATGAGTCACATACATCGAAATTTTTATCTTTAAAAGAAAGTGTCAATTTCTTTCTTCTTCTAATCGAGAGCCTTATATGTCCAAGAAATAAGACCTATATATAAATAAAAATAAAAAATAAAAAAATCCAACAGTGTTGTGAAATTATTAACGCATTAGCTAGAGGTATGTGTATATACGTTGGAGGAATTTGTAATAGGTATACAATATTGAATATATGACAATATATAATATGACATAGCAATAAAGGTAAAACAAACAGGTGAGTGAAGGGCCTTAGGCCAAACAACATTATTATTCAATCCCTTCATTGCAACCATTACAAGTATTTATAGGCATAAGTTAGCCGGATTAGTCATACTCCATTGCATATAATTAAGACAAGTAAGTGACACTAATCCTTATTATAAAATGCCACATGTCTCATCAATAAACATCCACATATTATGTAATGTGTTATATAACACTTCCCCTTGGATGTTTATTACACAAAGAATATGTCTCGTTAAAACCTTATTGGGAAAAAACCCTGTGGGAAAAAAAAATCCTAGTGAAGGAAAAAGAGTGCATTATTCTTGTGTTTAATTCTTCCCCTGATTTGGACTTCATTTGAGATCTTTAAGTGTTTCCCCGGAAAAAAAGGTAAAAACGTCATTTATCTTTCCAAAAATTTCAAATCCGTCCTTTTTCTATTTTATTACCGATTTAGTCCGCTACAAATGCTAATTATGTTCAAATCAGTCCTTTTTTCACTAATTATATTCTAATTGCTGACGTGGCAAGGGTTTTAATTTAAACCTGACACGTGTGCATAATATTAGTCCTTTTTCTTTTATCTTTTGCCAATTCAGTCCTAAACTTTTATTTTGTTCTATTTAGTCCTCTACCCCAATCACTCATTTTTATATTAATTGGCCTCAAACCTTTCAAATTATTTCATTTTAGGCCCAGAACCTTAAATTTTTTATTATTACTAATACATTTATCAAATAAATGCCCAACATACTTCCGTAAATAAAATTAAATACCAAACCTCATACATTGGGTTTGACCGCCTTGTTACCGGGTCTTTGAAGTTCCGAATTTTACGGACTCTCTCTAACCACCCGACCGTAACGATGGTTCATTGGTTCTGGTTTCCTTCAGCAACAATCAGCACAATCATACTTTGTGGACAATAAAATTCAGGCTATTTTTTTAATATTTTTAATAATATTAATATTTTTCAATAAAACCAAGGCTTCCTGTATCCATAACCTTCCAAAAATTCAAGTTAAATCATTTACTTTTAAATATTGCTACATCCTAAGGTAGGACGCAAAGTAAGATTCTGTTGATTGTTACTGAAGGAAACCAAAACCAATGAACAATCGGTTGCGGTCGAGTGGTTATTAGAGAGAGTCCGTAAAATTCCGGTACTTGAAAGACCCGATAACAAAGCAGTCGAACCCAATATATGAGGTTTGGTGTTTAATTTTATTTATGGAAGTATGTTGTGCATTTATTTGATAAATGGATTAGTAATAATAAAAAATTTAAGGTTCTGGGCCTAAAATGAAATAATTTGAAAGGTTTGAGGCCAATTAATATAAAAATGAGTGATTGGGGTAGAGGACTAAATAGAACAAAATAAAAGTTTAGGACTGAATTGGCAAAAGATAAAAGAAAAAGGACTAATATTATGCACACGTGTCAGGTTTAAATTAAAACTCTTGCCACGTCAGCAATTAGAATATAATTAGTGAAAAAAAGACTGATTTGAACATAATTAGCATTTGTAGCGGACTAAATCGGTAATAAAATAGAAAAAGGATGGATTTGAAATTTTTGGAAAGATAAAGGACGTTTTTACCTTTTTTTCCAGTGTTTCCCCCCCCTGATTTAAGTTTCATTTGAGATCTTAGGGCCGCCGCATTCAAATTCTCTATACAAAATTTTCAATATTGCAGTCGGCAATGCCTTGGTGAAAAAATCCGCTAAGACATGGTCCCTTTTGGACAAAACATTTATTTATTCTCTCGTGTTGGTGTAAAAGGATCCTTTATATGATCAATGGCTCGGCCGAACATTAAGCATTTAGCGGATATCCCTTTTTTGAAATTCATTTAACTCATTTTCGAGTAGTGGGTGCACCCAATTTCTACACCAAGACAAAATTTGGTTTTACCAAATCTTAGATCTCAAATCCATTTATCCTTTTCCCATTTCAGTGGTGCTATATAAGCTTCATTAAGGATAATTTGGGGGATATTTATCTTCCGGACGATACTGTAGTTTATTCTTATATCATATCAATAAATGTATGAGTCTAATAAACCCAAGGCTATCGTCCTTTGAAGATAGCAATTATATGTTTCGATCCAAATGCCATTTATATAGCCTTCTTTTGTTAGGCTTTCACTGAGGCTAGTAAATAACATGCATTCAGATTGCACATAGAGTCAAGATCTTATTTTTCCGACATTCATCAACCGATTTAGGTTTGCAATATGGGTTCCAAATATCTATGCTTGTGACGATTGATTGAGATCTCATTATTTTTAAGGTAAGGGCCCAACTCTTTTGGAGCTATTTGCTCTTTAATAGAGCTTGTTTCAACATTTCGTCACTTTCTAAAATTTATAAACCTCGAGGACTTTTGTAGTTGGAACCAGATGATTTACCGTACTTCAAGCGTGCAAAATATTCATTTTTCACGTTTGTAATTGGTCCATTCGGGACATAATCGGAACCAAGTGATTATCTTGTGCCACAATTATTTTCCTAGGGCAACAAGTTTTCCTTGGGTAATGCCGATATGCGGGATTTAGTAACTCTTTTAGAGTTATATGATACGCTTGTTTTGCAATTTAGGCAATATAGTTTTTCTCAATCACAATAATATATTTTCGGTTGATCAATAATATATTTTCGGTTGATCCATATCTCCCCCTAATATCGGAAAATAATAATCTGCAAACCATATATAAAATCACCATACTTTGGTACCAAATATAATTTATTAATGGTGATTTATTTCCGACATATGTATACCCAATCGTCATTGGGAGCCCAATTCGGGTGGCATAATGGGGGACTTATATCGCACACCCAAATATACTTTAATTTACTAAACATTGGGCTTATGTCAATGTTAGGTAGAGAGAATTAATGACAATAGGTCGGCTTTATTTTCATAAGCGTTGCTACATAGCATGTCCCCAAAATGATGTAGGTAACTTTGACCTTATCAACCCTGCGTGCAATTTAATTATTACTTATTTTGGCATATATTTTGGCCAGGCCTGGCTTGCACGCGATTAAAATTCAATGACACTATCCAATCTTATTTTCTTTATTGGATGTCATTGTGCTCACAATTTAATTATAAGCAACGCATATAGATTCATTTGAATTTGAATTTCCAATAATTCACCCCAGCATGATGCTCTTAGGAGGATGCCCAAGATGATCGTGCCAAGTAAGAAAATTATGAGTAGACTTCATGTCTACCACATTATATATTTCAACGGTACTCAGCTTTAATTTGTATGGTATATGCCAGAGGATATTGATGCAATTTTCTTTTAATTTCTTTGCATCATAATCTGAGTAATAAAGAAATAATGTTATTGCCTCATTCTGTATTTCATAGTGATATGAATTTTTTTCGAATATCACTGAAGCTTAGTAAGCTCTTTCGAAATTTTCTCGAGAATAGTGCAAATTCAAACACAATTTTTCTTCTCCTTCAGGAGATATACAATGACTTCCAGAGTTCTTTTGAGCTTCCACTAATTTTATTAGCAGTGAGTTTTTTCCTTTTTCAGTTGGGATAATAGCTTTTGCTTTTCAATACAACGTGCATAGCTGCACCGTGGATGAGGCAGACATCATCCTCGGCTTCATTTTATTTTGGCATCCATTTATCTTTCCAAGAAGGCAGGCGCAAGTGTATAATTTATATACACAAAATATTCAAATTGCAAGGGGATTATAATGGGGAGTAAAAACATGAATTTTCATTTCATTTGGCACCAATATGTGCGCAATAAATTTATTTAAGTCCACACACGTGATACATACTTCACTTTATTATCACATAAATAATCGTGATCAATACGATTTGGCCTTTCATTTAAACAAGCCACATGTCTAGCCAGATGTCATTTAAATATTCAATGGCTTTTGATATCACAATGATATGATTTTATCATGACATGTACTTTCTGGTACAGTGGTATTAAACCACTAATGGGATTTATAAGGCCTTTTGTGGTTATACCACATATTTAATTAATTCCGGGGAATTCGTATTTTCATTTTGCCAATATATCTAACCCGGTTCAATTTTCGATTAAAATTTCAATAATATGTTGCCTTTTGGCATGAAATCATATTTTGCCTTTTGCCTTAACATAATCATGCCATGATTTTCATATTTAGTCATATTCTCCTTTAGAAAGGGCAAGCATTTTTCGACTTGAATTCAGAATATTTCACCAATATTTCATTGCTTTGTCCAATCAAGAAAACCAACATTCATTATTGACTATATAATTTTTCTCACAATTTATTGGACTTTCAATAGCCCTTTTCATATATAGGCGTAATAGCCATTTTATTCCACTTTGGTATTTCAAAGGTCATCCGGTTTAATCGGGCACATATATTCTCTCTTGTTTCCCTTGTTTTGGGGTTTTGACAAAATTTTGTCTTTATACAATGACTTGATTCGTGCCACAATTCCTTTGATTCTGGGCAATAACTCAAATCTCTTCCTCAAGCCAAGTGTGATATATTTCTATCACAACAGTACCAATTTCGAAGGCTCATTTAGGCCAAATGCATTTGTGCATTACTCGTCCAATACATGTACACCAAATTCAATCCTGCAAAGTTAGTCGTAATAATACAATTGAAATTAGTAAATTCATAAGTATACCTCCGATAAAATTTTTGGTAGATTTAAATCTTCCTCCAACAGCACCTCGACAGAGCTACTCGTGCTGATAACGTGTTGTGAAATTATTAACGCATTAGCTAGAGGTATGTGTATATACGTTGGAGGAATTTGTAATAGGTATACAATATTGAATATATGACAATATATAATATGACATAGCAATAAAGGTAAAACAAACAGGTGAGTGAAGGGCCTTAGGCCAAACAACATTATTATTCAATCCCTTCATTGCAACCATTACAAGTATTTATAGGCATAAGTTAGCCGGATTAGTCATACTCCATTGCATATAATTAAGACAAGTAAGTGACACTAATCCTTATTATAAAATGCCACATGTCTCATCAATAAACATCCACATATTATGTAATGTGTTATATAACAAACAGATTAATTTCAAACTAAAAAATAACTCAAGGCCCCCAAGTCTAATTCATTGTATCGCGCATAGATCATCTACCTATAACAGAGGTCACATGCATCTCTAGTTTCAAGGGAACTAACCATTCTGGTTTCTTCAACAATTGATATTTCATTTCCAACAATTGAGCTCATCAACAATTGCTATTTCATTTCCAACAATTGAGCTCATCAGTTAAACAACTCAAAAGAGGGAGAGAGATAGCATAAAGAATCAGAACATACCTTGTGGTTGTCGCGTGGTCTTCATGGACCATGCATGGCCTAACCTTGCGGCTTTCAAAGGGTTATATGCAATTTGGCTGCGGTTTTAAAAAATCACGACATGATCGCAATCTCAAATTCACGAACCCACAAAATGTGAAACAATAACAGAAACGCAAAAAATTACACACAAACAATCGTAGTATGGTTGAATCTCCTCTTTTGACTAATCACAGGCAAACATTTTTCAGAATTATGTATGTAATATAAAATTTAGACGACTTTTAAACACCAGCAAATATTAATGTCATGTCTCAACTATACTAACATTCACTCCCATATGTTTTAGAATACACACACTGTTAACCAAGAATTTCTTTGAGGGAGAAACCTCTTTTTTTTGATTAATGAGTATCAAAAGGATTACAAATTTTGCAGAAAGGAATTACACGGAAATAAGAAAGCTGTAAAGGATTTAAAGTGCGGAATTGAAAAATACGAAAGAAAACTTGCAGAAAGGAAATGACAGAAAGTAAAGATAATAATGCGATTCCTCTTGGGGGGTTTGTGATGATCTTGCTTCCATGACTCCTCATCCCTTTATATAGAGTGGAACGACACCTTGCGTTTCAATGCTTCCATGGATGGCGCATGCAATTTCTCATTGATTAGGTGACAGCGCCGTCCTGCATTAATGTCGCCGCCGAGACGCGATCTTTCTTGACTTCTGGTGACACCCACGGGTGTTGTGTAGGAGGCATGGCGGCTTGAGGATTGGTGGCTTGAGGATTGGCGGCCTGGGAGAGGGTTGGTGGCCTGTGGTCACTTCCCTGTCGCCCCGAATTATGGTGCAGCTTCTCCCCACTTGGTCAGTATCCTGATAAATCTTCACTGACTGGGCCTTTGAAGATGTGTCCCTTCTTCCGGATATATCGTCACTGACTTGAAGACGCTCTCTCTTCCGGATATATCTTCACGGACTGGGCCGGGCAATTTGGACATCTGATGGGCCTTGACATATATTTTGTTGTGTTAACAGATGCCCCCATCGCGCATTTTGTCTGATTAGATTTTTAATACAAATTTGCGCGCTTTAAACTTAGGATTTGAGTCTTGGCCCATTAAGAACCAGGGAGGCCGCCAAGATGGAGGCCGCCAACCAGGGAGGCCGACAGCCAGGGAGGCCATCCATCCAGGGAGGCCGCTAGCCAGGGAGGCCGCCAGGATGGAGGCCGCTAGCCAGGGAGGCCGCCAGGATGGAGGCCGCTAGCCAGGGAGGCCGCGAGCCAGGGAGGATGGAGGCCGCTAGCCAGGGAGGATGGAGACCGCCATCCAGGGAGGCCGCCAGGATGGAGGCCGCTAGCCAGGGAGGCCTCCATGATGGAGGCCGCCAGCCAGGGAGGCCACGAGCCAGGGAGGTCGCCAGGACGCAAGGATGGAGGCCGCTAGCCAGGGAGGCCGCCAGGATGGAGGCCGCTAGCCAAGGAGGCCACCAGGACGGAGGCCGCCAAGATGCAAGGATGGAGGCCGCTGGCCAGGGAGGCCGCCAGGATGGAGGCCGCGAGTCAGGGAGGATGGAGGCCGCCAGGATGGAGGCCGCCAGCCAGGGAGGCCGCCATGATGGAGGCCACTATCCAGAGAGGCTGCTAGGACGCAAGGATGGAAGCCGCTAGCCAGGGAGGCCGCCAGGATGGAGGCCGCTAGCCAAGGAGGCCGCCAGGATGGAGGCCACGAGCCGGGAAGGCCGCCAGGATGGAGGCCGCAGGATGCGAGGCCGCCAGGACAGCAAGGATGGAGGCCGCTAGCCAGGGAGGCCGCTAGCCAAGGAGGCCGCCAGGATGGAGGCCGCTAGCCAGGGAGGCCGCCAGGATGGAGGCCGCTAGCCAAGGAGGCCGCCAGGATGGAGGCCGTGAGTCAGGGAGGCCGCCAGGATGGAGGCCGCGAGCCAGGGAGGCCGCCAGCTAGGGAGGCCACGAGCCAGGGAGGCCGCCAGGATGGAGGCCGCCATGATGGAGGCCGCTAGCCAGAGAGGCTGCCAGGACGCAAGGATGGAGGCCGCTAGCCAGGGAGGCCGCCAGGATGGAGGCTGCTAGCCAAGGAGGCCGCCAAGATGGAGGCCACGAGCCGGGAAGGCCGCCAGGATGGAGACCGCCAGGACAACAAGGATGGAGGCCGCTCGTCAGAGAGGCCGCCAGGACGCAAGGATTGAGGCCGCTAGCCAGGGAGGCCGCCAGGATGGAGGCCGCTAGCCAAGGAGGCCGCCAGGATGGAGGACGCAAGGATGGAGGCCGCTCGCCAGGGAGGCCGCCAGGATGGAGGCCGCTAGCCAAGGAGGCCGCCAGGATGGAGGCCGTGAGTCAGGTAGGCCGCCAGGATGGAGGCCGCGAGCCGGGGAGGCCGCCAGGATGGAGGCCGCCATCCAGGGAGGCCAGAGGCCGCAAGGATGGAGGCCGCTAGCCAGGGAGGCCACCATCCAGGGAGCTTGGAAGCCGCCATCACTTGAGAGCTTGGAGGCCGCCACTACTTGAGAGCTTGGAGGCCGCTACCACCATCGCCTTGGCCGCCATCCTCTCGCTCGAAGTCGCCATCGCCTTGGCCGCCACCCTTCTCCGCACGAGGCCGCCATCTACCTCGCCTTGGCCGCCATCCGCCCGGAGGCCGCCATCATCCTCTCACGAGGCCGCCACCACCATCAGCATTGGCCGCCGTTCTTGGCCGGAGGCCGCCACCTGGAGACTGCCACGCTTGCACGAGAGACCGCCATCCTTCACCCAAAAGGCCGCCACCACTATCCGAGAGGCCGCCACCATCATCCGCCTTGGCCGCCACCTTCACCCGGAAGACCGCCATCACCGAAGGCCGCCCGCTGAAGGCCACCACCCTCTTCTGCGCGAGGCCGCCACCGCCAGCTCCGGTCGCCACTTGAAGGCCGTTGTCATCCCGGAGGTCGCCAGCCGCCATGGCCTCGGAGGGAGGACGCCATCGTCGTCGTGAGCCGCCAGAGTTTTCGAACGCTGCCAGGAATGTTCAAACGCTGCTGGAGCGCCGACAGCCAGGGAGGCCATCCATCCTGGGAGGCCGCTAGCCAGGGAGGCCGCCAGGATGGAGGCCGCTAGCCAGGGAGGCCGCGAGCCAGGGAGGATGGAGGCCGCTAGCCAGGGAGGCCTCCAGGATGGAGGCCGCCAGCCAAGAAGGCCACGAGCCAGGGAGGCCGCCAGGATTGTGGCCGCTAGCCAGGGAGGTCGCTAGGACGCAAGGATGGAGGCCGCTAGCCAGGGAGGCCGCCAGGATGGAGGCCGCTAGCCAAGGAGGCCACCAGGATGGAGGCCGCCAAGACGCAAGGATGGAGGCTGCCAGGATGGAGGCCGCGAGTCAGGGAGGATGGAGGACGCCATCCAGGGAGGCCGCCAGGATGGAGGCCGCCAGCCAGGGAGGCCACGAGCCAGGGAGGCCGCCAGGATGGAGGCCGCCATGATGGAGGCCGCTAGCCAGAGAGGCTGCCAGGACGCAAGGATGGAGGCCGCTAGCCAGGGAGGCCGCCAGGATGGAGGCCGCTAGCCAAGGAGGCCGCCAGGATGGAGGCCACGAGCCGGGAAGGCCGCCAGGATGGAGGCCACAGGATGGGAGGCCGCCAGGACAGCAAGGATGGAGGCCGCTCGCCAGAGAGGCCGCCAGGACGCAAGGATGGAGGCCGCTAGCTAGGGAGGCCGCCAGGATGGAGGCCGCTAGCCAAGGAGGCCGCCAGGATGGAGGACGCAAGGATGGAGGCCGCTAGCCAGGGAGGCTGCCAGGATGGAGGCCGCTAGCCAAGGAGGCGGCCAGGATGGAGGCCGTGAGTCAGGAAGGCCGCCAGGATGGAGGCCGCGAGCCAGGGAGGCCGCCATCCAGGGAGGCCACGAGCCAGGGAGGCCGCCAGGATGGAGGCCGCCATGATGGAGGCCGCTAGCCAGAGAGGCTGCCAGGACGCAAGGATGGAGGCCGCTAGCCAGGGAGGCCGCCAGGATGGAGGCCGCTAGCCAAGGAGGCCGCCAGGATGGAGGCCGCGAGCCAGGGAGGCCGCCAGCCAGGGAGGCCACGAGCCAGGGAGGCCGCCAGGATGCAACGATGGAGGCCGCTAGCCAGGGAGGCCGCCAGAACGCAAGGATGGAGGCCGCTAGCCAGGGAGGCCGCCAGGATGGAGGCCGCCATCCAGGGAGGTCGAGGCCGCTAGCCAGGGAGGCCACCATCCAGGGAGCTTGGAAGCCGCCATCACTTGAGAGCTTGGAGGCCGCCACTACTTGAGAGCTTGGAAGCCGCTACCACCATCGCCTTGGCCGCCATCCTCTCGCTTGAAGTCGCCATCGCCTTGGCCGCCACCCTTCTCCGCACGAGGCCGCCATCTACCTCGCCTTGGCCGCCATCCGCCCGGAGGCTGCCATCATCCTCTCACGAGGCCGCCACCACCATCGGCATTGGCCGCCGTTCTTGGCCGGAGGCCGCCACCTGGAGACCGCCACGCTTGCACGAGAGACCGCCATCCTTCACCCAAAAGGCCGCCACCACTATCCGAGAGGCCGCCACCATCATCCGCCTTGGCCGCCACCTTCGCCCGGAAGACCGCCATCACCGAAGGCCGCCCGCTGAAGGCCGCCACCCTCTTCTGCGCGAGGCCGCCACCGCCAGCTCCGGTCGCCACTTGAAGGCCGTTGTCATCCCGGAGGTCGCCAGCCGCCATGGCCTCGGAGGGAGGCCGCCATCGTCGTCGTGAGCCGCCAGAGTTTTCGAACGCTGCCAGGAATCTTCAAACGCTGCTGGAGCGCCGCCAACCCCTTGGGCCGCCGCCAGCCTGTGAACGCCGCCAACTCTCCAGCGCCGCCAGCCCCCTGCGAATGCCGCCAGCCCTTGAGGAGCGCCGCCAGCAGCTTCCATCCCGGGCCGCCATCCATCTTGTTTGGTCCCATAGATTTAGCTCCTGTTTGTCTACTCTTGTTCTTGTGTTTTGTTGGCTAAGACTTGTGAACTCTTAGAGCATGTCGTGAGACCATGATTAAAAACTAAGGAATTACATGCTGATCTTGAATTGCATGCAACACCATGTTTGTTTGATGACATAGGAACTAGCCAAATCATCACATGATTGATTCTGTTTGATGACGTAGGGTTTTAGAAAACCATGCCATGTTATTTCGTTTGTTCAATTGAGTACCTCTCAAACACGCATTGCAATTTTTTAACATAGAATTTAGCCGACGAAACCACGCCAGCCGCCAGCCCTAGGCCGCCAACTGTCCGGCCGCCATTCATTAGCCAGCAAATATTCGGCCTCCATGGCCGCTGTTGACGGTGCTTCGGAGCCACTATCCAGGGTTTTTACTACCCATGGTTACTGCATTGGCCACCACCCTTGGTTCGTCTTCCTTTTTATCGTGTTTCAATTCCTCAAAAAGAGTCCCGTGTGTAGGTAGACGCTTCTCATCTTGTTCCTCAAGGAACTTTTCCAAGTGGGCGGCTCTCTCGGCCAGCTGGGCAAGATTAGTGGAATCCTGCACCATTAAATACTCTTTCAGTTTTGACAACATATTTGCCACTGCAACATTGGTCATCTCCCAATCAGGGACCACCATTGTGCATCGGCTCTTGAGCCGCTGTAATCTATTAATGAATGTAATTACCGCCTCATTGGCAAATTGTTTGGCATTAGTTAAGTCCGCGAGACTCACATGTGACAGTGGTGTGTAAAACCTGTCATGGAATGCCTGCTCGATATCGGCCCAGTTTTGAATTGAGTTAGGCCGCAAGGAAGCAAACCATGTGAATGCAGGTCCATTCAGAGATGAGCTGAACAACCTTAGCTTGAGCCAATCGTTGGCCGCTGCTTCGCCACATTGAGCAGTAAACCTGCCCACATGTTCTACTGTGGATTTTCCATCTTCTCCCGAGAACGTGGTAAACTCGGGCATCTTGAAGCCCCTAAGGTATGGCTTTATAGTGTCTACCCAATCAGGGTAAGGTTTCCTGTATGTAGGCCGCTCCATCGGCCTTAGTTGAATCCCAAAATGTTGCTGCATCACGTCTGCCAGCAACTCGGGTGAGACCGCCGGTGCCTGCGTAGGTATGGTGGTGGCTAAAGGAGGCACGATAGCTTGAACGACAGGTGCCGCGGGCATTCCACATGGTTGTGGCGCCTGCCCTCCTATGGCGGCTATAGTAGGTATGGCGGCTGGTGTGATGGGTACCGCCGCCACTCCACATGGCTGTGGCGTCTGCCCTCCTATGGCGGCTAGAGTAGGTATGGCGGCTGGTGTGATGTGTACCGTCGCCACTCCACATGGCTGTGGCGCCTGCCCCCCTAGGGTTGGTGGCATCCAACCAGGGTTTAGAGGCGCCGCCACATAGGGTGTGGTCGGAACGTTCGGGACATGAGTTGCCGCTTGATGTGCGCGCCATGCTAGGTTCGCCCACCGTACAGCCCGGCGTAGTGGTGGCCGCTCAAGGGACTCGAAGGAGCATAGACCGGCATGGGAGGTACCGCGTAACTTGAGTTCGGCATGCTAGGTGTCGTAGGAGCAAATGCATAAGCAGCTTGATATGAGAATGGGAACATACTGACCATGCCTCCGGACTCCTGGAGTGGCGGCTGGCCAAGTGTGGTTCCCCAAGTCCGCTGTTGGCCTCCTGACAGCCCCGGATATGGGATGCTCACGCCGTTCATATGAGTAGTTCCATCCCGCTGGAGACGTATGGAACTACACACTCTCTCGATCTGATCGGTCATAGCAGGCCGCAGTGCATCCATTAAGTGCCTTGTGAGTAAAGGCATAAACTCGGCCATCGATTCTGTCATCGATATCCGCATTTCTTCAGACAGTGTGGGGATCTGTATTGTTCCCTGTTGCGGTTGAGAAGTGCCCGCCGCATCATCGGCGTTCTCTTCCGATGTTCGCTTGATCGTTTGATCTTGTAGGGACATATCTTCAAACTTCTGTGTCAGATCAACAATAACTTTTCCGGATTTAAGACGCATATACTACTCGAAGCGGATATGGTCTCAAAACATGTCCCCCTGGGCGTGCCAATTTGTTAACCAAGAATTTCTTTGAGAAAGAAACCTCTTTTTTTTATTGATTAGTATCAAAAGGATTACAAAAATTGCAGAAAGGAATTACACGAAAATAAGAAAGCTGTAAAGGATTTAAAGTGTGGAATTGAAAAATACGAAAGAAAACTTGCAGAAAGGAAATGGCAGAAAGTAAAGATAATAATGCGATTCCTCTTGGGGGGTTTGTGATGATCTTGCTTCCATGACTCCTCATCCCTTTATATAGAGTGGGACGACACCTTGCGTTTCAATGCTTCCATTGATGGCGCATGCAATTTCTCATTGATTAGGTGACGGCGCCGTCCTGCATTAATGTCGCCGCCGAGACGCGATCTTTCTTGACTTCTGGTGACACCTACGGGTGTTGTGTAGGAGGCATGGCGGCTTGAGGATTGGTGGCTTGAGGATTGGCGGCCTGGGAGAGGGTTGGTGGCCTGTGGTCACTTCCCTGTCGCCCCGAATTATGGTGCAGCTTCTCCCCACTTGGTCATTATCCGGATAAATCTTCACTGACTGGGCCTTTGAAGATGTGTCCCTTCTTCCGGATATATCGTCACTGACTTGAAGACGCCCTCTCTTCCGAATATATCTTCACGGACTGGGCCAGGCAATTTGGATATCGGATGGGCCTTGACATATATTTTGTTGTGTTAACACACACACATCTTCATTTCACATTCACAATTCAAATCTTATCTCCAAACGTGTCTTTCTAATTCACCATCCAAAACTATATTTTTTTTATGCAGATCAGAGACAAGAGGTTTTCTGTCCCAAACACCTGTGACTTGTTTTTTAACCTTGGAGAGAAAGACAAATAATTAAATTAATATTAAATTCAGTTACAAATTAAAGTAACAATTCATATCATTAGGAACATATAATATAAAGATGTATATAAATTATCAAAAAAGTTATAAAAAATAATCAACATCATTACATCGAGATTTCTCAAAGCTGGTAGATGCTATTGTTCTATGCTTGCTACCTTTACGGCTTTACTCCTAATAATGGATATATTTTTATTTATTTTTTATAAGATATTTGGTGGATTATAAGATTTCTCCCTTCAAACTAATTTTGGGTACAAAATGAGTGTTCTTGCGCACGAACTTCCTTAGACTCATTCGATCATCTTTCTTATGTTTTCTTAAAGTGCATCATTTCATATTTTACATATTTTAATTATTAATAACTCAAATTGTATATAAATAAAAATTATAAAATAAATCAAATTACTTTAATTAAATGAAACAATACTGACGGTCCCTTATACTTCAAGATTCGGTTACGGTTGTTAACGCTATGTTCTAACTATGTGTTTGGAAAGCAGTAAAGAACACAATCTGGTTTTGCAACCTACATCTGGAGATACCAATCCAGGGACTTGAACTAGACTAAAGATCAAAATCACAGACTCAATCTAATGCCTAAAACCAAGAAATCAAACTCTGATCCTAGATGAACAAATCCAGTAGAGCAGCGTAGTTAAGACTCCCCCTCTCAACTACGACTGTAGGGAAACCACCCTATCTGAATTCACCAAGGCACGATCACGATCTGTCGATCACCATGACCTTCATCTTTCTCCCTGAATCTCCAGAAATCGTTTTTGATTGTAGATCACAATACCTTCAGATATTCACGGTGTAAACTCTATCTCCGATCTTGTTCTTCACAACAATTTACAATTAAGTTCTTGAAGAACATTTACAAAACTCTCTCTCTCTAATCTCAACAATGAAAAATAGAAAACTCTCTGAAAATCTTACTAAGATTACAGACTCTGCAACACTTAAATAAGTACAATTAAAATAACCTCATGCAGAGTAACTAACTGTCGTCGTTAACCGGATGTCCTAACACCTGAAAATTATCTCAATGAAAAGTACAAGGTTAAGTTATCAAAGCAATGTACTAACAAATACATCTCACTTCATTACATTATTGACGGAGCAATATATAATTCTTTTTTTATTTTTTTCCTTCGGCTTTCGATTTCTTTTATTTGGCACCATTATTACTGTCATTTGAGTGAATTTTTAAATTTTTTATTTAATGGCTAGGAAATACTAACAGCCAAAACCACATTTATTACAATAAGACAGACAACAGCCGTAAGAGTTGTTCGGGAGCAGATTATATTTTGCCAATATGTATTTCACATGCAAAATTACTATTGGCCGATCAGGAAATCGTTTGGGTGTTGGCGGTCTGTAGGTGATGACAAACTCAAAAGTGATGGGTATGTGTATATGAAATGATGTGTGAGTATAAAAAAGTGATGGATGGAGGTTATGAACAAAAAATTAATAAAAAACACGACTATACATCACTTTATAAGGCTTATACATCACTTTACAAAGGGCTACACATCATTTTTAGCGCTGCTTGCACTTGCTGGCAATTGTTATACCATTACAAAAACCGGATTGGGCCGATCAATCTATCAAATACTTCCACAGAAACGAGGAATCCTCATCTTCAACAAGTCTTCCCTATTCTAGTGTCTATATATAAATAATATTGTTGAATTCTAGACTAAATTTGTCAAAGCGGTGAAATTATATTTAAAGTGTCATTTTATTATAAGAATCTTTTGTTTAGTAAAGGGGGAAAAAAACAAAACAAAAAAAACTTAAACTCTAATTGTTCAGTCACTAACAAGATAAACCCACAACTCATATTTCAATTAATAAAATCATACACCCCACCTAAAGGGATGGGAAATTTTTTCTGAAAGTAAAATATAATCTAAAATTGTCATAAAGATGGACCTAGGAGTTCTAACTCAAAACCAATAAGTGCTAGAGTGACATATGTCCATATAAACACGGAATATCCCAACTTATAACCGATGTGGGACATTATAACATCCCTGCTCGAGTTGATATACATCTCGGAAACAATGAAGACCCAAATGGGTACCCGTAGCTCTGATACCATGTCAGAAAGATTGACCTATGGGCTCTAACCCAAAATCAATTGGTGCTATGTAGACCGGCCCATATCCATATAAATAGAGGATATCCCAACATTTAACCGATATGGGACATTATAACAATAATGATGCATTTTGTCGTGTCAGCCGAAAAAAATAAGTTACTTATCATAGGTTAAAAAGTAGTAATTATTTTTTACTCGAAATGACAGAAAAACTACGGAATAGTAATATCCCGTATATCAAGGCGTTTGCTGGGTGATCCGGCAGGCCACTGTAAAATTTTTATTTTTAACGTGTCAGCTGGAGTATCCATTGGATGGGCGAGCGGGCTAATGTGTAAATCTATATTTTTAATATTTTTTTTCATGTTTTAAGGTGTCCGCTAGTGGTATTCGCTGGGTGGATTGGCGGGTCAATATGTAAAACTATTATTCTCTTAAAAATTTTTATTTTTTAAGGTGTCCGCTAGAGTGTTTGTTGGGTGGACCGGCTGGCCAATGTGTAAATTTATTTTATTTCTTTTAATTTTTTAAATTTTTATAGTGTCTGTTGTGTGGCCCGGCGAGCCACTATATAGAATTATTATTATTTTCTAAGGTGTCACTGGAGTTAAGCGCCAGGTGTCAGGGGTTATTTTGGTAGAAAAGTTCAAACTTAATTATATTTTTTATGTCATAATGTCGCAATGTTCCCAAATATTAACTGAGTGGTATGTGACTCTAGTATTTTAAGCAATGGTCTCGAGTTCGAGCCTTTGTGTATGCATAATTCTGCTTTCGGAGACAATCTTTGAATACTCATTAGATTTTCGAGGGATTAGTCTTTGACCCAATGTGGCCTGAGTGAGATACGTAGAAATAAAAATTATAAAATATAAAGTATATTTATATTCTAAAACTATGTGAAAAGACGAATCCAACAAGATCCCAATTGACTCTATTTTTTCTTATTTAACTGTAACAAAAATTTAGATGAAATATATATGTATATATCATCAACAGTGTAAACAAATCCAAATTAAATGTTTCAAGTAGTATGGAGGGATTAGTATTTAGTACTTTATGACACTACAAAAGAAATTTTGACAGACACGAGGGCATTTTTGTGGCCTAGTTCATTCTTCCAATAAAATTCTTGTAGCGTGACTTCACCATTTGTTTACCAAGTGAAGTGAGTAGCGATTATTGACAATACACATGAACAATTAAATCCTTATTGTGTGGCAAATAAATTTGAAAACGGCAACACATATTCTATGTTGACTTTGCTTATATTTCTTGTTGGAAAAAAAAAAAAAAATCGAAAAGTGAATAGGTTGTCGGTTTGCTAGTTGCCCCTCGGATTTGTCCATAATAACGCACGGCAACCAACCTTCAAAAAGTATACTTGTCAGTCCTCTCTCTCCTTGTAATTGGTCAACCATTTTACTTTATTTTACGAACATTTCCGAACCTTTCTATTTTTCTTTTTTTCTTTTTTACTTTAATTTTGATTATGATTTTCAAGAGTGGAGTGAACGTCTTAAAAGTTGGAACTTAGCCGTAGCTAGGTTGAAGAAGCCTTTAAGGTGGATTGGGTTGAGTAATTAACAAATTAAAGGAAAAAGCATCGTCTGCTCGTCTTTAATTAATTTAATTCCGATTCCGATATTATTAGCATTTAGCATTTACTAATAAATTGTGGCCAGAGACTTGAACAACTAGGGAAATTGCATAACTGGTAACTTTGGGTTTCAACGCAAGAGGCTCTTAATTGCCTTTTAAATATGTTAATACTGTGTTATGACAACTTAACCTTGTACTTTTCATTGAGATGTTTCTCAGGTGTTGGCACATCAGACTGACGACGACATTAACTCTGCAGGCAGTTATTTGTGTCTTTCTATTTAAACGCAGAGTCTGTAATCTAGTAATGGGATTATTCATTGTGAAGTATTATTGATAGAATAAATTTCAGAGTTAGAGAGAGAGAGTCTTTTGTTTTCGTTCTTCAAGATTTGAGTTGATCATATTCATTTGGAGAATCGAGAATCAAGAAAGGGATTACATTGAAAATATCTGAAGATATTTGAGCGTCCTACTATTGAATGAATTTGGGCAATCCGGTGCAGAGATGAAAATCACATGGTGAATGACAGACTGAAGTCCGATCTTGAAGATTGCAACTAGGGGAGTTTCCTACAGACGTTAAGGGGGAGTTCCAACGACGTCTGCTCAACTAGGTTTGATCATCTAGTGGTGAGGTTGATCTTGAGTTAGATTTTGGATAGTGAGTCTGTATTCGTGATTTTTAGTCTATTAGAGTCACCTGGATTGGTATCCCCCAGATGTAGGTCGGAAGGACCGAACTGGGTCAACAAATTGATTGTGTTCTTTACTGCTTTCGTTATTACGTCGTTAACACATAGCACAAACAACCATAACGGAATCTTGAGTGTTTTAGGGACCTACAAATTGGTATCAGAGCGAGTTCTCTAACGTAACTGAGAAAATCCATTCATTCAAGATTCAAGAAACATGAGTCGAGAAGGAGCGTCTAACACTCGTCCACCATTGTTCGATGGAAATGACTACGCCTATTGGAAAGCCAGGATGCGCAATTACCTGCTGGCACAAGGAGATGGTGTTTGGGACTCAGTCTTGGAGCCATGGATTCATCCAACAAGAACTGTTCGAACTGGAGAAGGAGAGACGGCCACGACTACAATTCGACCCGCGACAAATGCCGAACTCACACAGGCCGAAAGGACTGCAAGATCAGCCAATTACACAGCTCTTAACGCAATTAGTGGTGCAATGGACGAAGCGCAATTCAGAATGATCGCCAACTGCACATCTGCTTACGAGGCTTGGAACTTCTTGGAGACTCAACACGAAGGTTCTGAAGATGTCAAGACAACGCGTCTACAACGGATTGAATCGATTTTTGACAGTCTAAGGATGACGAACGATGAGGATATCACTTCATACTTTGGGAGATTTCAAGACATTGTTAACCAAGCAACAGCTCTTGGAATGACTTTTGAATCATCTAAGCTCGTGAGGAAGTTTCTTAGAACTGTGTCTAAGAAGTATTCTGCGAAGGTTGCAGCCCTTGAAGAGGTGGAGAAAATTAAGACCATGTCATTGAGAGAACTAGTCGGCATTCTTCAAACATATGAGATCAATCACTTAGCCACTGAAAGATCAAGCAAGAACATTGCATTCAAGGCTGAGGAAGAACCAGCTGAAAGCTTTGAAGAAGAGGTTTCTTTGCTCTCAAAGAGAATCGGTAGAATGCTTCAGAATAAGCATTTCAAGAAATTTCAAAAGAAGAACAGGTGTTCTGACAACCCGGTGACAACCGAGAAGCAGAACGGCAAATTTGAAAAGAAAACTGATGGGAAATTCAGGAAACCAAAGAAGGATAGAGATGATGACAGATCCGAGAAATCTTCTGAGATTATATGTTTTGAATGTAATGGGAGAGGCCATGTCAGAAAGGAGTGCCCTACTGCCAAGAAAAGGAGAGGAAAGGCACTTCAAGCTACACTAAGTGATAATGATTCAGAAGATGAACCTGAGGAAGAACAATCCAGTGATGAAGATGATGTAGTTGCTTTTGTTACGAGAGAAACCATCCCAGATCCCTTGGAAGGTAATCCTGAGTCAATAAAGTTAATTGCTGACATTTCATCTATTGTTTCAGGTGAATCAGGTAGTCTTTATGCCGAGCTTGTTGAAATCTATGAAAAACTTAAGGAAGAATATGAAGAAGCTGTACAGGAGAATGAGCAGTTGTCGAAACAACTCACTGACATCCGTCTGACTCTGGATAAAGCAGAAGCTGAAAAGATCAAGGCAATTGATGATCTAAAGGTTCTCAAGGGAAAGTATGATGAAGTGAAGCTTCAAATTTCTACTGTGACTAAAGAGAAGGAATCACTCAGAGAGGAATCTATAAAGTTGAAAGTTAGAGTTGCTGACCTAGAGAAGATGACCAAAGGGAAAGGTAAACTTGATGAAGTTTTGTCTATTGGAAAGAGCTATAGAGACATGACTGGTATTGGGTACAAGAATCAAGCATCTACTGGAAAGAGACTATTTGTTAGTGGTGGAAATCTGAATGCTGAAGAAAGTTCACTGACACATCAGAATGTTCCTACATCACCCAAACGACGAAGAGACTGTCTCTATTGCAACTTACCTGGTCATTCAGCTGAAACATGCATGAGGATAGTTCGTGATCTTATGAACGGACGCCCAGTAGTTTGGCCTCACGAAGACCTAAAGAAGAAGATTCGAATTCAGATGGAATGGGTGCCAAAGAGGAAGGAAAGTAATTGCTTTGTTGTTCTATCATCTCAGCAACAACCACGTTCCAGAAAATGGTACTTTGATTCAGGCTGTTCTAGACACATGACAGGTAGTAAGGAGATCCTCAATAACTTTACAGACAAAGACTGTGGAGATGTAGTCTTTGGTGATGGTGCTAGAAGCAAGATCACTGGTTATGGTAATGTAAAGGATGGTGAACTTTCTAAACTTTCTAGAGTTTATCATGTTGAAGGGCTTACTACTAATCTCATTTCAATTAGTCAATTGTGTGATGAAGATTCTCTTGTTATTTTTAACAAATTTCTTTGTCAAGTATTTGATCACAGGAGAAACAATATTATGATTGGTAAACGTTCTAAGAACAATTGCTATACTTTGGAGGCTAATCTAGATCAGGCACTTGTAAGCATAGATGATCTCACAAATTTATGGCACAAGAAGCTTGGACATCTCAACTATCAATCATTGTACAAGCTAAGTTGTTCAGCCGCTGTCAGAGGTCTGTCTAAACTACACAACAACAAAGATCTTACATGTGTGAACTGTTCAAAAGGAAAGCAAACCCGAGCTCAACGTAAGAAGACTGATGGAGTCTCTACAGATCATTGCTTAGAACTAATTCATATGGATCTTATGGGTCCAACAGAAACTGAAAGCCTAAATGGCAAAAGGTATGTTTTAGTTTGTGTTGATGATTTTTCGAGATTCACTTGGGTATGTTTTCTCAGGAGCAAAGATGAAGCCTTCCAACACTTTGAAAAGCTAAGCCTGAAGTTGATGAATGAAAAGCAAACTAAAATTCAAAGGATCCGTTCTGATCATGGTAGAGAGTTTGAGAATCAGGAGTTTGAACATTTCTGCAACAACCATGGAATATTTCATGAGTACTCTGCCCCAAAGACACCTCAACAGAATGGAATTGCTGAAAGGAAGAATAGGACACTTCAAGAGATGGCACGTTCAATGCTACATTCCACTGCACTTGGAAAATCATTTTGGGCCGAAGCAATTCATACAGCTTGCCACATCATCAATCGTGTGATGTTGAGACCTCATACTAACAACACTCCATATCAAATCTGGAATGGTAAAACTCCTACTGTTAAATACTTTCATATTTTTGGATGTAAATGTTTTGTCTACAGGGATAGAGAGCAAATTAAGAAGTTTGATGCTAGAGCTGAAGAAGGATGGTTTTTGGGTTACTCCAATAACTCAAGAGCTTATCGAGTTTATTTGATCCAATCTCGAAAGGTTATTGAAACAGTAAATGTCCTTTTTGAGGATAAATATTGTTTACCCAGAGATTATGATGATGATACAGCCCCAAGTGTTGATACTCTATTAGATATTCCTGATGTTGGTACATCCAGTCAACAACAGTCAGAAGGAATAGTCATTAATGATGATGGAGAAGATGATCATGAGGATAATCAAGAGGATGATGATTCGAGTTCTAAAGCTGATGTTTCTGATAAGAGAAGAGGTCCAAGGACTCTAAAGCATCACTCACAGCAAGACATTATAGGTGATCCTAGTGCTCAACGCCTAACTCGAAGCAAGAAGGTCAATTACAGAGAATTGGCAGGATTAAATTGCTTCATATCTAAAGTGGAACCTAAGAATGTATCCGAAGCCCTACAAGATGAGTATTGGATAGCAGCCATGCAAGATGAGTTGATCCAGTTTGAAAGAAACGATGTTTGGGAGTTGGTGGAACAACCGAAGAACATCAATGTCATTGGCACGAAATGGGTCTTTAGGAATAAAACTGATGAGCAAGGCAACATTATAAGGAATAAAGCTCGTCTAGTTGCTCAAGGTTTTACACAGATAGAAGGTCTGGATTATGGTGAAACGTTTGCACCTGTTGCAAGGATGGAAGCTGTTCGAATTTTGCTAGCATTTGCATGCTCTATGGATTTCAAGTTGTATCAATTGGACATCAAGACAGCTTTCTTAAATGGGAAGATCAAAGAGGAGATATTTGTGGCACAACCTACTGGTTTTGAAGATCCAACTAGACCGAATCATGTATATCGAGTAAAGGGTGCACTTTATGGATTAAAGCAAGCTCCTAGAGCTTGGTATGATCGATTGTCTTCATTTCTCATTCATAATGGATATAAGAGAGGAGAAGCTGATAAGACGATGTTTGTGAAGCATGAAGACAACCACTTCATAATTGCACAGGTATATGTTGATGATATAATTTTTGGATCGACGTCTGAACATCTCAGAAACAACTTTGTTCAAGCTATGCAATCAGAGTTCGAGATGAGCATGATGGGAGAGTTGACTTACTTTCTAGGACTTCAAGTGAAACAAATGAAAGATGGAATGTTTCTTAGCCAAGAAAAGTATGCTCGGAATATGCTAAAGAGATTCAAGTTGGAAGATAGCAAGATTGCTAGAACTCCACAGGGTCAACAACAGAAGTTATCTAAAGATGATCATGGAGCTAATGTAGATCAGAAGCTATATAGAAGTATGATTGGAAGTTTACTCTACTTAACAGCTACAAGACCAGACATATCCTTTAGTACTGGAGTTTGTGCTAGATTTCAAGCAAATCCTAAGGAAGTGCATTTGAAAGCTGTTAAACGCATCATGAGATATGTGAAAGGAACTATTGGATTAGGGATTTGGTTCTCTAAAAGATCAAGTTTGGATTTGATAGGGTTCACTGACTCGGATTGGGCAGGATGTTGTGATGACAGAAGGTCAACAACGGGAGGATGTTTTTATCTAGGAAATAATTTGGTATGTTGGTTTTCTAGAAAGCAGAACATAGTTGCATTATCTACAGCGGAAGCAGAGTATATTGCTGCTACTTGTTGTTGCTCACAATTGATGTGGATGAAACAAGTCTTATGTGATTATGGGATCAAGAAGGATGATTTCAAGGTGTATTGCGACAATACAAGTGCAATTAATATTTCAAAGAATCCTGTTCTACATAGTCGCAGCAAACATATTGATATAAGGTATCATTTTATAAGAGATTTGGTTGAAGAGGGTGTGTGCAACATTGAGCATATAGGGACGTTGGAACAACGGGCTGACATCCTTACTAAAGCACTCGACGGTGAAAGGTTTGAAACACTTAGATCTACTATGGGCCTTTGCTATTCTAGTTAAATTTGATCAATATCTATGTTTATTTTTGCATTTTACACTTGATCTAGTCCATAAGTTTTGTAGGCCCAAGTTGATTTTGGATAGAGTTTTGGAGAAACTGTCGTCCTACAGTCATGATGACTGCAAACTGACGCCTCAGTCACGTCGCACGTCAGGGGAAACCGTCGTCTCTCTCTCGCCTCTTCATCTTCGTTTTCTCTTTATAATCAATAGCTTGGGTTTTCATTTTACTTCATATCAGTTTCTAGCTTGAGTTTTGCAGTTTTTCTACCTATGGCTTCATCTTCCTCAACCAACCTACCCGAAAAGGCCTCTGATCCATCTCAAACAACTTCAGAGCCCCCGATTACTTCAGATAACCCAAACCTTTCTGAAAATGTAGTTGAGGAACACAATGTTACGCCAGGGAATACAACTCAAAACCCCACTGAACCTGAAGAAGCCCAACTTACAGAATTTGCTGAAAACGCTGAGCCTATTGTCACTATGTATCCAACCCCTCCTCCTAGTCCAGTGCAAAACCCTCCTCAAGATCCTACTCCAAACCCTACTGAGAAATCTACTGAAAACCCCACCGAAGCCACTCCAAATCCTGTCGATGTTGAAGCCGAACATGTCCAGGAAGAAGAAGATCATATTCTGCCTCATAATGAACCAGATGTCCAAGAACAAGCTAATGTTGGAACCGATGTCCGACGACCAACTACTAGGTCTTCTCAAAGAAAGAAGCGGAGCACCTCTACCAGTGATGTTGGTACACCTGTGAAACGACCAAGGACCCAGAGGACTCCAGAGACCACAAGGCGAGATTTACAGTCACAAAGAGCATTCAACATGACATACTTCACCAAGGAAATGATGCTATTCGGAACCAAAGACCTTGTCAACAGAAAGTTCATCCCAGAGGAGACTTTTGTTCACTCTTCATACACGGACCTAGGGTTCGTTGAATTTCTTGAAGAAAGACATTTACTGAAATGGTCAAGGGTGTTTAAAGCTTACTCTCCAACACTGGTCAGAGAGTTCTACGCCAATTTACATCCTGATGTTCTCAACAAAAAGTCTCCGTGGTTCGGTAAGATATACATTAGAGGCAAATTTATTGATTTAACTCCTGGTGTTATCAATGCGTTGTTAGAACTTGCACCAAACGACGATCTCGGTGATCCAATGGAGTATTTGCCTCACTCGCCTGCCGACATAGCTTACACCATTTCAAATGAGAGGGCTTTCGACTTTGGCCGGAAGAAGTGCAGTGTTTCTGACATGACCATGAAATTTCACTGCTTGTTCTATTTGTGTCGTGCAAACATCCTGCCAACATCGAATGCCTCACAGCCTTCACTGGAAATGGGTAAACTTTTGTTTTGTATTGATTCTGGAATAGAACTTATGAATTTTGGTCTACTGGTTTTGAAGCGTATGCTAGGTTTTACTCGTGATCTAATCACAAAGACTGCTAGTCTACCATACCCTGGCCTTATCACTTTGTTGCTGCATCACAATGGCATTAAGACCAAGAAGGATGACCTGATCAAGATAAATGCACATTCCCCTTCCCAAGAGCTTTGTGACAAACATAATGACTTCAAGGAAGGACCACCACCGTCAGGAACCGACCTCATTTTGCAGATCAAATCTGAGTTGCTTGCCCTTAGTGACAAGCAGACAAAGATCAGTCAGGAAGCCATTGCTACCAAGCGCAAGATTGCACAAATTATAAGTATGCTTCCAGGTTCCCTGTCTCCAACCCGCAAGGCCTCTTCAAGTGGAGCTCGTTCTGAAGAGCAGAATCCATTTGCTGATGAGGAAGAGGATTCTTCAGATGGAGTAGTTTGATCCATCAAGGGGGAGAAACAAGTGTGGTGGTGTCTGATTTGGTGGTGTCTGATTTGGTGGAGGTCATCTCGATGTGGTATGGTTGTTGGTACATTTGGGTAACACTTTTCTGACTCTGACTAAACTTTTTAATGTTTTTGGTGATTGTCTGCTGATGGATGTTTAAACTTTGTGATGATGACACTGTTTTGATGATTGTGTTTGTTTGTTTTTGGATGAACTGTGATGGACTTTTGGTGATGGACTATTGACTCTCTATTACTGTCGTTTTGTTTGGAACTTTACTTTGTTGATATTTTGTTACATTGTTTGATGTGCTTATCTATCATAATCTGAATAGATTATTGTTTGCATTTTTGATAGACACCTTGTTTGATGGATCAACATCTCCATGAAATGTGGGGGAGATTGTTAATACTGTGTTATGACAACTTAACCTTGTACTTTTCATTGAGATGTTTCTCAGGTGTTGGCACATCAGACTGACGACGACATTAACTCTGCAGGCAGTTATTTGTGTCTTTCTATTTAAACGCAGAGTCTGTAATCTAGTAATGGGATTATTCATTGTGAAGTATTATTGATAGAATAAATTTCAGAGTTAGAGAGAGAGAGTCTTTTGTTTTCGTTCTTCAAGATTTGAGTTGATCATATTCATTTGGAGAATCGAGAATCAAGAAAGGGATTACATTGAAAATATCTGAAGATATTTGAGCGTCCTACTATTGAATGAATTTGGGCAATCCGGTGCAGAGATGAAAATCACATGGTGAATGACAGACTGAAGTCCGATCTTGAAGATTGCAACTAGGGGAGTTTCCTACAGACGTTAAGGGGGAGTTCCAACGACGTCTGCTCAACTAGGTTTGATCATCTAGTGGTGAGGTTGATCTTGAGTTAGATTTTGGATAGTGAGTCTGTATTCGTGATTTTTAGTCTATTGGAGTCACCTGGATTGGTATCCCCCAGATGTAGGTCGGAAGGACCGAACTGGGTCAACAAATTGATTGTGTTCTTTACTGCTTTCGTTATTACGTCGTTAACACATAGCACAAACAACCATAACGGAATCTTGAGTGTTTTAGGGACCTACAAAATACTAGTACTATATACGACTACATGTGAGATTATGAACACTACACTAGTACTCTGGAAAAGCTTGTGGAGTTGGAAGAGCTTCTCTCTAACTGGCCCAAAGAGTTGAATGCAGCAGTGTGTTTTAATCTGAACTGGTTCCCTCGAACCTACCTACCTTTGGTTCTTTGTTTTCTCTTTTTGTCCTTTCGGCTTGTTTTGTTTTTTACTTTTCTTATTTGTTATCCGGCTTCGGCTACTCAAAAAAAAAAAAAAAAAATCACGGATTTGTTAAATATAATGAATGAAGACATTGAAATCACGAGGGGAATTGTGGCAACCCCTATAACCAAACGTCACTTCCCTGATTTTTATTTGGTGCCACTATGGACTATTGTTAGATTTTATGTATATATATGCATGCATGCATGTTGAATATGCTATCATATTTGTTGAGAATGAATTATATGATTAGCCGGAATGCTTGTGATAATTGAACACAACAATAACCTTTTGTGTACGTCCTATTTAACACCTCTTTTTGAGGTTGATTCTTGGGTTGTTGAATCATACTATAGTAGTTGTTGAATTAGTTAAGAGATATTATGCTTTGTTTGATGAGATGTTCGGGTGCGGTTAGGGTGCGATCAAAGCATCCCGCAGCATATCAAGGCAGTGATCCGAAGCATCCATTTAAAATCCAAGGGTTGTAAATGAAAAAAGGGTATAATTGTCATAATGATAATATAACCCTATCTAATATCTAATATTTGATAAATCATATCAAATATTTGGTAACCATATCTAATATTTCAAATAATATTTTTTCCTGATCGATTATACTTAATAAATATGGTAACAAATCTATTAATCGATCATTTCAGCAATGCTACAAAAAACAATTCAGTGATGGTATCAAAAATAGTTCATGGCGAATTCAGCGACGATACATAGCATAATTCAGCAAAATTGCGTTGCAAAATTCAGCGATGCTACCAAAAATACAATTCCGCGTGCTACCAAAAATAATTCAGTGATGCTATCAAAATATTTCAGCGACACTATCTAACAGAATTCAGCGATAATGGCCAGCAAAATTCAGCGACTAAACGAAGAAGAATTCAGCGATGCTACCAAAAACCAAACCACTTATGTTGTCAAATATATTTCACCGACTATATGTAGATGAATTCAGCGATCATACCTTGAAGAATTCAGCGACCCCACAATGAAGAAAGCAGCGACGTTTCAAGGAGAATTCAGCGATGCTACATACTACAATGCAGCGATAATATCAAAAATAAGTCATCAACGTTTTCATGAATAATTTAACGACCTTACCAAGAACAATTCAGCGATTCTATCAAGAACAAATCAGCGACTTGTTATCGCAATTCAGCAACTCAAGTAGCAGCATTTCGGGTACGTTTCATGAACAATTCAATGACTTTTATTTAAAAATATTTCAGCGATGTATATCTATGAATAATAACATAATTAAGAAAATCGGAGGATAATGTAAGATGAAATGCAGAGAAGAAGAACAAACACGTTCATTTTCCAATAATATAACAAATTTACTATTTTAACATTCAAATTAATCTCAACCGTTTATTTACAAAGTTAATCAATGGTGAGAATTTTCTGCAGCACATCAAGTCAAATGACTTGATCGCACCCTAATCAAAACCGAGATGTTCAGTCCCACAACTTTTTGTATTCTTCCATTTCCATAAATATCCAACCTTCCCCTAGGAAGGTGCATGGTTTATGTTTATGCTGATTTGTTTTTAAATCATGATTATGATCCACTTCTGCATAGGAGTTGGGAGACATTCAACAATCCTACGTTGCTTATTCCATATTTTTTTTTTTTTGGTGTTATTATTCGATCTACTTCGTTGATATTAAATATTTGGAATTATTTTGGATTAAATGATTTTTTCATGAATGACTTGATTATGGGAATGGGGCTTTGGCATAGTGATCATGTCCTCTGACTTCCAACTCTATGGTTAGGGGTTCGATTCCCACCCGGCCCCCTATTCCTCCCCTTTATCTCCCTGAGTGCCAATGTTTTAAAAAAAATTTACTTGATTATTGAAGCTTTAATCATAAAACAATTTTTCTCATCCTAATTCTTATTTGAATTGGGAATCCCTTTTGATGACTATATGAAAAGATAAATAGGAAATCCTTTTTAGGCAAGGCAAGGAACTTCCGCCCATGAGATTAGCGCCATTTTGTTCGTAGTTCATCCGTCTCATCTCATGCAGCAGGAAGCATGAAAGGAGGAAGCACCCGAACGGCATTTACCATTCGGATTGATTCTTGGTGAAAAAAACAGAGCTTGAAAACAGAAAGGGGAAACTAAATAGGAGAGAGATTTCTTCTTAGAGCATCCACAACAGTAAGGTAGTAATACATATGCTACATCTAATTCACCATTGTAAGAATCAAAAATGAAATAGCAGATTTTCTTGAAGCTGTACTGTCATTATCACTGCACATTGCAGCTTTTATTTTTTTTTTAATTTAAAATTTTGATTATAAAAAATAAATAATAATTTTAAATTATATGTATTGAAAAATAAATAATAAAGTAATGATGAAATGTGGGTCCATGCATAGTTGAAATTGGGTAGTGTTGTTGTGGAAAATTTTAATGATATAGATAGTAAAGTAGATAAATCCTGATGTGTCGCATATGTGGAAAAAATGAGGTAGTGTTGTTGTGGATGCCCTCAGAGATATTCTCTCTATTCTGAATAGGATGCCCTTCCATAGCCTACTTCCAACTCTATAGTTGGAGGTTCGATTCCCACCCGGCCCCCTATCCCTCCCCTTTATGATTTATCCCACTGAGTATCAATGTTTACCAAAAAAAATAAAAAAAAAAATCATTTGTTAATTATTGAAACTTTAATCATAAAACACGTTCTCTCATCCTAATTCTTATTTGAATTGGGAATGAGGGAGGCCTTTTGCTGGAGGACTATCAATCGGGTTTGTTGGGGTGCAAACACGTATCTCACATCGAGAGTGCAAGAGAATATTGATTTGCATATATATAATCATCTAACCACGTTAGTATGAGGAGGTTTTTTTTTTAAGGAGAAAGCCAAAGACAGAATCGAGATCGCGATTACTATCACTTAGGGCCGATGAAAACATTTGAAATTAAATTACATAGAAACAAAATGTGCCACACTAATTATGTACGATTGTAGCAAAACATTAAATATAAAACCTTCAATTAATAGAAGCTACAAAGACCAACTCTCCGAAATAATAATAAATTCAATTATTTGAAAAGACTTCTCCAGTAATGTAAGTATAATATGCAGAATTCATAAGCACATTGAGAGGAGGTGCAATAATTAATGGATATATACGTAACAATTTTGATGAGCTGTATTTGACGAATAATTGCAGGAATAGATGTAGTTGAATGATGTTCAGACGATAAACAAATAAATGAAAATAAAGTGGGGGTCCCTACGGATTTGGAGAGACAGAATCGCACAAAACTTATACGAACAATAAATGGGGAGATTATTATTACATAAACAAGACAAGAGGGCGGGCGTGGACCCTTTCTTTTTTCTTTTTCTAAAAACATTTGCCATCACTGTGTGTCGGTCCAATACAATAATCTTCCCATATCTGTTTGGTAATTCTGAGAGTGCTACTACGACGGTTTTATTGCAGCATCCCAACGCAGGGCCTAGCCAATTATTATCTAATGTTTTTTCTTTCACAAAATTTTTTTAGGCATTTCATCAAATGAATGGCTGAGTTTGAATGTAGCCCATGTCTGCAATATTGACATTACAATTTTTTTAAAATGTTGAAAATATATATATCATTATATTAATTTTTTATTAAATATGTCTTTCTCGAGTGATTAATAATAAATAATAATAATGACTAGAGCAATTATGACTCATAATAGAGTGATCTGGTGGGTTGTTATTTGACCGGGTGTACATATTTCATTTTCCAATTAAATTTATATGTTGAGGGTAGGGTTTTAATATATATTTTATAATATCTATTATAAGTAAATATATACGTGTTCCAGTAACAAACTAAATTAGGTGAATTGGAAAATGGGTGGTCAAAAGCCACTGCGCTTATTTAGTTTAATAGAAACATATGGAAAATATAGAAATTACAATACAATCAATAAGCCTCTGTTCAGTTTCAAATTTCAATATAAATGACTTGTAATAGTGTCGGCTCATAGTTGAGTAGCAAAGTCTAGATCTTAATCGAATTGGTCAGCACTAACATAACCGTGTTGTATTTGTATTTCATGGGGTTTTTGGATTGGCGAATGGAGTCAAATTGTGGCCGTACGAGGCTGGATTTGTGTGTCTGATCTTATTCGTAGATGAGGTAGTCGTGCAGTACCACTGTCCCTACTGTGCATTGTGAAAACAACACATTACACAGATGGAATTGAATTGAAAAGGATATATATATATATATATTAATGGTGGTACTGTTATTGCAATGAATGAATTGAATTGAATGTACGTGTCTTTATTATCAGGATGTGGCTATGATATGCGACTGCGGCAGTCCTTGTTTGTTATTACATGCACGCATGTCTACTTTACATACATACATACCCACACAACAGCCGGTAGCTGGATTGCTAAGTTCTACTGCTATATTAGTATTAATTTAGTAGTCCAATTTTCCCAATCATTGGGCCACTCTTCTTCTCCGCCACCGACTCCCAAATAGGTTAATTATTCAACCGTACGTACCGTGAAATTGGTAAGTAAAACAAATACTAGGAGGAGGCCAGTATGGCTTGGGTGCACCTGCAGCCATGATGCGGCAACATCCAAAAATGATGTCTACGTACCCATGGAATGATGTCTACAACGGTGTAAGTGATAGAGCAAAAATGATGTGCAACCATACAGGCGTAATGTGTCATTCCAGTTAGCCTCACCTATTTCCAATTTGACAACATCCAAAAATGATGTTCACCCCATCAATGATGTCTACGCCATCACTAATTGGGAGAGGAGAGCCATCAGTATGCACATGCAGCCATTCCGTATGTCTGCACAGTAACTTTATTGCTACGAGACTATTTATGTAATAGGATCACTGTTGCTACAATTATTGCACCTGGTCGGAGTTGAGAAAAAAAGGGGGGATTGGTTTTGCGAAATGTGAAAATGCCACAAAAACAATAGTCTCTATTCAAAAGAAAAGATGATCTCATGCAAAAATCTACTTTGAAAATGCACCCTTCATTGCCCATATGCAAATTCTCCAGAGATTAATTTTTGGTCCTATAATTTAACTTGCAGATACTCATATATTATTCAAAAAACAAAAAAAGATCCCAATTAACAACTTTAATGAACTACCAAATACTACTATATATATTCACAACCTTGTATTGTTTTATTTGAATTTCGAAACCTAGCTTAGCTAGCATATATATATGACTTAATAAAATTAATATTGTGATATCAATCCACTAAATTCAACAAATAATTAAAGTGAATGATGTACGGAAAGGAGGTGATTGGAAGATGATGCATTATCTATATATCAATATGTATCCACACGGAAGAAAATAATTGACATTATTAATTGCCCAATTGTAGTACTACATATGTGTATTCTTGTCTTGCTCATTGCATGAATTTGGCCCTGGTTTTACATCGAACCAATTAATTATTTCTATTTATTTGCTGGATTTTGCTTTAACATATATACACACACACACGCATATACATATATAGTGGTAGGGTTTCTATTTTCTTGGCAAGAATTGTTTGACGTTGAAATGCAATATTTGGTATACGTACACAAAAAGGAATGTGGCTATAATTGAGAACAAAATTGGCTATAACCTGCAGTTTCACATTATCTACTTTAAAATTATAGAGAGTAGAGGCATTTCATTTGTTTGGTCTTGATGAGCCACTCATGCTTGGACTTCTTATCTATGACGAGGCTTTAAAATGGCGATGGGAATGTAATGTACCAACCTAAAATCTGAATGGTATTTTATGTTACCTTAATTTTTTAAATTATAAATCATACTTTAAAAAAAAAAAAAAACATATGATAAAACCCTAAGTATGCTGTTGTTGCTATGAACTTTTAACAACAATAATGATAATGATAATGATGATGATGTTGAAAATGAACAGGTTGGAGCCGCATTTTTAGAAATTGGAAAGTAAAAAGTGCGAAGACATCTCTATCGTGGCGAACTGACGAGGAAGCATGACGATCACCTTCCTGTCATATATGATATCCCTAATTAGTATCTACCCATGATGTGTTTCGCTGACATCCATTCGATCTGTCTTCTCGCCCTTATTAATTACTCCCTCCCTCCCACTATCCCATTTCTTTTGGCCACGGAATTTTATGTAGGGATAATTAGTATTTAATGTAGAGATAGATTAATGTTTAAAGTAGAGATAAATTAGAAATTCATGTGATATGATTGTAATGTATTTGAATTTTAATTAATTTATTTGTGTGTGATGTGATATATAGTTGTGTGTTTAAAATTTTAATATATTTATTTATTAATGTGATATGATGGTAATGAGTTTAATTTGGTAATTAAAATATGTAATTATTTTCTAAAAGAGAAATATGACAATTTTAATGAGACGGAATAAAAAGAAAAATGAGACAAAATTACTGAAAATTACTGGGACGGAGGGAGTATATAAATATGATGTAGTATATAATAGGGACGCATAGCATATATACACTCATCACATATTAATTACTTTCATTTTGGTTTACAATTAATACTACTGCTACTGTATCAAGAAGCTACTATATCACGATATATGATATCATGTGCCCACATAGTACTAGCTAGTAGGTAGAGCTGTAAACGAGCCGAACCGAACCGAGCTTCAAGTGTTTGAGCTCTGTTCGTTAAGCTTAACGAACGAACATGAACCGAGCAATAAATCTTAACGAGCCAATTTTCATGTTTGAGCCTGTTCGTTTAACCTCACGAACGAGCTAATAACAAACGAACACGAGCCTAGTCGAGCTCAGTTAACGAACCATTTATTTTATCAATAAATTCATAATTAAATTAGGTGTAAAAATGTAATGTATATTGTAATATAATTTATGAGAGGAATGTGAAATTAATAAAAAATGAAAAATGGAAAGAACAACTAGATAAAATATTTATTTTTTATAATATATATTCCATTAAAAAAGAATTTCGAACTGTTCGCGAACTTAACGAACGAACACTACAAGAAAAATCGGAGTTACCGACCGAACAGTGCGGTCGGTAACTCCGAATTGCGGGTCGGCTAAGTCCCTTACCGACCGCAATTGACGGTCGGGAGCGACGGTCGGTAAAATAATTGTCGCCATGTTGTCGTCGACCGCAAAAACCTGTCGTCGGAAGCATTACCGACCGACTTACCGACCGCAACTGCGGTCGGTAAGTGTCACCGACCGACAATTTTTATTTTTTTATTTTTTGAAATTTTCAGGTTACCGACCGACTTACCGACCGCATTTGCGGTCGGTAAAAACTTATAACAAAAAATAGTGCTCAGAAGGGCTCGAACCCGCCACCTTAGAATCACCAAGTTCAGCCTTAACCGGCTGGGCTAGCTATCCGACGATCCAATTATATCCAGCCATGTGTCATATATTAAACCCTTCACATATATCTATTGCAACATGCTTAAGAGAGGGTTCGAACCTGGATAAAGAGATTCCATCCTCGCGCGTGTGCCATCCTGCTACCCATCATTTCACGTCATTAAATGTATAGCTTTATATATAGTACGTATATTTACAAATATAAATATAAATATGTAAATTAGTAATTAAAATGAAATATAAAATAAAAACTAATAAAATAAATACTAGAAAATTAAAAATTATATACTATAAATATTTAATAAAATTGAAAATAAAATATTGAATATAAAATTAATTATTAAATTAAAAATTTAATTTAATAATTAATTATAACATAAAATAAAAATGAAATAAACTAATTAGAAGAAATATTTAATAAAATTGAAATAAATAATAATAAAATTTATCATTTAAATAAAATTATTAATATTGATAAAATAATTCAATAATTAAATTATAGACAATGTAATAAAAACAAATTTATTTATTTTTTATAAGAAAAAAATTTAATTAAATAAAACTTTAATAAAAATAAAATATTTATTATCTTCCTTTATATTATTTAATAAATAAATAAAAAATTATAAAATTAATAAATAATTAAATGGCTCCACTAATTAATTAATTAAATTATAAAATTAATCAAAGATTTTTTTAATAAAAATATAAAATAAATAATAAAATAATTGGGGAAAACTTTAGCGACCGCAGTTTTGGTCGGTAACGCGGTCGGGAACGACGATTTTTTTTTTTAAATACTTAAAATAAAAAAATTGAGAAAAACCCTTGCGACCGCATGTGCGGTCGGTAGTGCGGTCGGTAATACCGACCACCTTCACTGCGGTCTGTGTTTTGGTCGTCAAAAAACATCCGTACGCAATAACGGATACATTTTTCCCGACCGCACTTGCGGTCGGGAATGCGGTCGGTAACGACGACCCGTCCAATGGTGGTCGGTAATTGCGGTCGGGAATCGTGAAATTTCTTGTAGTGGAACACACAAACCAAATTATGTGTTTGAGCTCGATTCGTTTAACTTACCGAACGAGCTGTTAACGAACGAACACGTGTTGAAACGAGCTCGGCTCACGAACTGTTTGTTCTATTTACAGCTCTACTAGTATGTAATAATAAGTTGTTGAATTCGCTCTTATTTATTGATTAAAACAACCGCTTACATTGTTGAAAAATGCCCCCACATTGATGATAGATCGGCCTCCCCTTACATATATAGATGATCGAGAGCCACTCCATCCATTACGGATTGGTTATGAATTGAAATCTTTTTATCCGGCCAAATTGTAACATATACATTTTTCAGTCGAGTGGAGCGTGCTCGGTTAAGGTTAGGGTTTCTTGGAAGTGTCCAATCCTGGCTAATTGTGTTTCTAGGCTGATGTATAATATGTTGGGGGGTTTTCCGTTGCTGTTGATGCTTTCTTAATTGGTCCTTATCATGTGCTTATGTTTACACATCCTCGTCATTTTTTTTTTCTTTTCTAAACATTAAGTAACAGATCGCTAGTGCTCAATAAAATTGATGAGGTCACATCGTCATCAATTATTCTTCGATCATACAATTCATGGGTATAGAATATATTGTTGGGTCCAACGTCGTTGGATAGAAAAAAAACAATAATTAAGAACAATAGCCAGGGAATAAAGCCAAAATCATCCCACAACTTTCGGGTGTTTCTCTAATGGTCCCATAATTGTGCACTTCACTTAATCCATCCAATATGTTTGCTAATCCTCGCCCAAATGATCCCATCGGAGGTTAATTGCGAGGATTAACGGGTTAATCATCCCACAACTTTCGTCCTTTTCTTAAATGGTCCCATAATTAAGCACTTAATCCTTGCGGCACGTCAGCCTGGGAGATCATTAACCTTGGATGAGATCATTTGGGCGAGGATTAGCAAATATAGTGGATGGATTAAGTGAAGTGCACAATTATGGGACCATTTGAGAAACACACGAAAGTTGTGGGATGGTTTTGACTTTTTTCCCACAATAGCCACAAATAAATTTCTATCTTAAAGCATGTGGGTGACGCCAAAATTGCACAATTTAGAAGAATCGAAGAAAAAGTAAAAATGCCAAGAAAGATAAATAAGAAGATAATAATATAGTTATTGATTTTTTTTTTCTTTTTAGTTGAAACAAAAGGGAACACAATCCATGGGTCTTCCGAACAAATTGAAGCTCATTCTCTCCTTTTCTTTGATTGTCTCCAAACTCATTTCATCCCAACGTGAGATTATATATATTATAATTATGACATCTACTTAGTGGTAGTTGATTGGGCATTGCATCGAATAATTACAGCTCGCGAACTAAATAGTAGGATTATTCTGCACTCTTCCATTTGTGTAATACTAGGTTTTTCACGAGAAGAATCCTAATACCTTTTTGACAAAATAAAAGCTAAGGAAAGGATTACAGTTAGGAGGTCAGGTCAGGTCTGTACTATACAATGTTAAGGCATACAGTATATAGTAGTATTTAAAATTATATACTGTATGCAATGGACGGTTATATTTGTCTTGTAAGAACTCAGAAAGTAGAACTATATATAGGGAATGGATAAAGTGTGAAAAGAGTATTATTTTGTGATGTTTTAAAAGCATTATGATGTGTAAGATCATTTTTGTAATGATAATTCTCAATTTGTTAAAATTTGTAACATTTGCATAGTTGTTACTATTCATTGAGTAACTTTGATTCAAATTTTTTGACACAAGATAAAATATAGTCAAGTGGGATTTTGTTAGATTCGTCTAATCGCGTAGTTTTAGAATATCAAATTTTTATAATTTTTACTTTTACACAATTTGAGATATTAAGTGTTAAAAATGTGCATTGGATAATGTGAAATGCAGGAATGTTACAATTTTTTAAAAACGAATGGAGTATTTTGTAATACTTAAAAATTTTGTGATGAATACTACTGATTTTGTAATGTTAAAAGCACTAACATCACAAAGTTGAGGTCTCCCATCACAAAATTAAGGTTCTGCGAAAGCAGGTCTGCACAGGAACAGAGCCGCTATATATATATATATATGTATATATATATATTCTATAAAAGTCATAAACAATTGGGTATCTGTTTATTAAATACCCACATATGTAAAATTGGAAGACGGCAGATCCCATGACTGCAGACGAAACATAGCTCGTGGTGGAACTTTTGATTAGTGAGTGGTCCAAATTGAGATGACCTTAATACATCTTAGGACACTGTTAGGGGACATAACCACATGCACATCACATAACAACTGTTCATAAATCATAACTAAACCTAATTAATCACCCCTTTTGTCTTGTCAATCGCCATTATAATATAATTCTGATGATGACTACAAATTAATGAGGACAAGGAGCTTTATCCTCACTAGTCACCCCGACCCCCTGATTGAGTAAATTAGTTAATTACCATTTGGGGAAACACATTAAAATAAAATCCCTCAGATTAAGATCGATGCGCTAATAATGTTTTCGTGATGAGAAAACCCTAGATGTGAATGTGATGCAACCATTTTCAATATTTATTTTTATGATCGAGTCGTGTTGCAATAACAATCACATGTGAAATATATATTTAAAACTTTACTTATATGCTTAAATAATAGGAGTAATAATGCTTGGTGGCATGGCATCTTTGAAGGTTTGCGGTAATGAGAAGTGGCACAAAGAAACAATATACTATGTTTTAATCAAGATTTAATATAAAACCCCACTTTACTTAAAAATTTTCTAAACAGTTGCTTTCATAACAACCATTATCTCAAACTCGATTAGGACATTAAGTAATTAACTCATAGGCTTTGTCTTGGAATACATTAATGATTTTTGCTTCACAGTGGAGAAAGGGTGGAGGGGTTTCTTCTAATCAGAATTATAGCCTTCCTTTTTATTTATTTATTTTTACACGTATGCAATTATTTCATTTCATGAAATTAAAGAAGTAAGGATTGCAGTATTTTAGTGGGGAGACTCGTTGGAATTGAGACATGACAATGAATAATGAAAGTAGTAAGTAATTTGTCTAATGTTGATTGGGCAATGACTTAGGGATTAGCCTTAAAGGTGTAATAATAGAAAGCTAGGAAGAACATGCCTAAAGACATTGCAATGCATTCATTTCATCTCAAATCAGTATCCAATCGAATAGGGGCAAACCATCAGTGTTGTACATGTGTGTGCCCCTTGGATTATAATTTTTTTTCTTCCAAAATATATAATTTCTATTTTTTTATTTTTTTTAAAAAAGAAGAACAGTAAAGAAACATGGCGCATGTTTTCTTTAGAAGATACTGAGAATTTTTGCGATAAAAATTACATAGTGGAAATCAATGGACGAATAAAAGTCAGGGATTCGAATGACTAGTACAAAAATTGCGGATTTGGTAGCTAAAACTGTGGTAGGTAAGGAATTTCGATCGCTAAAACTGCGGTAGGTATGGGATTTCGGTCGCTAAAACTGTGATACCTAAGGAATATCAGTCGCAAATTTGGTAACTAACATCTTTAATGACCAAATGATACCAAAAAATTTCGATCGCTAGATCAGAAAATTTTCATAGTTACAACTCTAAGGTAGTTAGATAACTACTAGTTCAAGCTCTCAACCCTGCCATTCATATATATTAATTAGTGTAGTGTAGGAAATTGAGATTTGGCCAAGTGATTAAAGCATTTGCCTCCAAAGTCTAAACTCAACGGTTGAGGGTTTGATCCGAATGCCCCTATCCCCATTGGGTGGTTGTTCCATTTTTTAAAAAAAATGGTAACATGTATCCCTCCCGTCTTTGAAGTTTAAAGACTCATGATCTGATCTCACACCATACTCTCGGTCCTAAGCTAGAGGTTCCCCTATACTATTTAAGCTATTGGTTGAAGGAGTTGATTCCTTCTGACGAAAAACGAATTATGCCATTATTAGTAGTGTCGGGGTATACAACTATCAATAGATAGGGAAAAGATGGGATTTTAGATAACTCTGCTTCAGCATCGACAAGGAAAGAGGTCTATATTGCTCAAGCAAATCCTAAGAAAAATTGCGAATTCAGTTATTAAAATTGTGGTAGCTAATGAATTTCGGTCGTTAATTAGTGACCAAATTTCATTAAAAAATTTCAGTTGTATTGTAATTTTCTATATACATAGTTTAAGAAAAAAAAAAAAAAAAAAAAAAAAAAAAAAAAAAAGGCACATGAAACATAAGGCCACTTCAAAAAGAAAAAAATTGAAAATAAATTGCTTTAGCAATAAGAGAATACTTCTATGTGTGGAATCAGTTTAATAGCAAGATTTTCTCCAAGAATCCTTCAAGATTTTAGCCTTATTCTTCCGTCTAGATGAGCGATACAGAGATGGAGGACCATGGAGGTTTACCACCGGACCTCCGGGAGAGCCGTGCCGCTAAACGCCCCAGACCCCTCTACAGCGCTGTGGCAAGGAAAGGATCACGACCACAACACATTCCAATTGATGCAGATTCCTTTGAGTCCACGATCGATGTAGAGGATATCATCCAAGATACTTTTAATGGCATGCCAAGATTTCGCATCTCTGATGCTTTCAAGAGTACACTTCTCCGGCCGTGGGCACATGCAGTGGCCTTAAAAGTTGTCGGACGCAATATTTCATATCGGGTTCTTAAAACTAGCCTGGAAAGGATCTGGCCTGCTACTGCTTCGACTCCCCTCATTGATGTTGGGAATGGATACTACATAGTGAGGTTCTTGAAGGAAGATGATGCCATTCTTGCTCTAACAGGAGGGCCGTGGACTATCGGGGGTCATTATTTGCACGTCCAGGCATGGGATGAACATTTTGATCCTGATACAAATACCATTCAATCCATTGTTACATGGATCCGCCTTCCTAAGATCCCTATTTTTCTGTATAACAGACAATACTTGTTACGAGTGGCTTCATCTGTTGGCCAGGTAGTTAGTATTGATTTTCACACTGATACCACGGCTAGGGGCTGCTACGCACGAGCTGCGGTGAAGGTGGATCTTGACAAACCTCTTACTCCCAACGTGATGATAGGCGATCGTGTGATTGGAATCGAGTATGAGAATATTAAAACCATATGCTTCCATTGTGGAAAATATGGGCACAACCAAAAGTCATGCCCTGCTTTGCATGTTCCTACTGACGATGGAGCTGCGGATCCACATCAAGAAGTTGCTAAAGATCAAACGGAGAAGATTGGATTTGGACCATGGATGATAGTCCAGCCTCGGAGGCGATTCCAATCCAATAATGGGAAGTCGAATGCACCAAGAAACCCTACTTTTAATCGTTTTGATGTTTTAATGGCTGAGCAAGAGGATGGAGATACTCATGAGGCTGCTAACGCCAGTCCTACTCCCATCCCACTGGAGGTATCGGCTAATGAATCTTTTCGACCCCGACAGATTTCCACTAAAGAACGTCATCAACGGTCTCCCCAGCGACGGCCTCCTCCAGACCGATCAGGAATGGCCGATGTTGATAGCCCCTCACACCACCGTAGCCCTAGCCCACGCCTTTCTCCTAGGACTAACTCACCAACGCATTCACCTTCATGGTCTCAGCAACCTTCTGGAGCGTGGATCAAATCTGTCCAGACGAATCTCCCACCGGACCACCATACGGCAGTGGAGGTTTTTGATCCGTCCACCCATGTCCCTAAGAAGGCTAGGGGAATCTGGGGCAAAGTCGCGGATAGGCCTCCAGATATTTCCAGTAGTTTGGAAGCAGCAGATTCCATTAGATTGCCGCCGCATGCTCCACCTGGGCGTGCGACAAGTCTGCCGCCATAATCGAGCTAAGTCATTCATCAGTTATCTTTTTCTTTTTGTTATCAATGCATTTTAATCTCTGTTGTTGGAATGTTCAAGGAGCAGCTTCGGCCTCCTTTCGCAGGGAACTGCGTGATCTCACTTTGAATAAACGGATTGATCTTTTGGCTTTGTTTGAACCTCGGATTAGTGGGCGTCGTGCTGACAATTTCATTCGCCGCAGTGGTTTTACTTTCTCATTTCGTGTGGAGGCTTCTGGTTTTAGTGGTGGCATTTGGATTCTTTGGAATAGTTCTATCTCGGTTGATATTTTGGAAAGCCATTCTCAGTTTGTTGACCTTCGTATTCACGATGGGGATGAGATCCTATACCTCACTATGGTGTATGCTGCCCCGAACAGGTACCGGCGTCGATGGCTGTGGCCTGAACTTTCCAGACTTGCTTCTAGTCGTAATGATCCATGGTTGGTAGGAGGTGACCTTAATTGTTTTGCTCGAAGGGATGAATCCAGAGGGGGTAGTCAGAATAGTTCGAATGCTAATGAATTATGGAATTGGATGGTGGATGCGGGGGTCATTGAATTAAAAACCTTTGGTAGTCGCTTCACTTGGGCTCGAGGAGCCCTTCGACGTAGGTTGGATAGACTTATGGGGAATGATGCTTGGCACTCCAATTTTCCTTTTTCAACGGTGGAAGTTCTCCCTAGATTACAGTCCGATCATGCCCCTCTATTTGTTCGCCTCACTGGCGTTTCTTCATCTAATGCTAACCGTAGCCACAAATGCTTTAGATACAAAGCGGCATGGCAAGGCTTTCCTAGTTTTAACAATTTAGTCAAGTCTGCCTGGAATCTTAATTTGCCTTTGAAGGAATCTCTATGTAAACTCAAGGAGGATGTTGTCACTTGGGATGCTACAGTTTTCAGTGCTATGAGTAAAAGAAAGGCCAGAATTCGGGCTCGACTTCAAGGCATCGAACGGTGTTCTGATTGGGACTCGAACAGGTTTACCAGGCGTCTACATCACCAGCTTAGTTCTGAACTTGGCAAAATATTGGAAAGAGAGGAACTAACCTGGATTCAAAGGAGCACGCGCGATTGGAATCTAGCCGGGGATCTTAACACTAATTTTTTCCACAATTTTGTTAAGGCTCGGAAGAGGAAGAAACTTTTTTCTTTGCTTGAGGATGCCAATGGTAGAACTGTATCTCGGGAGGGGGAGCTCCAAGCCATGGTTTTGGATTATTTCCAACAACTATACACTGTATCTCCACAGGTAGCCACTTGGTCAGCTACTTCCTCGGAATACATCACTCGCCTCTCTCCGTTGGATGTCGAATTGATGAATACAGCCCCTTCTAAAGAGGAAGTCTGGAAAGCAGTATCCGGAATGGCTCCTTTAAAAGCCCCTGGCCCGGATGGTTTCCATGCAATGTTCTACCAACGTAATTGGCCCATAGTTGGAGATTCTGTCTATACTTTTGTCTGTGATTGCTTCCGTGGGATCCAGCCTATGGTGGATGTTAATCATACCTCTATCGTGCTAATTCCGAAAGTTCCGAATCCCAAATCAGTAACTCAATTTCGTCCCATTAGTTTATGTAACGTTATTTACAAAATTGTTACTAAAGTCTTGGTTAACAGGTTGTCCCAGTTTCTTCCCCGTCTCATTAGTCAAGGCCAAGCCAGCTTTGTGAAGGGTAGAATAATTCAAGATAACATCATTTTATGTAGAGAAATCAATCATTTCCTGCACAGATCTGTTTCTAAGCCTGGTTATATGATCCTCAAACTGGATTTGGAGAAAGCCTATGATAGACTTAATTGGGATTTTATCAAGGATACCTTGGCATGTTTTGGTTTTCCTATTTCATGTATTAACCTCATTATGTCTTGTATTACTTCTTCATCTCTACAGGTCATTTGGAATGGTCATCCCACTACTTCCTTTTCTCCCTCCCGTGGTATTCGACAAGGCGATCCTATGTCACCTTACATTTTCATTTTATGCATGGAGAGATTGGCTGCTATGATTTCTCAATCGGTTAATGCAGGACTTTGGAAACCTATCTCTTGGGATAATGGCCGAATTAGTATTCCATATGTCTTTTTTGCCGATGATATTTTATTGTTCTCCAAGGCTACTACCGATCAAGCCATGCATATTAAAGATGTTCTAACTCGTTTCAGTTCTATGTCAGGTTTAGCTGTCAGCTACACCAAATCTCGCCTTTGCTTTGGGAATATAGTTAATCGTGACACAAGAAGACATATCTCCAATGAATTGGGAATTCAGGTTTCTAATCAGCTTGGGACCTATCTTGGCATACCAACTTCTATTGGCAGGAAGTCCCATGCAGATTTTGGCTTTATTATTGATAAGATGAAGTCCAAACTGACTAGCTGGACACATCGCCATCTTAGTCTTGCCGGCCGTTCTACCCTCATAAAATCGGTTTTGCAGGCTGTTGGCCAATATGTCATGCAAGTTTTCCTCCTTCCTATGCGAACTATCTATGAGATGGAGAAGCTTTGTAGGGATTTTCTTTGGGGCTCTAACCATCATCACAGGAAGGTCCATCTTATTGCTTGGGATGCTGTTACTACTCCTACTTCACAGGGAGGTTTGGGAATTCACAAATTACGCTCTTTCAACCAAGCTTTACTTATGAAGAGCTGGTGGGGGCTAATTTCTAGAGATACTATGTGGACAAAATTGATGAAGTTGAGATATGGCTGGCGGGGAAATAATTTCACACACCATCGCCAAACGCTGTCTCAATTTGCTAAAGATCTCTCTGTAGTTCATCAATCTTTCTCCTCGATGCTGGGGTGGAAGATGGGTAATGGTAAGACAATTTCCTTTTGGTACGATAATTGGACTAATCAAGAGCTTAATTTGCAGGACTTTGCCTCTCGACCCCTCTCCGCTGCTGACCTTGCTAGGAACCCGGACTCTTACGCCCAAGACTCTTTCTGGAATATCCAGGAACTCAGTTCAGTCCTCAATCTTGAAGGGATTCACAAGCTCATGCTTGAACCAGCCCCACCGATTGGTATCTTGGAGGATCGGCCCTACTGGAAACCTTGTCCCAAAGGTCATTTCACAGTCAGTAGTACTCTCAAGCATTGGAATAATGCCACATTTTTTGCCAACAATACTGCATGGGATGGTATCTGGAAGTGGCCTGCCCCTTTCCGAGTTCGAGGTTTCTTATGGCTTGTCATGCATGATCGACTTTTGACAGCTCGGGAAAGATTTAAGCGTCATATTTCAGAGAACCAATGCTGCTGGAAGTGTGGTGAAGTCGAGGATACCCTCCATGCCTTGCGGGATTGTCCCTCTTCTACTGGAGTTTGGAACAAACTTGGTCTTAATACCTGCCAAGGTTTCTGGGAAGATGATACTATGAAATGGATTAGCTCTATGCATTGCAGACAGGTTGGTGAATTACAAGCGGCCCTCTTTGGCATTGGGGCTTGGATTATTTGGAAAACAAGATGTAGAGAGCTTTATGCTCATGATCGTATAACCTGGGATACTCTTCATAACATGATTCGTCGTTCTACCTCCGAATTCATTAGAGCCAGAGGCGAACTCAGAGCAGTTGGAGTCAAGGCCTGGCATTGTAGTCGAACACGGTGGGAGAGACCTCCCCTCATTGGGTTAAAGCTAATTGTGATGGGAGTTTTAATCGAGTGAGGGGGATTGCAGGTGGCATTCTTCGTACTGACAAAGGAGCCTGGATTGGTGGCATGAGAATTAAATGGAAATTCGAAGACATTCTCCAAGCTGAAATCAAGGCCATATTACTAGCCTTGCAACTTGCGTGGTCACTTGGCATACCCAAGTTAATCGTTGAGACAGATTGTCATAAAGCTGTAGATTTTATCGACCATAATATTACTGTTGTGGGCCAAACAGGTCAATGGATTGATCAGATTAAACTCATGCTCACCTGGGATTGGGATGTTCAACTGTCATGTGTTCCCCGGGAAAGTAATGCGGCGGCGGATTGGTTTATTAAGGGTCAACCCCTTATGGGTGATGTTCAACATTTTGTTAGGCCCCCTGATTATATGTATGATATTTTAGAATCCGACCTCATTGGTCTGTATCATACCAACCAAGTGTTGGATTAATAAATGGCTTCGGCCCTCCTTTTTCCCCGGAAAAAAAAAAAAATACTTCTATAAAATAGGGGAAGTTAAAATCTAATTAAAAAAGACACCGAGCGATATTAATTAACATTGCCCTGGTTACTTATATAATAGAATAAAATAAAATGAACATATTGTGAGTGTGACCCCTAATTTTTGAGAAACCATTTCCAGTAAGTAATGCTTGTGAATTGTCATGTGTAATGTTGTAATGTGACTGTGAAGCATTTTGAAAGCCTAGTAACGCAAATTTCGACCATACGTTTTGGGCTATTCTCCTTAAAATGTCTGGGCCCATTCTAAAATGGTTCAAAATCCAAAAATCAGATTAGTGTTGGATATTCTTATCATAATAATAAAAGATGTCAGAGCCCAATCCAGTAAAATATCCACTTTGTATTACTAACAGCTAACACAAAATTACGGCTTCCACAATTGTGCATCCTTTCCTCTCAAAAAAAGCCCATTTCAGCTTTACTTTCTGTTTGCATTCAGGCAAAGCCCATATCAAATCAATGTCTGTATATAATTATCTTATAATTATATAATTATTTTATAATTATGGGCTTCTTAGAGGAAGAGACCCTTTAGAAACAAATGTGAGGGTCAAGGACCCCTTGTAAAACATATCACAATAAAGGACCCTTATTAGTATTAGGTAAAGTATAAATTAAGCAAATTTAATTAGACTAATCTAATTTCATGGGAAAATACAAAAATACCCCTTGGATGGGAAAATACAATTACACCCTCATATCTCAAATATCTCAAATGCCCTACACCCAACGTTCCATTCATCGCGATTTCGTATTTTGCCCTACTATTCCCGCGATTGCACTGTGGAAGGCGGTGGCGGACGGCTGCGTACTGCGGACGACGGCGGAGGAGCACGCGCGGAAGGGTTGAAGAATCTAAGCTAGGGCTTATTAGAGTAAGTGGGTCAATGTTGTTTATTGGGTTATTTTGTTCCATCGTGTTTCATCGCCTGTGTAGGAGAGAAAGTGAAACTATTTCTTTGTTTCATTTGCTTGTTTGTTTGTGTAAGTTCCAATATCAAAGTAATGAATGTTATACTGTGGAAGATATTATGTAATGGTTTGAGATAGAATGTGATATATTTTACTTTATGAATAATCGTTCATGGGATATTTATTTGATAGGTAGTGCGAAATCATTGAATGGTAATGTTGTTTTGTTTGCATTTATAGAAAAGAGAATGGGTACTAGTGGGGGGCATGGTGAAAGTAGTAGCTTTAGCTTACTCGCAATTGTCAATATAATGATGAGAAGCACTCAATGTCTATAAAGAATGAGACGACGGTGAATGATGTGCATAGGGAGATTATAGACCGATGGCTAGATTTTGATCCTCTATTATACACTCTGAAATATGAAGCGCCCGGGGACAAGTTGCTTGTTAGAATAAAAACGGACAATGATATAAAATTGATGATTTAATATCACATGTTAGCCAATGTACATTTGTGCAATGTGGTAGCCAAGTCGAACGGAACGCCGGAGAAGAGGAGAAAGTATGATTTGTTGTATGCTTATTTCGTATAATTCATTTGGCATGTTAATAGTGGGTGGAATGACAAAGGGATGATCTTGTAGGGTGGAGGATGCAGTGGAGTTCGAAAGCCATGATGAAATGGCTTTGGTGAGGACAGAAGCAGAGGCTTTTGGTGGACGCTCGGGAAGCATTGAGCGCATTGAAGGAAAAGGGCAAACGTTCGAAAACGTTGAGCATTTTCGTCGCGTTTTGAGGACATTTTGCATTGCCACAGAGAAAGGGTTCAGATACGTAAAGAATGGGAAGAACAAGGTTATCGCGAGATGTACGATGGAAGGATGCGGGTGGCGGATATATGCATCCTATCATACGTCGGACGAGACATTTGGCATTCGGACTTGTACCCTACAACATACTTGTGGAGTTAACCGTATAATGGATACAAATCATCCACAAGCCTCTACCAATTGGGTTGCTAGTATGATTATGGATGAAGTGAGAACGGCACCGACTTATAGAGCAAGACAAGCAATGGATGATATGAAGATTCAATTTGGCGTAGACATAACCTACCACAAAGCTTGGATGGGGAAAGAAATATCATTGAAAGAAATACATGGAAAAGATAAGGATTCATTCAATAGACTAAAGGATATGTGCCAAGCCTTAAAGGATTCGAACCCCGGTACTATTACCGCATTCGAGATATTCCCCGACACAAACAAGTTCCACCGTGCCTTTATTTGTTTGGGCGCGTGCATGCGGGGATTCTTGGTTGGATGCCGTTCTATTTTGTTTCTTGACGGCACACACATAAAGACAAAGTGGAAAGGACATGTTCTTGGGGCCATAGGGCAGGACGGAAACAATGGCATATTCACCGTAGCATTTGCAAGTGCGTGTTCAGTTTATGTATAAATATTTTGTTACTTTATGCATACGCAAGTTTATTTGGTATTTAATTTTCAATGTTTTGTAGTTGTGGACGGTGAGACCAACAAGAGCTGGGGATGGTTCTGTCAAAAGTTGCGTGGAGCCATTGAAGCACAAAGAGAGGACTTCGATTTTCAGAAGCTCGTTTTGTTCATGGATAGGCACCCGGGGCTCCTGAATGCAAAAAGGGATGTATTCCCAACATGTTTGCATGCAATATGTCTACGTCATTTGATAGACAATTTTAAAAATGATGTACGTGTCCCATTTTAAAATATCACAATAACTCGGGATGTTTATTGAATTGAATGGTTTATTTGATGCATGACGTGTACTTGTCGTAACAGGTGTTGTCTTCACATCCCCTGCACAATAAGATGAAATGAGCTAGCATTTTCCAGAAGGCGGCTAAATCAGTAAATGCAACCGACTATGAAAAGTGGATGAAGAAGATCTTTGATACATTTAAGGAGTCTTCCAAGGAATTCGTTGCACATTCCCGTCCGGAAAGGTGGGCCAATGCATTCTTCCCGGGGATGAGATGGGGGGTGCTAAACAATAATGTGGTCGAGAGTTGGAACGGATGGATAAAGATTGCTAGAGGTCTGTCACCTGCTGCCATGGTGGATTTGATTAGATGCAAAGTTATGACAATGGTGTGTGACATAAGGGACGAATCAGCTGGATGGTTCAAAGACACGTGTCCTAGAATAGAGAAAACTAGAAGCCAATTTGAACACGTCGAGGTCATTGACATGTGTTAAGTCGATGGCCGGATTGTACGAGGTGCGAGAGGGGTTAGCGAGGATGGTAGTTGATCTCAACAAATGGGAGTGCTCGTGCAAACAATGGCAAATCCGTGGTTATCCATGTGCACACGCCATGATTTGCATTTCGGACATGCATGTCTCTCCCTACGACTACGTAGATCCTTACTATGGTGTTGAAATGTATCGTAAGGCGTACCAAGGTGTTATCTACCCCATATCTGCAATACACGAGGAAGAACCCATTGAGGAGGCGACCGACACAGTTCAACTCCCCGATGTTCGTTCGCAACCGGGGCGAAGGAAAACGAAATGCATCCCCTCCCAAACCAGTGGGGGTCGTGGGCACTGTGATTTCTGTGGTTTGCCCGGCCACAACATACGTACGTGCAAGAACCCGCGAGTATCTACGTAGGTTATGTGGGCATGTCCATTTTTTGTGGTTAATTCAAGCACATATATTGTATGGATTAAATTTGCAAGTACAATGTAGAATTATTGGTAGTTGAAATATTTGGATGTTGGAGGGTGTTTTTTTCCTTGTCTTATGGATTTATGATGGTTTAAGGTTTTGTTCAGTGATGCATGTTGGTATGTTGTTGTGGTTTGACAATGAAATTGTGGTAAAAGATTAAACATTTATTTGGTAACTACAAAGGGATGAGTAGTAACATGGCAATTTGTAACGTGGTAAAGTGGTTAGTGAAGAACTGGTAAATAAGCTATGACAACAGTAAATATGGTACTAGGACGGTTCTTAAACGACCGTCCACAACGAAAATACACAATCCTGAAGCATGGGAACTTGTTTGGACGGCTCTGGGAACTGTCCATGTAGTCGTCCGGAGCCTAGAATTAGGCGACGGCCACCAGACGTTATTTCCTGACCATCCCTGTACCGTACCTAAAGGCCTGTGAAGCATGTGTCATTGGAACGGCTACAAGGACAGTCTCACGAGCGTTTTCCAACCGTGTAGATGGTTCTGCATGAAACATGTGATAAGGGACGTTCCTGGAAGGTTGGATACGGACGTCCCATTGACCGTCCTTATGTTTTCAGAAAACAGAGTGTGCGGGACGGTTGGTGTAAGGACGTTTCTGCTACTCCGTGTAGAGAGAGTGTTATTTTTTGTGGTGTATTTTCTACAGACTCTAGTAAATAATCTACGCTCTATTAGGTAAATAATGTACACTGTGTAGTAAATCATATAAACAGTATTGGTAAATCATCTACTCCCTCCGTCCCACTTAACTTGTCTTGTTTGACTTTTGCACACAATCCAATGCACGTTTTCAACCGTTAATATCTTAAAATATGTATAATGAAAAATTGTGTAAAATACATATTCTAAAACTACATGATGATACGATTCTAACAAGACCCAACTCGATTATTTTTTTAAGTATATACTAATAATAATATTGAGTCAAAGTTAAATAATGAACAGTGTAAAAAAGTCAAACAGGACAAGATTGATGGGACGGAGGGAGTAATTATATGTGGTAAATAATTTAGTACTTTAATGTCATAAATTAATACAAACAGATTATTTAGTAAATATAACTCTTAAAAATAATATTTCCAACCAAATGAGAAAATTAATTTAAATATTTATATTTATTTTAAAAATTAATTTATATACGCCTTTGAGTTTAGGGTTTGATTATATGTAGGGTTTAGGGTTTAGGGTTTTTGGTAAATAATCTACAATGTCTGGTAAAGCATCCTGGCTACTTGTGGTAAATAACCTACACTATGTGGTAAAAACCGTGTGAAGAGTGGTAAGTTTATCTGTTCAAAGGTACACAAACACCAAATCATATCAACAAGCCATATAATCCAAATCACGGCCATATAATCCAAATGTACTATACAAATACTTCAAGACACAAGCTATTCAAGTTATTAAATAATCATCCTTCCATCCATGTCCGTTATAAGTGCGAATGCGTAATTTGCTCTCAATCGTTGCATGGACATGCTTTTAGCTTCATTCCAAAACTCGGGGTTGTCTCGTGCATAGGCCTCGCTCCATAGAACTACGTGCACACCACAATCCATGGAACCCTCTCTTTGTTCCCTACAAACTTTATCCACGATGTCTGGGGACATTCTTATGCCCCACATATTGCAACACGCTGCTAGGAAATTTACCTACAACAAGTAGCACAACGCAATACAATTAATTCTTATTTGGTCAAACCAATCCATACACTATTTTATCATTAAAGGGAACTTACAATTCTTTTTCTCCTTGTCTTCATTCGAGCATCGGTCCAATCTAATGAATTCAGGCCATAAACCACGCCAACCTCTACATCCAGAACCACCATGTACCAATGAAAAAGTGTTGCGTCGTTTATGGGGCACACGATGTACTTTAGTTCGCTTGAACCCTTCATCCCATTAATCTTGCGTATCTGCTCCCCACAAAACCCCACCATACGCTTTATGAATTCTTCGCACTCAACCTCGGTCCAATCCATCTTGTCTATTGGGTAGTGTGCTGGATCACATTCTCAATATTTTGCTGAAGCAAATTAGTTAACCATTCATTAATCATAAACACTTACACTAAGTAAACAGTCAACTACAGTATATAATAAATACACTCACCGTGGTTAACGTGCTCAAGAAGACCGCACGATAATGGAATTCATACAAATTTTGGTAGAAGTCCGACGCAAACATTTGTAGGCAAGCATCGATGATAGTACCAGACAGGGGCTCATTCGTCAGCAACTTAATCACTTCGGATACATGCACAAAAACACCCTCCCCAACCCACACAATCTTCCTACAATTTCAGTATATAGAACAAAAACAACACCATAGAAATGTAATGAATTATATTGGTAACTAATAATATGACATGATTTATTATTTACCCTTTCAACTCGCCATCCATGAACCTGTCGAGTAGTTCCCTCCTTGCTTCATCAACTTCATCCCGTCCAGACCAATCACGCCTCCCCTTGTGAGGTGCAAAGGCCTCATCCCCACTGGATGTTGTGTCCACATCATCAACATCAAGCTGCAAAATTCAATAATACCATATTAGCTTATTCAGTTAATTAATCATGGATGTTGAATAATTAATCAAAGCGTAGTAGACGTTTTATCGGTTCGTGTAATGTCCCTCTTCCCGGTTCTTGTACTATCCCGGATCGCTTTCTTTTTCTCTCCGGTCTCCGTGACGGCTTATGTGTAGTGAAATCCGGGTCCATCTTCTTCGGCCTCCGATCCCTCCTATTTTGGACATTCTTCACCAAAGATGACACAAGCTTCTTGTCGGTCTGTGGAACGACCTCCTCCTGTCTTTCATCCCTGGCCTCGTCCTCCTCCTGCCTTTTATCCCTCGTCTCGTCCTCCTGCTTCCTATCCTCTACATTTTCCTCGGATACCTCTTCACTTAGTCCTTCATTCTCATCCATAATTTCATCATTCATTTCCACATTCGCTAGCAAAACCGACACTTTCTCATTAACTACCGCATCCACACCCGTCACAGCTACCTCTTCCAATCTATGGTCATCCCCCGTCACTCCAAAATCCTCCTCAGCTGTAACATGCTCTTCTTCCCCCCTCCTCCTCCATATTCTGTTCCAAGTCACCCACCTTCGGTTCCTACATGTAGGCAACCAATTTTTTTTCAATACTAACTATAATATTATAAAAAAAATCTTAAAAAAAATTAAATTAAATCTTCAATTCAACATACCAACACCCTAGGAGGCTCACGCAACATCTTCTCCACTGCCAATGGGATAAGCCTCACCACATCACCGGGCATCACCTCTCGTAATTCTTGACGACATCCTTCAATCTTCCTGCTTCTGTCAACCCATCTCGTAATCCTTGGAAATCTCACAACATCGATTGGCTTGCCAAAATTTGGTATCCTCTCATAAAACCATGCCTACAACCGCTCACATATGAGGATCTACCCTCCACAAGTCCTATCATGGACTCGACCAAATATGAGTACACAGCCGGTCCCCAAGCATACTCCCCCAAAATAGTTGTATCTTCAACGTAGTGCCCTAAGTACTTAGGCGTCGTGTACCCGGTGGTGGGAACAATAGACAATTAAACACGAGCAATGTATACAAGCTTGCATACTCCCCAGGACTGCACCTATCGTTGCCCTCCGCTTCTCTGGCCCAATCCCATAGAGCCTTCGCAAATTCATTTCTTTTAACAACCACACACATGCCGTTTAAGAACTTATTCTATATATTCTTCGGTGTGCTCCAGCCTCGTGTTAACATGATGTCCTGCGTGCCTCAAGCCAAGCACCAATGAAAACTCACGAGCACAAAACTTTATACTAATGCCATCGCCCTCTACAAAGCTTCGCATAGCCGGACTAAACATTTCTAGGAGCGCTTGCATGCGTGGGAGAAAAGCACTCTCTTTGCTCACCTTTGTCAGATGGCCAAATCCGGTGGCCTCTATTGCCTCTCTTTGCTGTACCGACCACCTTATCTCTACCTCTTCCACAACTTCTCGTAGATATTTCGCGGAGCAACGAGAAGCTTGTATTTTTCTTTCATTCGAACCACCTTTTCTTAATACATGAAACCATCATTATTCAACAATGATTCTACACCACATACTAATGTAAACCACACAAAATTTTCAAACTTTTCACAACACCCCTATTTCAATCACTACTTCTCACCACTCAAAGTAGAAGCATTCCACAACCAAAATATGCAAAATAGTTATATTCATGAATTAACACAACAATGTCTGCCAATTTGAGGCTTCTAATCCAACATAACCATTCTAGCATTTCATCGAACACATTACGTGCAAATTACATTCACAAACCTAATCACAAGATTCAAGTTTCAATTTCCCCCAATTCGCACAAATCAACAGATAATACCAATAAACTTCAATTGAAACTGCAATCTTAGATATCACACAAACACCCTACATATAACATGACTAACTTCATATTCAACCAAATTTCACAAAAAAACTAAATAAACCATCGATTAATCATCGTACCTGGACCACCTCCGTCGGCCTCTTCCGTGTGAGTGGTCTTCTTCTTCGGTGGCATTGGTGAATGAAAATGTAGTGTGTTCAGTGTTTCGCCCTTTGCTACGTACCATTTGTCCCTTCCTCTCTAACTTGGATTCGTAGGTCTTCCACTCCCTTTCCCGTTTCGGCCCTTCTGTTTCTCCTCTATCGTTGTTCGTCTCTTCAATGTGACCCACAATTGCTTGCTTGCTTGCGGTCCCTTCCTCTCTTGCTTGCAGTCTTCTCTTGAGCTTCGGTTTCTCTCAAGGTTTTCCCTTCCTCTATCGTCCCTTGCTTGTGTCTTCCCCTCTTTCTTGCTTTTGAGTTTGAAATTAAACCGTTTTGTGTTTAATGTTTAATTGGATTAGGGAATGGGGGGGGGGAGTGAAGAGGGAGTCAAAAAGTGTGTTGGGGCCCTAAGTGTAAGTTTTTTTTAAGGGGTCTTTTATAATTACAAACATGGTAAAATGGGGCCTTGACTCTTATTTCCCCTATAATTATTGACATTCATGTCAGAAAATCTAGTGGCTAATAGTATTCCAAAAAAATCTGGGACACCCTTCCGGTGGGAAGCCGCCTGGGCTGAGCACCCGGATTATAAGACAGTGGTTGAAAATTCTTGGAATAAAAATTTTCCATCAATGAGGCACCAACTTTTGGAGCTGGAACAGGCCTCTACTGAGTTTAAGAGGTCGAGGATGGGCAACTTCAAATGGAAAAAAGTGAAGATACGAAAGAGGCTTGAAGGTATTGTCCGTACATTAGAAAGGGTGGATTCGGTTCAATTATTATTGTTGGAAGCTGAACTCAGGCAGGAATTGGACACCATATTGGCTATGGAGGAACTCCACTGGTACCAAATGGCCAAGGATAAATGGGTACGACTAGGAGACAGAAATACGGCATACTTTCATGCCCGTGCGAAAAACAAGGGACATAGAAAACGCATCTATGGTCTTTTCCTTCCTAGTGGAGTTTGGTGTGAGGAGGAGGATAGCCTTAGATTCATGCCAGGGACTACTTTCAAGAGCTCTATGCTCGGCCCTTGTTGAGTCTGAATCAAAGAATGGAAGGTCTGACCTATTTGGACAACATTCCCTTATTCACTGCCATATCAGAGGAAGCAGCAGCCAGGCTTAAATTAGAGGTGACGGTGGAGGAAGTCGGAGCAGTGGTTAAAAGTCTTAATGGCTTCTCGGCCCCGGGACCGGATGGCTTTCCGGGACACTTCTTCAAAAGATATTGGGAAATAGTTGGGAACTCAGTCTATAACTTTGTGTTCAATGCCTTCAAGGAGTGTAGTATTCCAGGAGAAATGACCAAGGCTTTCATATGTCTCATCCCTAAAACGGAAGTCCCTACATGTATGAAAGACTTTAGGCCGATTACTCTATGTAATGTGTTGTACAAGATCTTAACCAAGGTGTTAGTGAATCACATTCGTCCAATTTTGCAGGATCATATCTCATATCATCAAGCGGCGGCCTTCCTCCCGGGGAGAGGTCCGGTGGACAATGCTATCACTTTGCAAGAAATTATGTCCAACCTTTCCAGTTCTCATGGACGACTGAAAGCTATAATTTTAAAAATTTATGTGGCCAAGGCGTACGATAATGTACATTAGGATTTCCTTGATCAATGCTTGGTTGAATTGGGACTGCCTGAATATATCAGAAAGTTGCTCATGGTTTGTGTCAGCTCCCCTTCATTCTCAGTATTATGGAATGGAACAACCCTGGAGGAGTTTCGGCCAGGGAAAGGACTTCGTCAAGGGGATCCTATCTCTCCTTATCTATTCCTAATTGTTATGGAAAAACTTTCACTCCATATACAACAGTGGGTAAATAAGGGGATTTGGAAACCTATAAGTCTGACTAAGAATGGTACTGGAGTGTCGCATCTAATCTTCGCGGACGACCTCATATTATGTTCCATGGCAGATAGGAGCAGTATTGAAAGCATCTCACACTCATTGGAGGTCTTTTCTAAAGCTTCGGGCCTGAAGCTCAATCACCAGAAATCATCTCTGTTCATATCTAAAAATGTCGCACCTACAGATAAATCCTGGATTGCTGACATGCTATAGATTTCAGTGGTGGATTCTCTTGGCTCGTATTTGGAATTCCCTATGCTGAAAGGCAGACAGCGGGGAAGTGATTTTGATTTTATTCTTGATAAAATTGGAGCTAAAATGGATGGATGGGCTTGCAAGTTACTTAACAAAGCCGGGCGACTCACGCTTTGCGGGGCGGTATTGGCTGCGATCCCGACATATTTCATGCAGTTACATTGGTCGCCCGAGTCAGTATGCCTAGCCATTGACAGAAAAATTAATCGCGTTATGTGGAAGGATAGGGAAGGTAAAGGCCTTCACCTAGTCAAATGGGAAACTATCACTTCCGCTAGGAAGGTAGGCGGGCTGGGGCTTCGAAAGACTCGTCTAATGAACATAGCCTTATTAGGAAAAATTGTATAGCATTTCCTCCACTCTCCTGATAAGCTGTGGGTCAAGATGTTGAAAGAAATGGTACCAAACAAACGAGGTTTTACGATCATGGGACATAAGCACAATTCAAATCTCATGGGGCTGATCCAAAAACTGATGCCATACGTGAAAGGAGGTTACAAATTTCGTATTGGAAATGGGGAGTCTTCCTTGTGGTTTTCGGAATGGTGGAATGGTGTTCATCTTGGCGCCGTGGTCCTCTTTGTGGAAAGCCAAGATTTGGAGCTTAAAGTGAAGGATGTAATTGGGGATGCAGGGTGGAGATGGAGTAATATTGCTACTCAAATCCCTCAAAATATGGTTACGGAAATCTGTGCTAGCCCCCCTCCAAGGATTCATGAATTAGTGGCGGACACCTGGGTGTGGAAGGCGACTAACACAGGTCGATACTCAGTGGGATCAACTTACAAATTCATGACTCAAACAACTGACAACAGGGATGGATGGAGCTGGATCTGGAAAAATACTATTCCGGAGAAAATTGGATTTTTCCTATGGTTGATTTGCCACGATTCTCTCCCGGTTAACTCCACTCGATTCAAACGCAATCTAACTAATTCTCCATTGTGCAGCCTATACAGTGTTAGAGAGGAGGAGGAGCCATTGCTTATTTTCTTGCCCTTGGGTACAACCGATATGGCTGAAGCTGAAAATAGCTGTTCCCCAGGATTGCAATCAAATGATGACAGAGGATATCAGGCGCTGCTTGTGGGGGATGATTAGCACCTTTGGCCATGTGTTGGTGGCGGCATTGTGGATCATTTGGTTGGAACGAAATGGTAGAGTCTTCCGTGGTGAACATAAGTCCGGTTGGGCTCTCCAAAGGGACATTCTTCACCTCACTGCAGACCTGGTACGTGCAGATAAGAGGAGTCCTGGACGGGAACTGAGACCGAGTCTGCAGCCTTGGAATCCAATGGGGGGTGACGGTGTTATCTTACATGTGGATGGGAGTGCATTCGGGGATCCTGGCCGCTCCGGATTTGGGTTTGTTGCTCGGAATAAAGAAGGTCAGTGGCGTGGAGGTGGGAGTGGTTTCTTGGGGACTAATTCCATCCTACATACAGAACTTGCTGCTTTAGAGGCAGGTCTTGGATTCATTGTTGGTATTGGGGTCACAAAGGCTTGTTGTTATACCGACTCTTTGGAAGCCATTGCTGCGCTGGATGCCAACCTTCATACACATGGATCTGCTTCACTTATCCAAAGTATCAGGGATAAGATGGCTTTCTTTGAGGAGTGCCGCCTACACCACATTAGGCGAGAGGGGAATAGGGTAGCGGATAAACTTGCTAAACATGGGGCATCTTCCGAGGAGTTCTACACTACGTGGGCTTTCCCTCCGGACATCATAATTGGGGAACTTGCGGTGGATTCATCCGGAGCTTGAGTTCCCATTGGTTTTCTGGTTTCGCTGCGATTTTCCTTATTGTTTTGCTTTCTTCTTTTACCTTTGTTCTCCGGCCTCGGCTCATAAAAAAAAAAAAAAAATAGTATACCATTATTTCTCCCCGTCTTTTTTCCTATTTGTTGCCATATGATATTTTGTTTGACCATATTGGAATATATAAGTCAAAATGTAATTGTGAAGTATAAAATATTCAAATTGTTCTAATTATGTGTATAGTTGTTGAATATCTAACCTTGAAATTTTCTCTAAGCAGTGATGGAAAATATATTTTCTTAATATTATCTCATACATATTACTACATAGGATGTGACTTGTTAAAATTATACTATATCGCTAAAACTAGTATTCTGTATTAATACCCACTTTGGCTATCATACCATACATATGTCATTTTACAAGAAAGTTCTTATTCCAAAATACCTCTTTTTGTAAATTTCATTATTTCAATATATAAAACCAATTCGGCAAAGGATGTTTGGTAGCAAGGGCATGCACTGGCGGATAGCAGAATCAAATAGCCGTTTGTCTCCTAGTTCGGTATTCACTAACGAATCCGCTAATTTTCAACATCCTCAAAGTCATGCACATTTTATTAATACCAGTAGACAGACTCTTCTTCGTTAATTGATTACAATAATTTTTTACAAATAATTATTGCTAGTAATATTGCATATCTTCATTTTCATTTATTCAAATATTATTTATTTTCTTTCTATTAAAACCTTGTTATTATAAATCTAGTTCTATGCTTAGTTACACAAAGCTCAAATAAAGGTGTCGTCCACTCAATCTTATCCTTCCGCATTTATGCTTTAAACGTTTTCCTCTTTTATTTTAAAAGTACAGTATTATAAATTATTATTATTTCGTTTAAATAATTTTGTACTTGAGTGTGACATTATCATATAAAACTATATATAATCCCTTATTCTATGAAATAGCATTAAATTTTTTTTCAATTAAAATATAGTACAGAGAGTGACAGGTAATTGACCCTTGTCTTTATGCACATAGCTCAACTTTGATTGTCCGAATTTTCTTTCCTAGCCTCCATTACCACAACAATCACAAACCAATCCATCAAATTAGTTATGGATCTCTCATTATTTTAAACACAAAATTAGTTGTATTTTACTTAAACAACAAATAAAATCTCAATCAGCAATGCAGCACTAGCCATAATAAATCAGATTAAGCTACAAACCGAAGGCATCAAATGTAATTATCACTACAACCTATACAGGATTTGGTCATTACCCAACAAAACAAGACAACTGTAGTCCAAACAAATTAAAGCATTAGCCCACCTTAAAAACACAGTAGGTCCCACAGTAAAGCATGTCACTTTTATGCATATGACAGCACCTATTCAGATATACTAGAGTTTCTTAATCTGGCCTTCTCATTTGTTCAATTATTTTTCCCACCTCTTTTCTGGAGGGGGTTTTCTTCTTATTCCAGTTCTTTTTTTAAAATTTTCTATTTTATTTGTATCCTTTTGGAAGGAACTCCAAGTAGTGGTGTGATGACAGATCAGCCATCATGTGCTGGAAAAAAATTATACAAGTGGTGTGTTTCTACTTTGTTCAGAATTTTTCTTCCTTTGTATTTTCATTTTCCCTTTAATTTTTTTGCCATTGAGCCCTCCAACTTTATTCAATTGTGGGTTGTTGCCAACCATATCATTATTTTTTTATGATTTCCTTTTCCACTACTTACTATCCTTTAGCTGTAGCAAGGGATCTTCCTTTTCTCTTCTGCTACCAGTCAACATTCATTCATGGCTAGTGAGACTGATCATGCCTTGGCTCACTCTGAGGTACATGTTTTCCAGTTTATTTATGTTGAGCAATACACTTTAGAATTTCTTGATTCTTATGGTTTAGTTGCTTTTTTATTCTGGAGTTTTAGTTTATATTTAGAGCCGTTTAAATGTTTATTTTCTCATAATCAGCATGAGTTGATGTGCTCAGTGGTGCAGTGTTTATATATGTGTGTGTGTGTGTATGTGTGACTTTGAATAAGGAAACTTGTGCTGATCCCTTAGGTTTTATGGATCAGTTTAGGAGGATGAGGGTTTGTGGGCATTAATATAGTAGAGATTGTCCTTTGTATGTGCAATAATTTGAATATATCATTGTTAGAATTTGAACAAGGAATTATGTGACTAAGATGGGGTGTAACAAAAATACATTATCTAATATCTATGGTGTTTGTAATTGGCAATTGTCACTTCCTTTGGATTCTCAAATGATGCATCTGCAGCAGGAAGTTGAGAAGAAAGTGGAGTCAGAGGAGAAGAAAGTAGAAGCTGAGATTCTTCCTGCATCTAAGGAAGGTTTGGAAAACCCAAAGGCCGAGGAATCGCCGTGTGTAGATGAATCAGGCACCAAGGCAGAAGAAAAACAGGTCGAGCCTACGCTGGTTGATGAAGTGAAGGTTGCAGATGTTGATGAAAAGCCCAAGGTTGAGCATGAAGCAGAGCCGACGGTAGTTAAGGTCGAGGATAAGCCAGTGGCAGTCGAGCCTGTAGTTGTCGAGGAGCAAATAAAGACGGAGGATACTCCATTAGCTACACCATCTGGAACTGAGATTGAAGACAAGCTAATTGAGCCATTGGCTGAAGAAAAGATTGAAGATGAGCCGGTGGCAGCCGAGCCTGAGGTGGTTGAGGAGCCAAAGAAGGCTGATGCTTCTTCATTGGCTGAACCGACTGGAGATAAGAAGATCGAAGATAAGCTAGTTGAGCCATTGCCTGAAGAAAAGATTGAAGACAAGCCAGTGGCAGTGGAGTGTGTAGTGGCTGAGGAACCAACGCAGATTGAGGCTTCTCCATTGGATGAACCAGCAGGAGATAAGATCGAAAATAAGCCAGTTGAGCCATCTACTGCAGAAAAGATTGAAGATAAGCCAGTGGCAGTTGAAACTGTAGTGGTTGAGGAGCCAAAGCAGACTGAGGATGCTCCATTGGCTGAACCGGCAGGAGAAAAGATCGAAGATAAGCTGGTTGAACCATCGGCTGCAGAAAAGAGCGAAGAAAAGCCATTGCCAGTTGAAGTTGAACCTGTAGTGGTCGAGGAGCCTACGAAGGCTGATGTTGCTCTATTGGCTGAACACACTGGTGATAAGATTGAAGACAAGGTTGTTGAGCCTTTGGCAGAAGAGAAGATTGAAGATAAGGCTGCTGTTGAGCTGCCTACAGTGGTAGAACAGAAGAATGCTGAAGTAGTTGAATTGATAGAGAAGATTGAGGATAAAGCAGTTGAGCCTCCAGCAGAGGAGGAGAAGGAAACTGAGAGTGCTCCTGTTGTGGAGTGCACTGATAAGGGCGTTCAGGAGCCAGTCAAGGAAGCTGACAACAAACCCGAGGAAAAATCAGAGCTAGAGCAGGCAGATAATCCGGTGGAGGAATCAAAACCTGTGCCTGTTGAAGAAAAGCATGTGGAAACTCCTGTGTCTGAATCATCACCAGCTAAAGAGGCTGGTGAGGTCAAAGCAGAGGAAGCTCCTGCAAAGGGGGTTGAGGCGATTGATGAAAAAGAAGCGCCAGCTTTGGTTGTCGAGGGAAGACCTGAGGTCGTAGAGCAGATTTCAGAGGATCCACCAGAATCTGCACCAGTTGAAAAAGACAAATCACAAGAGGTGGCTGGAGAAGTGAAGACAGCCAACGAAGAAGAAACTAATGCAGCTAAAAATTTGGATCAAGTGGAATCAAATGAGGTTAAGGAACCATTAGAGGAGAAAATTGTTGAACTGGAAAATGTTGAAAAACCTCGGGAAGGAAATCCTGTAAATGAAGAATCTGTTGAATGTGAAGTAAGGAATCCAACTGAGGATGTGGCAGCTGCCACAATCTCCATTCCACTACCTGAAGCTGTGGAAAAGGCTGATGCAGAAATTACCTGCAGAGAAGTCGAGACACCAGTGGAAAACGGGAAGGGAGATCAGGAAGTTGCTTCAGCTGAGACCACTTATGAAGGTGTAGAGGTGAAGAATGCAGATGCTGCAGTTGCTAAAGAACTCGAGAAAACTGAGGCAGGGGAGACAAAAGAGGAATCTGTCCAAGCTGCAGAATGTAACTTGGAGGAAGAGAAACAGGTGGACAAAATACTGGAGGCAATTGAAACAAATGCAGAGGAAGGAAAAGTACCAGATGAGTCTGGCAAAACCGATGTTCAAGATACAGAAGAAGCAAAAACAGCTCCAAAAGAGGAGGTCCCGGTCAAGACACAAAAGACATCAATTGTTAAGATGGTGAAGCAGTCGCTGGTGAAGGCAAAGAAAGCCATCATTGGGAAATCTCAAAATTCGAAAACAGTAGCCTCTGAAGTAAAGGATGACGCCAACAAGTAGCCCCTCGAGGCTTCATGAACCATACAGGAAAGAAAGGGAGAAGCATATGAGAATCACAACTTTTATTTGTGTGAAATTATTGGGTGGTTTTTCTTTTTTATTACTATTATTTTGTTTCATCTTTGTGCTGTTGGATTGCCTGCAAACAAGATTTCCATTTTCTTTTTTTTTTTTTCCTCCCTTGTTTTTTTTGACGATATTTTTTTGTGCTACATTCATATGGTTTGTGTATTCATGTAAGAAGATAAACTATTTATTTGTTGATGGTTGAAAATACACTTATGCTCCATATATGTAAGTATTTCTGTACTGTTTCTGCAATACACAAGTGTATTTCATATGTTAGTGCAACCCAGAAACTGGAGATGAAGAGCTTGAAAGTGCAACCTTTCTCACGTCGAAAATCAGTTTCATAATACAAAATGTTTTGCAAGGAACATGTAAACTACAGTAAGATGAACATCGCCCCTGCACATTGCCAAATAACTACTCTAAGACTGCTCTGTCCACTAGATATGTTTATGAAATGTACGACGTACATATTGCTTTAATTCACGTAAAAATCTATAAGTCCTCGAAAACCAAACAGGGAATTTCATTGTTACATTTAGACTTGCACCTTATTTGGCAGCTGCTACAGCCTAGAAGGCTACAAACTTATGCACAAGCCATTTTGTCGGTCTGGCGCATTCTTGTCCAGGACATGCATGTAGTTTATCCTGTTAATCACAGCCTGAATCAATCAGAAATCTTCGGTTACATCATGGGACAGATCGACTAGAAATTGATGCGTGGACGCTCACTTGTCTCTCTGTTGGCATCAGTTTCTGTAGCTGAGGTTAGAGATGACTGGGCCAGAGCAATGGCAGCTGGTTTGTCCTCTTTTACTGTAGCAGATTGGTTCAGAACTTCTTTCGTAGCTTCCAGCTGCATTTCATAGAACATAAGAAATCAATAGACCAGCACAAAGCCAGATTATTAATGAAATGACAGTGTTGAGTTCTAAATTTCTGATCTGAAATCTACTACAGAAACATAAATTAGAGCATATTCTTCAAATTGTACGCTTGGTGAGAAAGACCAACACACTATTTCAAGATTGCATGAATAGTGCATTCCCACATGTCCGAATCCAAGCTCTATGAGCCCAATAATCACCAAAATACACAATATGGGTTCTCATTTTTGAAGCAGAAAAACAATTCTACTTTACATATTTATAATCGGTAATATAAGTGCAAGCTATTACTAAATGCCTGCAAGCATACAAAGATGGTTTATGACTGTGTCCCCCAAGTTCTGGTAATTTTAAGAGTTGTAAGGTACAACTGAATGAATGGCTACCTCATTAGATTTATTATTCATGGAGCTGCTTGCTTCTGCTTTGGACATCGACTGTGAATTCTTGTTGGTTGTCTGATCCACAGAATTCAATGTTGGGCATGAGCTAGGTGCATCACTTTGGCTTACATTCACCAAAGCACTCAAACCTGCACTTGAATTTACAATGGGCTGCCCAGTTACAGGAACCAAACTGGTCCTTAGGGCTGAACTGTGAAGACCTTGGCTAGGATGACCATATACTGGTAAGTTGGGGGCAGAAATTCCCTGGAAATTAGTGGAACCTGGAGCAGGGAAGCGCATGGGAGGTACTGGGAAAACAGGGCAACTCGGAGATCCACCGGTTGCGTTAGGCATCTGCGTACCCATCCCATATGCCAAACCCATCCCCATTCCCATTCCAACACCCATTGGTGCAAAATGAGGGAAATGAGTTGGATGCATGTGCTGCATTCCTGTGGAAAACATCATTGGAGGTGGCATATATAACCCAGCCCCCATGGACATTATCTGCACAAAAAGCGAACCGCTACAATTTTGTCAGATTGATAATGCCTATCAAACAATCTAATTGCCATCAGGCACCAACTATCATGTGAATGTGGTCTTGATTGTGTCATCTTTGATCTAGGCAAACATGTTCATGTAAAATGATCCTTGTTTTTAGGGAAATAAGTAAAGGGTCAGACTACATAAAACAAGAGGGATTGCTAGCTAATCTTCACCTTACCTGTACTTGAAGTTGAAGGTTCTTTAAATATTCGATGGCTTCATCAAGCATTGAAGCTTTATCCACCTGAAATGAGAATTAAAGCGACACAAGTAATGGAACTTCAAAACGACAGAATTATAGAGACTAACTACTCAGTTCCGGAAATTGCTAATCGACTTCAGGATTCAATTGATTCAAATAAAGACATAACAACAGGAATGTATTCCTGTCTCCTTACCTTATTGCAATTCGGTATAAGTTCTTGTAAAGCACGCATTTTCTCGTTTATCCTATCCCTTCTTCTCTGGTCACACATTAAAATGAAGATCAACAATTATACATAGATATATAGAGGGTCAAGGCACGGATAAGAAACCGACAAACAATGCAAGTCAATGGTCTCACTCTTTCAGAAAGATTATGCACTTCTGCTGCTCGACTTCTCTTTGCACCATTCCCTCCTCGTGCAGTATTCAATTTTTTAACACCATTGGAGATTGTTTCAATATCCTGCACACAACAGAGCATTGAAGAGGGATCAAAAAGCATAAGAACTAGAGAAACAGATTACTTGCTTTAATCAAGACTTACATCACTACGGCATTCAGATTCCTCAACATCGCCGAATTTTCTCTTTGAATTATGTGTTTGTTCACAAGAAACTCTGTCAGCACTGTTGCCAGAGCCAACCGAAGAAGAAACAACCATAGACTCAATATTTCTGTCACCATCAAGAACTCCTTTCATTGGATTTGCAATATTGCTTGAAATTACAGGCTTCTCATACTTGATTGGTGGTTCTGTGCTTAGTTTCTCAGTGCTCCCAGTGGCAAGCGGCTCCTTTGGCGCCTCAAATGCTGGTTGTCTAGAATCAGCCAAAGCAATCTTCGACGAGGAGGCAGAAGCATAGAAGTCAGTGTTCTTTTGGACACCATTAGATCGGTCAACAGGCATGGATTTGAATGGATTACTGCCACCTGTAGTCCAACCTCTCTCTGTAACTTCTGTCCTTCCGACACCAGACAAATTCGAAGTTTGGAAGTTTGGGGTGTTAGCTTTGACAATGTTTGCCGGCCTTGAAAAATAGGGAAAGTTCAGGACATTAGAATTGGTACTAGGCAAACCTAAAGTCGGTCTCTCCATCACCAATTCCTTCATTGTGTCCTTACCATGAGCTGAATTCCCAAACACATCACTCAGATGGCTATTCATAGTCTTATTGCCAGTAACATTTGAAGCTCCAGATCCCAAGCCACCATCTGCCTGGCGATGCTGACCCTGAACCTGCCACGAACATACCGAACGAGCCTTAGAATTAGAAGCCTTCGAGGAGTTTCCACTTCTATCCAAATTGTTAACAGTCCCATCAAAATGACTTCTTTTATCCACTGATACAATGCTATTCTGCACAGAGACGGACATTCCATTCGCCGTGACACCAGATATCTCTGGTAAAAGATCAGATACGTAATCTTGGGGGAGAACATCGCCTATGGGATAATTCAACCAAGGAGCCATGTCAGCATCTTGGCCTAAATCCAATTCCCCGGACGGCACCACCGAAGACATGTCATCCAAAATAGATTCAACTCCACCGAATTTCCCAATCCTGGCAGTAGTGGAGGGCTGTCCTGACATGCCATCACGTATTCTATTTGTGTTGGAAGACATACCAAGGTTGCCAGAAAACCTACCCGACTGACTCTGCATCGCAAGCTGGCCATTCTCCCACACAAGTTCAACCAAATCATTATCACCCCTGCACAGTACACCAACACCTTACAAAACCACATAGTAAAAAATCGAAAAGGGGAAAAAGAGAAGTACATCAATATCTATAGAAATCCATCAGTTTCAATTAGCTCAGGCATATATAAAAAGAAGCCTACGGTGGAGAGACATCGGCTGGACATGGTCTCTGCTGGCGAGATTCAGACTTTCCTGCAGCCAATCTCCACAATTCTGACAGAGGCATGATTGAACATACACCACTGGAACTCAATACTGCTGAACTAGAACCACCTGAGTATTCTCATAGGGTACTATTCCTCCTCCAAAATCCACTTGTGAAGAATATACTGTGAATGTGTGAATTAATGGAATTCTTTCAACAAAGCATAGGGGCCGGCATTCAAAGGGAACCTACAACAATAAGGCACAGATGATCCAAATACTAGATGACACATCACTGCCAAAGTTCAGGATATCTGAATTTATGGAGCATGTAAATAGAAAATACAGAAAAAGATATACTAATATTTAACTATGCATAGCTTCATCGAGAGATGTCTTAATCAATGAAAATATATATATATATATATAAAAAAAAAAAAAAAAAAAAAAAAAAAACCCAGAGAACATGAGAGAGTGTCAATGATAAAAATTTCAAGTCCAAAGCATTTGTTTAATACTCAGAATTGAGACGGGACTTAAAATACTTGCAAATTGAACTAGTTTAAGCAAATAACTGCAACTTAATTCTTCCTTTTATAATATAAACCTAATCATTAGATGAGAAGAAACCCACATTAGAATTGTTAAATTATTCAACATCCGGAAATCTTTCTCACCTAATCTGAATTTTATACAATAAATAGCTCCTCAGCAACAAAGTTCACCTCTTGAATTGCCTCATCACCCAACAAAAAATAACCTGAAAGCTTCTCTCGGAAAGGTAGTCCCTCAGTCTGCAACTTCAAAGATTTACCCTTCCATTACAGACGGTTTTCCCAAACTGAACAGATAAGATGGTGCTAATCAAGATGGAGGTTTCTGGTCGGAGACTAGAGTCTTTCGTCACCAGCCCACCAAAAAAATCAAAATCTTTGGCGTTTCTATAGGCGTTTCTATATATACTACTACTATTATATATCTATGTCTATATGAATATATATACGTATAGAATACAGGGAGGAGGGAATAAGGCGGCGAAAGGAGTTGCCAGTTGCCACTGCCAGTTTTGAGTCGGGCTAGCAAACGAGCAAACACTAAAATGTACAAGGCCGAGTTTTTTCTCCCCCCAAATAGGAAAGCTCCACACTTTGGACAATTTTATTTTATTTATTTTGGACAACAGATTATACTTCACCTCGATGATACCGAACTGCCAAGAAAAAGGGGTTGTTTAAGTCGTTGTTTTGAATTCCCCTCCCCCTGTTTTCTCTTCAATTTTGTCATAAAATATATAATAAAATAAATATAAATATTAAAATATATTTATTTTATATAATTTATATTATACATATTTTAATATATTCACCAAAATTTATACTGAAAAAAAAGATTATGAGTAAGGAGAATAATGGAGTACAAAATTGAATAATTTCCTTTAAAAAGTAAAATGAAATGAGATATCAATTTGTGGAATAATGTTTGAAAAAAATACTCTACATAAATAAAAATTGATTTTATTTTAAATAAGTCTATTAATAAAATTAAAATAATAAAATAAATATAGGAAAAATATTATATAAATAAAAGAAATTTATACATTGTATAAAATGCTTTGAGCCCCCTATTATTTAAAAAATAAAGTATGAAAGGAAAATTAAAATACATAAATAATGATAGAATTTATAATTTTGTTTGGTTAGTGATTTTTTTCCCCCACGGAACAACAGAAGAAGTAGAAGGGATGAGTCATTGCCCAAACTGTCAAGTCTATGTCTTCCATCCTTATTAGGGTTGAGGGTTCAATTCTTCACCCGACCCCCTATCAATTTCCTTTATTTCTTTGTATTTTATATAGTATGGACTCCCACCATTATCTCTTTGGCTTCTGCTCTTCTAAAAAAAAAAAGAATAATTAGTGACAGTCCCAACGAGCAGGGTGTTAACGCGCAGTTCTGATCACACACACACAATTGTAGAAAAGTAAAGAACAATTGTTTGTGGACCCGGTTCGGACCTCCTGTCCTACATCCGGGGGATTCCAATCCAGGCGAGAATACTTCAACAAAGATCAAGAACAACTACAAGACTCAAACTAGTTTCTATCAACTCGATCTAGAGAATTGACAAGACTCCCCCTCAATCTCTAATCTCCCTAATAAGAAACTCTGTAATGATCATGTAGTTCCTGCAACCTGTTGACATCCCTGAACAAGAACCCTAAACTAATTCAAGAAGTTTCCTTCCTTGAATTTACAACTCGATCTAAGATATACAAACATGAATTACACAAATTCACTCCAGAACAAAACCCTTGATCATCTAAACATGAAGAACTTGTCTTGACCTCTAGAGTATATCTTCTAATCAAGACTAAAATCTCTCTTGGTAAAGTGTAGAAGATTAAAAGTAAAATACAAAGACTAACTCAAAGACTTAAATGAATGGACTATTTATAAACGGAAAACATCTTGGTCTTTGAGTCCCTGGAGCTCGTGAGGCTTGATCGACAAACATCTTGGTATGTGTTTTGACTATCAACTACTTGACATAATTTAAACTAAGCTATGAAAGCAATTAAAATAAAGCAGGTAAAATCATTCTAGGAAGCGAATTAAACAATATCTAAGTAAGCAATAAAATTAATCTAAGAAAGCGATAAAATTATTCTAAGAAAGCAGATTTAAAATGAGACAGAAGGGACAGGGAGAAAAGAATAAAGATTGGACAAGATTCAGATGAAACACAGTTAAACTTCCGTTTTAATACACAGATCTTAGCTTGGGATAATCCTTTTAGTTAGCTAATTCTCATGCTCTCTATTCCATGTTCTCTTTAACTGACAGGTACTTACAGCAAGAATTTACATGCTCTTAAGAAAACAAACTCTAAGATACCACAAACTTATAACTCCTCTTGCAATGCCTTGCGAGAGTATGTCAGCCACCTGTGGTGGACAAGCAACACCCGACAAATCACTTATTGAAGTGTCAAGTACTGCTATCATTCCCCCATGTCACACCCAAAGATTTTAATCAAACCCTGAACTATCCCTTAACTCTCAGTCCTAGTAGCAGCTACGCAACTCTCAATACAACCGAGTAACCTCTAAAGAAAGCAGTTAAAAGAAAGCGGTAAAAAAAAGCATTTAGAATCCTATCACTCGGAGGTTTTTGAAAGTCTGACCCTGGTAGTAAAAGAAAGCCCCCAGTCAGAATGACCGGATGTGGATCAAGAATTCCCGGATCTCGGTGAACCGCTCGCAGTGTTCACTTCCTTCCGGGTGGTTATGAGATACAAACTAATGAAACGAACTAATAAATTAGTTCGTTCCGGATGCACTCACTCAGGACTCAAAAATAGGCTTTGGCATAAGAGGATAGCAGTTGAAAGGAACTCAACCCTACCTTAGAAAATAACCAAGGCCCACATGTTGTTCTTCTAGTATTATCTATTACACCTCATCTGAATCCAAGTGGACTCTGAGTCAGTGCAATATTAATATAAGATTTCCAACATATAGCAATTTTGGAAAATAAAAGATGTTTGAAAATCATTCCCTAAACAGGTACTAGACTCTCAATAAGAACACAGACCCTTTCAGTCTAGGTGAGACCTAATCGCTGACTCTGCTTCTAATTTCCCAAAATCAATCCCCAGTCGAATATGAATTAGTCATAGCTGAGGAATTTATCCCTTACTTAGATCCGGATTTTATAAATGAATTTTTGTTGGAAATTTATTGTGAGACATCTGATTTAAATCAAGACTCCTATGTCCAAGGGAAGGATCCCAAAATAATAATGACCATAGTATCTACATAATAATATCATGCATAAATTTATAGGGAAGTGTAAAATTAAATTAACCCAAAATATACGGTGGGTTTAGACAGAAGTTGGAACACAAAGATGAAATAGCCGGAGATGAGAAGAATTTATTTTGGCTAAAAAGATGGCAAAAATAATTGGGGTTATCTGGACTGCAAACATCTGCTGTTCAGGTCCCAACTATTCCAGGTGAAATGGTTTTAGACAGCAGAAAACCTTAATTGATAGTGATCGCTATCACCAAGGTTTCTACTATCTGAGAAATGAGAGAAAAACCTACATGTTTTCTTACGTGATGCTCTTCAACCAATGTTGATCGACACTGTTTGATAATATCACAGCTCGAAATTCGGGTTTGAAATTAAGGTAAATAAATAGAAACTGTATCCGGATAGGAGTCAACTGAGCAGCTATTATAATCCCGGATGGACAAACCGCCAAGGCTTCCACCGACCACTATTCAGACCATGCAAAATAACATCTAGTAATTAATATGCAAACCACGAGCTAGTTTATCCGTGTGGGAATACCCGCCAACATTAGTCTGTTATATCTCTTACTAGCTGTTTCACACAATACGGAAAAGACAAAATAAATAAAAGAAAATATTTTTGGGTCATCTTGTATGAGAGACATTGGTTTCTCATGCAAAGGTATGGAAATTAATCCATAATTACTCTTTATGTCTAAATAATCACTCATTCCATAATTAATTAATTAATTACAGTCCAGATTATATACTTAGATCATTAGAGTTTAATTTTTATAGAAGAGTCTTTTAATGGAAAATTGAACAAAGTTCTTTATATCAAAATGATCATGGGTTGAGATCATTGGATTTCAACCTCAAAATATTAATATAAAGGTTCAATTAATTAATAGGGTGAGATGGAGAATAAAACTTTGGCAAAAAGATGCCAAGCCTGTCGAGAAACAGGCCTGTCGAGAAACAGAAGTTGAGTCGCGGACCGTGGGTCCACGACAGGAGGATCTCGACAGATAGGTGGGAAATAAGAGAAATGAAATTTTGGAAATTAGGGTTGTCGTGTCGTGGAACAAGGAGTGTGTCGCGGACCATGGGTCCGCGACAGGGATTCCGCGACACAAGGTACGAAAATCCAACAAAGGGCATAATTCCTGGTCACGGAACAAGAAGTGTGTCGCGAACCGTGGGTCCGCGACAGGGGTTCCTCGACCAGAGCCCTCCCAGAATAAAATACAAGAATTTGGGTCCTTGGTCGCTAATCAAGGGGTTGTGTCACGGACCGTGGGTCCGCGACAGGTTTGGCTTGCGACCAGGGATTTTAAAAGATTTAAATAACACATGTTCTTGGACACTCATGTCGCTAAACTGCCCTCCTGTCGCTAAACGTGGTTCCGCGACAGGAAGTGGCTAGCGACCTAGGTGTGTTCAGGACACATGTCAGAAAAGTAAAGTGGAACAGGAGCATGCATTGTGCGTGATCTCACCCATTTCATGTTTTAAAAACTACATTAAACTAAAAGTACCAAACAAAGTTAAATCTAGCTAGAACATGCCTTACACATGAAGGAAAAATGAGACAATATTTAAAATAGGTTTAACCCTAATTTGGGCTTGATCACTCATAACATGCAACATTATCCAAGGAAGAACATCACCAACAATGATATAAAATAAAAATAAAGCTCAAGTGACCCACAGAGAAGGAAATAATAAAAGATCCATGGGGTGTGAAACCCATTTCATGATTTTTGGGACACATTTCAAGAATATTTTCCCATTTTATTAAGGAGTTTGTTAATACCCATCATCCTGGATATCACAAACCCTAAAGACAAAGTTTGAAACTGAAAACAGGGTGAAAACTGGCTACCTAAGCTAAATCTATGCAATAATTAAATAATACAGAAAAATTAAAGCTAAACTAAGCTAACCTAAAAACTACCTACGAACTAAGCTCTACACTTGTCTCCAAGAGTGATTTTTCTTGATTCTGTCCAACCTTTTTTGCTCATGGGGATCACCTCATATTTATAGAAGTGGAACCCTATGCCCATGGGCTTGATCTGAGGCCCACTGTGTCTCAAGACATCACACACATCACAACTTTGTCGCAGGACAGGGTTGCATGTGGCAAGGCTTCTCGACTGGGTCTTGTGTCTCTATCCATGTCCGTGTCGCTAAAGCATGGACCGTGACAGGAGTTCCTCGACTGGGGCGTGGCTTGGCCTCCAAGGTGTTGATGGCGCGGAACCTTGGTCGTGGTCGCGGAACCAGTGTTCCTCGACCAGGGTTCCTCGACTGAATGCTCCCAGACTGGTCTCCTCGTTATGTTGCATGCTGGTCGCTAATCTCTCCTGTGTCGCGGAACCATGGTCCTCGACCAGGGTTCCTCGACCAGATGTTCCCAGACAGAGCTGAATGGGCCAGATGGGCCAAAGTTGTTCTTTTTGTGGGCTTTTCTATCTTTTCCCATCTTTTTGTATTTTTGTGGGCTTGTTTATTCTTTTGCCCATCTTTTTGTTTCCTTTTTCTTTTCTTTTATTTTTCTCCTGTTTTTGGATTTTTCTAACATAAATATGTAATAAAATTACATATTTATGCATTTTTCATACCAGCTCAATATTTTTACAATTATGCATAAATCAGTCCAATTCTACTGTTTTCTTATTTAATATAAGACCGGAATGCGATCAAATGCCCGTTTCAGACACGGAAATGAATTGAAAATAATGGTCATTTTTTGCCATTATCACATGTGACAAAAATATTCCATCCTTTCCTTGTTTGATCTGTAGACCAAGAAAATAATGCAATTCTCCAAGCATACTCATCTCAAATTCTGTTTTCATAGCATGTATAAATCTTTTTCTAAGTTCTTCTGAAGTATAACCAAAAATAATGTCATCAACATACACTTGAGCAACTATGATGTGTTTATCTGAATGCTTAATGAAAAGAGTCTTATCTACATTTCCTCTGGTATAGCCGTTGTTAACAAGGAATTGTGACAGTCGTTCATACCAGGCTCGAGGTGCTTGTTTAAGACCATATAGAGCTCCCTTGACTCTGTAAACATAATCTGGATGTTTATGGTCTTCAAATCCAGCTGGTTGAGCCACATATATTTCCTCCTTTATTTTCCCGTTTAGAAAAGTTGTCTTGATATCCATTTGGTACAACTTGAAATCCAGGTAGCATGCAACAGACAACAAGATTCTTACTGCTTCCATTCTGGCCACTGGTGCATATGTCTCTCCTTTGTCTAGGCCTTCAATTTGTGTGTAGCCTTGTGCTACTAATCTAGCTTTATTTCTGACTATGTTTCCATGCTCATCTTTCTTATTCCTAAAGATCCATTTAGTACCAATAATGCTGATGTTGTCAGGAGGTGGTACTAACTCCCATACTGAGTTTCTTTCAAATTGAAGTAATTCATCCTGCATGGCAGCGATCCAGTATTCATCTTTGAAAGCCTCTGTAGCATTTTTTGGTTCCACCTTTGATATGAAGCAATTCATACCAGCTAGTTGCTTGTAATCAACTCTCTTGCTTCTGGTCTGCCTTGGTGCATCTACTCCTCCAATAATATCAGTATTAGAATGATGCTTCAAGGTTCTAGGACCTTTCCTTTTATCAACATCAGTAGTATCAGATGGTTGTTGCTCTTCTTCAGTATCAACTAAGGACTCAGATTCTGCACCAGTTTCTACATCAGCATCAGTTGATGGTTCTTGTGTTTCCTCTGATGGTGGATCAATAATAGGAAAGTAATGTAGACCACTTCATCTTCAGATAATCCTTTAGATAAAGAGTCTTCAATTAAGACGTTCACAGATTCTATAACCTTCTTGCTATCAGACAAGTAAACTCTATAAGCTCTGGAGTTGTTAGCATAACCTAGAAACAACCCTTTTTCTGATCTAGCATCGAACTTCTCAAGTTGTTCTCGGTCCCTGTAAACATGACAAGGACAACCAAATGTATGAAAACATTTGACATTAGGAAGTTTATCATACCAAATTTGATAAGAGGTGAAGTTTGTCTTTGGCCTCATAAGAACTCTATTTGCAACATGACAAGCTGTGTTGATTGCCTCTGCCCAAAAAGTCTTTGAAAGTGTACTATCATGAAGCATAGACCTTGCCATCTCCTGTAAACTCCTGTTCTTTCTTTCAACAATACCATTTTGTTGAGGAGTCTTTGGGGCAGAGAATTCTTGAGCAATTCCATGTAGTTTACAGAATTCAGTAAACTGTTGGTTATCAAACTCTCTTCCATGATCAGTTCTAATCCTTTTGATCTTAGTTTGTCTTTGATTCATGATCTTCAGGCTTATAGACTCAAAATACTCAACGGCTTCATCTTTAGATATGAGAAAACAAACAAAAGTAAATCTAGAAAAATCATCAACTATCACAAGTACATACCTCTTGCCATTAAGGCTTTCAACTTCTAATGGACCCATCAAGTCCATATGAATAAGTTCTAGGCAGTGATTTGTGATAATTTCATCAACTCGTTTGTGTTGAGCCTTAGTTTGTTTTCCTTTGGAACATCCTTCACAGACAATTTTGGAGTTGTTCTGTAGTTTAGGCAACCCTTTGACAGCTCCAGAAATGCTCAATTTGTAGAGAGTTTGATAATTCAAGTGTGTCATTCTCTTGTGCCATAGGCTTGTAAGATCTTCTTTCAAAATTAAAGCCCTGTCTATTGTTTCCTTTAAGATATAACAATTGTTAGTAGACCTTTTTCCTGATATAATACACTTATAGTCTTTAAACACATAATAAGTATTCATGTCAAATAGCACTAAGGATTTTTCATTACATAATTGACTTATGGAAATCAAGTTAGTAGTCAATCCTTCTACAAAGTAAACTTTAGAAAGATTAGAAATGACTCCCTTGTCAATTTTACCAAAACCAGTGATCTTGCTTTTAGCACCATCACCATACATGACTTCTCCACAATCTTGCTCTGTAAAGTTTTGAAGAATGTTCTTTGTTCCAGTCATATGCCTAGAGCATCCAGAGTCAAAATACCACAAGGTATTTTTATGATGTGCCTGCAATGATACAACAACAAGACCAAGTGATTGTTGATTAGAATGTTTAGGTATCCAGGCCTTACGAATCTGGATCTTCTTCTGTAGTTCTAACGATGGCCAGACAACAGGTCTTTCATTTATAAGATCTCGAACAATCCTTAGACAAGTGTCTGCTTGATGGCCAGGTAGACCACAATAGATACAGTCCCTTGAGTCTTGAGGTGCAATATTGACTTGATTAGGCACATTTTTGTAGGTAGCAACATTGCTTGATTCTTCACCAAGATATCCTCCACTAACAAAAGTTCTCTTGGTTGATTTGAACTTGTTTGGCTTCTCTTTCTTTTTGTAACCAATACCTGAAAGATCACCAGGTCTTTTGCATATAGAAAGAACTTAATCCAATTTAGTTTTACCTTTTACCATTTGAGAGAGTTCATTGCATTTAGCTTGAAGTTGTAGATTTTCTGTGGCCAAACAGGTCTTTGCATCAGAAAGTTTGGAGCATTCAGCTTGAAGTTCCTCCACTTTGAGCTTAGCTAGTTTCAATTCCTTTTGAATTTTGATCTTCTCAGCAGATAGATTGTCATAGGAAATTCCGAGGTCAGCCAGTTGTGATAACAACTTTTTGTTCTCACTGTAGGCAGTATCATACTCAAACTTTAACTCTTCATATGCATCAGCTAACTTAGAGTATATATCACTGATATTACCTGCATTCATAGAATCATATTCATCAGTAGAATAATCTATTGAATTAGTTATACCTGGTTGGGGGCTACAATCCCGAATAGTCAATGCGACAACATCTTCAGAGTCACTCTGTTGTTCCTCTGTTGCTTCAACATCGGATTCACCATCACTGAGTGTAGCTTGATATGCTTTTCCTTCTTTCCTTTTGGCAGTAGGACATTCCTTTTTGAAATGTCCTTTACCTCCACATTCATAGCATATAATGGAAGAGAATTTATCAAATTTCTCTGGTTCCTTAAGTTTCCTGACATTGTTGCCTTTGCCTTCATGTTTCTTGGATCCTTTATTCTGTTGTTTGTCAGTCGTTGTAACACCATTCGAACTGGATTTCTGAGGCTTGCCTTTCTGTAACTGTCTTGCTCTCTTTTCTTGAAGAAATTTAGCCATCCTTCTTGTGATCAAAGATAATTCCTCATCTAAATCATCATCAGAATCTTCAATCTTCTCAACCTTTAGAGCAATACTCTTCGACTTTCCTTTGCTTCTTGATTCCAGATGATTCATCTCATAATTTTGTAGGTTTCCAACCAATTCTTCCAAAGTCATGGTGTTGGTCTTTTCACTCTCTTCAAGAACTGAAATCTTCCCAGAGTACTTAGGTGACAGTGCGTAGCATCTTTCTAACCAGTTTTTGTTCATCAAAATGCATTCCAAGCTCTATGCATTGATTAACCACATTTTGAAATCTTTCAAAATAAGTTGAGATGTTTTCATCATCTGTCATCTCCAACCTGTCATACAAAGATTCAACGCGATGTAATCGAGTTAGTTTAACATCAGCAGAACCTTCAAACCTGAATTCAAGAAATCTCCACATATCATGGGCATTTTTGCAATTCTTGATCATCCTATGTTGTGCCTCTTCCATAGCTCCACTGATCGCGTTCATAGCTGCATAATTCCCTTGTTTTGCAGCCCTTTCTGCCGCTGTGTATTTAGCCTTTCTGGCTAATCGGATTATTGGAGCAGCAGGTGGTGTAACGGTGGTTGTGGTGGCAGTTGTAGAGGTGGTATCCGTTGATGTGGATGTGGTCGTTGTTGCAGTGACAACGGCAGGAGTCTCAGTCCTTATTGGTGGTTCCCATGCTTCTTCGACTGCATCCCAGACATCCTCTCCAAGAGCCCTAAGATAGCACTCCATTCTTGACTTCCAGTAGCTGTAGTTGTTTCCATCGAAGACCGGTGGACGAAGATGCGAAATTTCCCTACTCATGGTGAATCTTGAATCTTCAGAAAAACGTTTGAAGATTGGCTCTGATACCAATTGTGTAACGCCCCAAAAATTCAAACATGATTTTCGCAAGCATTACCGTTGTACTAACTATCTTAAACTAATGGCCAGCTAATTTAAAACAGCTAGTACAAGACTGAGTAAACATAAAGTGATCATCTGATTAATCTAGTTTAATGCGGAAGCTAAAACAAATAAAACACATAAGCACATAGGAGGTCTCACCATCATAATCAAATAAACATTCCAGCAGCTCATCCAGACTGCAAGCCTCTCAACAACATACCAATATCTCAAACAGGGCTACCAGCCCAAAGTGTAAATCACATGAGGCCACCGGCCGACAGAAAGCAGATTCTAGGCACACAGGCCTCAACTAGCATAAAATCCAAGTCATAATAAGCAATAGAGTATCACATAATCATGTAAGATAAACATAAAAAGTCCTATCTATGTGATCTCTCAATACCCCAAACCCAGTCATGCTCCAGTGCCTCCGGCAGGATCTATAAAACAGACAAAAGCAAAGGGGGTCAGTACAACGTACTGAGCAAGGTTACGTGCCGGGGATAGGGATGAAAACGGTACGGATACGGTCGGATAGTGTCGGATACGGATATTATCCATATTTGTTTCGTCGAATTCGGTAGCGAATACGGATGGGCCGGATACGAATACGGTTTCAGATATTTCGGATTACGGATACGGTACGGATACAGGACGGATATATGACGGATACGGATTCAATCGGATACAGATTATCGGATAATTTTTTATAATCTTTTTTGAAAATATGATATTTTTTATAATTATTAATAATTTTTAATTATTAAATAATAATATATTAATATATCCGGATATCCATATTTAAAATCCGGATAATATCCTATCAATTTTCGGATACGGTCGGATATTATCGGATACGGTCAGATATTTTCGAATACGAATACGAATGCGGATATTAAAATACGGATTCGGATTCGGATACGGATATTGAAATATCCGGCCGGATAGTCAAAAACGGATTCGGATTCGAATATAATCGGATACGGCATCGGATCGGTCGGATATTTACCGTACCGCTTTCACCCCTAGCCGGGGAGTAAGGGAAAACAGAACCACATCTCAAGATAGTAAAAATAGGTAATAAATAAACATATTAATAACGGCAGAATATAAATAAAGCAGTTAAACACCACACCGTCCCATACCAGTGCTTCAACCACGATCATACAATTGATATAAATAAATCATCACACCGTCCCATACCGGTGCTTCAACCACAGACATACAAGTTATGCACGTGATGCATGACCTAACATATACCTATCTACCCTATATGCAAATGCAATGAATATGCCTAGCCGGCAACCTAAACCCGGGCGGTATGAACCCACGGATGAGGATATCATCAACTCCAACCCGTTACAGGGTAACATACACCATCCCCGCAGGGACCACAGGCATCACAGCCCAATCACAGGCATAACAGCCAAATCACAGGCATCGCAGCCAAATCACAGGCATCACAGCCTAATAATCACCCCGCAGGGCCATCGGGACTCAACAACACCGGTAAAGGCTGCCCGATCAGACATTTCCAATATATCCATCCATTCATAATGCAATACCATGCATTATAATAACCAGCCCAAAAGGGCCAACAAGAATAACAACCAATAATCCACCCCGCAGGGTCACCGGGACTCAACAACACCGGTAAAGGCTGCCCGATCAGTCATAAACATCATAACAACTCATCGGGTTAATAACCGTCAATTACAATGCAATAACATGCATATGACAATACAGTGATATTCAAGCACCTACACACTAGATTCGCATGCTTCTCAACATATAAGGAATTCAATACATAGCCCACTAGGCTAAGGCATTAATGATATAATCCAATAATCCACATATACTTAATGATATCATAATTCAACAGTTTTCCCTAAGCAATTCAACAACCCCCACGGGCCAATTGATTAATCCACGTTTTACCAATAACATTTGGGGAAGTCATAACAATAATTTGTGCAAAGAAAACATCATTATAGAATCAAAATCGCACAAAAAGGGGCTAAACAGGGCCCTCCTGCGCTCACGGCGCACCCGCGCGCGTAAAACGCGTGACATACGCAGCCCAGTACTGTAGCGATTACTGTAGCAATTACTGTAGCAAGTTACTGTTGTAATTACTGTAGCGAGTTACTGTTGTAATTACTGTAGCGAGTTACTGCGGTAATTACTGTGCAAGTTACTGTGGTAGTTACTGTTCAAATTACCGTGGTAATTACTGTTCAAATTACCGTGGTAATTACTGTGGCGAATTACTGCAGTAACTACGCGAGTTACTGCGGTAACTACTGTACAGGTACTGTAGCAGTACTGTAGCAGTTACTGTAGCAGTTACTATTCATCGTCTTCTCCGATTTTCCAATCGGTTTTTCCGGCGATTTCGCCGGAATCCGACCCCCAAATACCCCCAAACACGTAATTTAAGCAATATAATCCCTTGCCTGAAGTCTTCCAACAATAATCAACCTCCGATTCGTCGATTCCAAGCTTCGATCGAACAAAATCAACCCAAAACCTAACATCAACAACCAACTCCAAAATCAACACCATTAAGCTTAAGAATATATCTAAAACATATATTTGAGTCTAAATATTCAAGGATTAAAGCTTAACTCAACAAAATACAAAACCCCCCAATTTTATCACCCACGGTCAACACCCAAAACCACCTTCAAATCTTAACAAAATCAAGAACTAATAACAATAAATCACTTACCAAAAGCATGAATATGAATTTCCCAACTTGATTTCAAGCCAATATGAAGATTGTTCTTGGCCAAGGAGGGCTACGGGAAGGAGAAGAAATTGAGAGAGGAAGAAGAAAGGAAAAATGAGGAAAGGGAAGAAAAGTGAGGAAGGCGGGTCTCAAACCCACTTCCCATTATTTTAATAAAAATTATATCCGGATCGGGTCATGATGTTGTGTCTCCTCCCAACTTCTTTTATTCTAACAAGTCATGGTCCATTTATTTAAGCATTTTGGCTCTTATTAACTTGTGGGTTTGCTACCCACTTATACTTCCACTTCAATCCAATAACTCTCTTTCACAATAATTCATATTATTTATCTTTATTAATTAACCATAATGTATTAAATTAATTATGCTTTAATTAATTGGAATGTTACAATCTCTCCCTCTTATGATCATTTCGTCCCCGAAATGCATAATCAACCACATGATCATCAATGAAGAATCAAGGGGAAAATGTTACTTCACTATGAATAAGTAAAAATCAAAGCCTGGCTACTTCCGTTTCATATTCTTCTCAGTTTCTCCAAGTGACATCTTCAGCTCCGTGTCTAGACAACACCACCTTAACAATCAACATGGTTTTATTCCTCGAAACCTCATTATTTGCATTAATCGCCCGATCTGGGACTCATCGAACTCAAGACTAGCATCAAATTCAACTTCATTAAGCTGAATGATCTTAGCTGGATCAAAAAAAATTTCTGAGTTGGGAAGTATAGAACATATCATGGGCTTGACCCATTTCCGCTGGCAACACCAACCTATACGTCACTTTCCCAACCATCTCAATAATATCATAGGATCCAATATATCTCGGAATCAGCTTGGCTTCTTACCAAATTAGCGTACCCCTTTATAGGCAATACCTATAACAACACACAATCAGTAACCTCAAGCTCTACATGGCGATGAGCTAAATCAACATAGCTCTTTTGTCGGTCATGGGCTTCTTTCATCCGATCCCTTTGATTCTTATTAACACATTAATCTGCTCAATTACCTCAGGACCCATATTTACCCGATCTGCTGGATCATTCCAGCACAAGGAATTCATGCGCTTCTTTCCATATAGTGCCACCATATTTTCAAAGCATGAACTACCGCTGTCGTCTCCAAATCATGTGTTGGGTAGTTCTGCTGATCACCTTCTCGTTCTGCGCCAACACACCACCCAAACCTTTAGGTGATGCATTTGTGTAAACTTCATACTTACCTGACTCATCAGGTAATATGAATACAGGTGCCTCTGTCATTACATTCTTCCAAAGTTCAAACGCATGCTCACAATCATCATCCCACTGGAATTTAACATCGTTACACAACAATCTCATCCGAGGTCTAGCAATGCTAGAAAATCCCTCAATAAACCTGCTGTAGTAACCAACAAGATCCAAGAAACTTCGGATCTTCCCCATATTTTCGGGACTTGCCATTTAAATACAGTTTTTACCTTAGCAGGATCAACAGACATACCATTACCGGAAACAATGTGCCCCAGAAAAGACACACTCCCCAACCAAAATTCACCTTTAGAGAGTTTAACATACAGCTTATGCTCTCACAATGTATTCAAAACTGTTCTCAAGTGACCCGCGTGTGCCTCACGCGTCGGCGAATAAACCATAATATCATCTATGAACACAACCACGCACACGGCCAGCAGGGGATGGAATACCCTATACATGAGATGCATGAAGATCGCTAGTGCATTAGTCAAACCAAAAGGCATGACCGGGAATTCAAAATGTCCACAACGAGTCCTGAAAGCCGTGTTAGACCTATCAGTCTCCGCCATCCTTATCTGATGGTGGCCCGATACTGGCCTCTCTCAACTAATTAAACAGATCCTCGATCCGAGGTAAAGGATACTAGTTTTCCCGTAATTCAGTTCAATTCTATGTAATCCATGCACATCCGCATCGACCCATCATTCTTCTTAACAAACAAAACAGGAGCTCGTTAAGGCGAGCTACTCGGCTGAATATACCCCTTATTGGTAAGCTCATTCAACTGATCCTTCAACTCCTTCAGTTCACAGGAGCCATATGGCAATGAGCCTTAGAAATGGGAGCTGCATCAGGCATCAGCTCAATAGTAAAATCAATCTCCCGAGCAGGTGGGAGACCAGGAATTTCGTCGGGAAATACATCCCTGAACTCAGATACAACAGGGACACTCAAAGTAGCAAGAACCTCTGCTCGAAGATCCCTCATTTGCCACAGGGAAAGAGAACAACCCATGCGCATCATGTCACACAACAAAGCAACAGAAATCACACCAACAGGTGGAGTCAAAGGATGTCGGTAAGAAACACACTTACCCAAAGAATGCTAAAAGGATATTCGTGGAACACCACAATCAATCACAGCACGATGGCAAACAGCCAATCCATGCCCAATAGTACGTCAAAACCAACCAGGCTAAAGACCACCAGGTAAGCTCTGAATTCACGACTCTCGATGCTCAACACAGCATCTTGCATCAAATGATCACTTCGAATATTATTACCCGAAGGTAAAGAAACTAGCATCTGGTAGGGCACCAACTGTCCTAATCCGTGCTCTCATACAAATCGCAAAGCCACTAAAGAACACGAGGCTTCCAAATCGCACAGTACTAAGGCAGAAGGATTCGCAGCAGTGGTAGCATCTACTCCATGCTTACGAATGAAATTCAGAGTCCCGAATGAACATGAGACTACAGAATCAAACACAATAACCGCATCACAAAATACGATATAAATAATTCTCATATCAGGGAAACGAGTTTATCTCTCAACCAGAGAGTCAAGAAGAAACACCCACGATACAAGAATTACACACATGCCAAAACGTTAGCCAATCAACGTAACGTTTCCATCACATAAAGATGACATATTAGGAAGTCCTCTAGTTCAGACTCGCCCCAGTGATACCGGCCCCCTTCATGTTACCGATCTTGCCATGCAGAACAGTCATCTTGCCTTGTCTCACGCGACCGGCATTAAACGCTTCGACGAACCATCTAATGATATTTTGATTGACCTAGTGTCAATTCTATGCCACTTCACATCATTATTCTTTCTAACCAAATCCGACTATACCCTCACTGGCATAACCTCGAAATGGTTTCCACCATCCTTCGCATGCAGGCGACTGCAAATATATATATATCACCCCAGTGGGTTATCGCAGTAGGGAGACTTTCTCAGTACCCTATTTCACTCTCGATGGTACGTCAAACCCATCTGAACACCATTCAGCACATTGATCCAGCTTGGATCGCCATTCGAATAGCCCAGGCTTCCATGAGGCCTTTCCAAACTATTCATCCAACTTAGATTACAACATCAACAAACAATGTTAGCAGAAATCACCAAACATATACAAAGCAGTATATATAAACGACAAAATTAAATAACCGATCAAAAGTCATTCATAGTCCTCAATGACTGTGAGATAACAAGGATCCTGACTGGAGTACCATAGTTCCCTCACAGTTCCCCAACTGTGAATTAACCTGGTGTGTGCAGAAATAATCAGTAAAAAAAATGCAATTGTATGCTATATGTAACCCACACAGAGCTCACCATCTATGTCTACACAAGTTTTAATAAGATAAAAGAGCACCCAGGCTCTGATACCACTCTGTAATGCCCCGAAAATTCAAACATGATTTTCGCAAGTATTACCGTTGTACTAACTATCTTAAACTAATGGCCAGCTAATTTAAAACAGCTAGTACAAGACTGAGTAAACCTAAAGTGATCATCTGATTAATCCAGTTTAATGCGGAAGCTAAAACAAATAAAACACATAAGCACATAGGAGGTCTCACCATCATAATCAAATAAACATTCCAGCAGCTCATCCAGACTGCAAGCCTCTCAACAACATACCAATATCTCAAACAGGGCTACTAGCCCAAAGTGTAAATCACATGAGGCCACCGGCCGACAGAAAGCAGATTCTAGGCACACAGGCCTCAACTAGCATAAAATCCAAGTCATAATAAGCAATAGAGTATCACATAATCATGTAAGATAAACATAAAAAGTCCTATCTATGTGATCTCTCAATACCCCAAACCCAGTCATGCTCCAGTGCCTCTGGCAGGATCTATAAAACAGACAAAAGCAAAGGGGGTCAGTACAACGTACTGAGCAAGGCTACGTGCCGGGGAGTAAGGGAAAACAGAACCACATCTCAAGATAGTAAAAATAGGTAATAAATAAACATATTAATAACGGCAGAATATAAATAAAGCAGTTAAACACCACACCGTCCCATACCGGTGCTTCAACCACGATCATACAATTGATATAAATAAAGGGGTAAATGTTAAAAAGGGCCATAACAAGGAGACTATTCCACTTTTAGGCCATAACAAGTTGGAATTGTAAAAACAGGCCATAACAAACACAGTTTGGCAAAATTTAGGCCATAGGACCTATTTGAAATTAATAAATGACCCAATAACTTTTCCTTCTTTCATTTCAACCCCAAGAAAGTTTGACTTTATTTACTTTAATTCTTTCTCAATATACTTAATTTTTCATTATATAAATGACACCCAACGCGCATGAAAATTGGTATCAGAGTCTAGGTTTTATTGAAGAACATATTAATTATATTATTTATAATATTTTATTTCTTAATGGAGAAGATTTAATTATTTAATGGATTCAAATAATTTGAAACCCACGAGTTATTTCCAAATTTTGAAAATAAAAAATAGAAAATTCCAAAGGAATTTCTTGAACTTGTCCAGGGGACAAGATATTATCAAAATCAGTTTCTTTCCTAAAAATGAGAGGAACGGACTGGAAAGAAATTGATCCGGATAGCTCTAAGTTATCAAAAGACTTAAGAGAAATCCAAAAGACGATTCAAGATTTTGGTAACCGGGTATTAATTATACCTGGGAAAATAGATAACTTGAATCAGACAACAGATGAGATCTTGAAAGTATTTCAAGACCTAAATAAAGAAATTTTGAATCTGAAATTTGACATTTCGGATATCAAGAAAAGGCAGAAGGATATTCCTGGATCTTCCAAGAATAACCAAGCCAATATTAGAGATGCATTCGGACCAGTACAAGCTTTACATCAAAAGGGTAAAGCAACTATGGTTCCAAAGCAGAAATGACAAGAAGAGCTTATGATCGATCTCCTGAAAACAGTCGAATGAGTGTTTCCAGGGCAGATCTATCAGATCTACAAGAATTAGCAGAATCATTTTCCCAACTTGGGATTATGGATCTGGTTAATGTAAAACCCAATGAAGTTCTTCAATTGGGTTATGCGGAAGGATCAGGATCCAACGTGACCCACGATGGACCGCCTGATGTCCCAATGAGAGAAAGTACAGACTTCTACATGAACAGGTATCCTGAGGTGCATCTCAATGCAAGACGAAACCCAGGACGGAACCCAAGTAGAGCACCAGAATCCACACCGTGGGCCAAGACGATGTTACAACCATTAAATCCATATAGCATAACACTAAACCTCGACGTTATCGACTTCCGAAACATCGAAGACCTGATCGATGAATGGGTAGCTTCAATGAAGATTGCAGCAACCACCCTGGAACTCGATAAAGAAAACTTTGTCAGATTAATAGAGCCGAGTCTCGAAGGATCGGCAAAGCTGGGCTGGAAAAACTCCACGACTGCTTTAAAAGAGCAAATACTCGAGGGAGAATCCAAAAGCACAATCTGTGAAAGATTTGGCCTCTTATTCAAAACCCATTTTGTAGGAGATGGGTATTTTGAAGAACAGAGAACCGAAAAAATCAAGGTCTATACCCAAGCATTATTGAGTATGGAATTAAGAAGTATTTGCGCAGTAGACGAATACATCTACTGGTTTCGTAAATACTATTTTCGGAGTGAAATGACAGCTGAAGTAGCATGTCCCATAATCTTTGCAAAGATCTGCAGCCCATGGAGAGAAATGTTGATCCAATCGTACACAGTACCCTCTGGTACAGTGGACTCAATAACTCGAAGAATGTCCTTCTTAAAGGATAAACTCAGAGAATGGTGTCAACAGGCAGAAGCCCAAAAGAACATCAAGAGACTAAGAGGTAAAATAAAAAGAACTCCTCTTTGCTGTGAAAATAACGATTTTCCAACAATTATAGGAGAATCAGGAGAAAAGAGGAAAAAGAAGAAGAGTCGAGGCTCATACAGTAGGAGTTTCAGAAGACCTCCATTCCGAAGAAGAAGAGCATGGTGGTCCAAGAGCAAGGCCAGATCATACAAAACTGGACAAAGAACGAGAACGACGAAGAGTTCATCCCAAGGTTCAACTAGCTCAGCAGCAAGGAGCACGGGGAGAACGACGTCCAAGAGAACATTCAGACGAGCCCATACCCGAGCCAACAAAAGTTTCAAGGACTGCAACTGTTGGAAGTGTGGAGCCAGAGGTCATATCTCACCTGATTGCCCTCAGAATCGTGAGGTACGAATGTACGAAGCCACGGAGGATATCGTGGAAGCAGTCTACCATGGAAAGCTGGTACCAGTCTATCAGTTTGAGGACATCCCCTCGGATGAAAGCATCTACGAGGAAGAATTAAGAAGTGACTCGGACTCATATTCAGATGGATCTTCAACCGAATCTGACTGAAGAAGACAGGATTCAGACCACTGAAAACCTGGATTCTTTTCAAGAATGACGATCTCGAATCGAACCATGGAAAGAATAATGCGACAAGATTCCAACCTCAGCCCATATGACGGATTCAGAATTGGCGGGATTGGACGAGTTCTTAACCAGATGGGACTCAACCAGAGAAGACATAACATCATCTACAAGGTAAGTGCAGGTGAGTTTGCAATTCCGATGGAACTTACTTGTAATGTTATGGATATGCAATTAATTCCTAAAGAAGAAATTCTTGAGGAATTAAGCAGAATGAAGGAGGAAATTGCCATTACTATGAAATGGATCCACATAGGAGCCATTGAAGTAGTAATTAAGGCAACCTTCAAAGAAGGCATTGATTCTGAATTACATCTATCAGTCACTGATAGAAGAATCAATAACCTTAGAGATGGTCTTCTTGGAACTATGGTAGGAAATTTATATGCTGGAAAATTAATGTTTGACATACATCCCAGAATTTCCTATAACTTAGCTGACCAAGATTTTAGTAGAGTTCTAACTCTTCATCAGGATTTTAAAAGAAAAGATCTGATGAAAGAAGGAAACAGGCCATATCCTATAACTTATAGAATCTCTTATGCACTTTCCAATAGTCATCCTTCTGACTTATTTCTCAGGAAAGAATATATAGAAATTCCTAGAATTTTCAAGGAATTTGCTAAAGTCATGACTCCAAATCCTACCCAGATTCCAAGATTAGGAGGAGTAGACATACAAATAAGAGATCATCCAATTCTAGACAGATCAACGAGTGCTAGAATTGAGTACGCAAGCCGTATGTCTTTTTCGCAGCTTATATTGATTCAGGATCAGGTATTTGCACGGCAAAACCAGGAGTTTTCCCTAGCGAAGCTATGGAATCATTACCCATTATTGCAGGAAGAGATTTTTCCCAAAAAATCTTAGTACTAAATAAGGGTATTCGACAAGCCAATATCATGATTGGAGGAGCATTTGGTACACCCTGGTATAAGGTAAAAACGCCTCCTATTTACTTTCATGACACAGGAGCGGATATTTTGTTAGGGAATAATTTTATACAATCCTTTACAAAATATGTTCAAGATAACAAAAGAAATTTGTTAATATTTACCACAAGTTGTGGAAATGAGATACAAGTGTTGCGCAAGGAAAAGGCATTCAACAGGTTAAAGCCTATATTATTTCGCAGCAAACGTGGTGATAATGATGCCAAACTAACCCATCCAAAAATGCAGGATAAAAGAAAGTTTGGTGAGGCTTTGTTGTCTTTTAGACAGCAAGGATTTGATGAAGCTTCTATTAAGGAAATTATAAACCTCAAAGAAGCAATGCAGGAAATGAAGTCATTAAATATAACTTCACTAGACATTGATGGGGAAACTAAATTGTCCCTCGAAAATGTCAAAAGACTTATCCAGAGAAACTTTAACGAGGATCCTCTGGCATGGTGGGATAAAAACAAGATCGAAGCTACTCTACAGATAAAAGAACAATATAAATATGAGTATGTTCGATACAAACCCATCTTAATGAATATGCAGGATAAGAAAGATATGCAGCAAATTATCAAGGAGCATATTGATCTTAAACTCATCGAGCCTGGAGTCTCAGCTTATAGTAGCCCTGGATTCTTGGTAAGAAACCACGGTGAAATAAAGAGAGGTAAACCCAGGTTGGTAATAAACTATCAAGGTATTAACAAAATAATACTACAGTTTGATGGTTATTACATTCCGAATAGAGAACACTTAATTGATTGCATCAAAGGTGCTAAAGTGTTTTCTAAATTTGATTGCAAATCTGGTTTCTATCAGATTAAGATGGAGAATGAGTCGAAGAAATTCACAGCATTCTCCACCCCACAAGGGCAATATATTTGGAATGTTATGCCAATGGGGCTTTCTAATGCCCCTCAGATATTCCAAAGAAAGATGGATAATCTATTTAAGGATTATCTAGAGTTTATTTTCGTCTACATAGATGACATTCTGATTGCATCTCGAAATATTAAAGAGCATATTAAACATCTTGAAATATTTTCTGATGCATGTCACAGAAAAGGTCTAGTTCTCTCTGAAAAAAGGCCACTATCGCTGCTAACAAAATTGAATTCTTTTGAGTTCAAATTGATGAAGCAGGAATAGAGTTACAGGAACACATTGTGGAGAAAATCCGCAATTTTCCTGATATATTAAAAGACAAGAAACAACTTCAGAGTTTCTTAGGAGTTGTAAATTTTGCGGGTATGTTTATTAAAGACCTTGCAAAATATAGAAAGGATTTTATACCACTCCTGAAAGAGACTGAAAGCTCTAGATGGAAATGGGATGAAATCCATACCAAGAGAATTCGTGAACTAAAGCAAGTCTGTAATAGCTTGCCAAAACTCGCGATACCTTAGGATGAGGATGAGCTGGTAGTCTACACAGACGCCAATGATTTTCGATGGGCAGGAGTGCTCATGAGAAAAACAACTACGGGTCAAGAACCTTGTAGATACACAGGAGGGTTGTTCACTGAACAACAAGCCAAACTTTGGCATATTAACGAGAAGGAATTCTTTGCAATATGGAAAACATTTAAAAAATGGCCTTTATTCTTACTTGCAAAGAAATTTGTATTAAAAGTTGATAATACTAATGTTAGGGCTTTTTTAAAAAATAAACTTGAATCAAAAATTGAAAAAGCTCGTATTATCAGATGGCAAGCTGAATGTCAATATTATACTTATGATATTGATGTTATAAAATCTCATGAAAATGTTCTTGCAGATTTCTTGACGAGAGATGGAAGCATTTGAAGCTGATTCCATCATTACGAGATTCAGGCACCTCAGAGAAAACCTAGAGGAGCTATCGAAGCATTTTGGACAGCTCGAGATCAATGCACGAGCAGCTGGCCAAATACAACAGAGCGATGTGGACATGGTCCGCAACAATATACGAACCTCCCATATAGCAATGACAGCACTATGGGAAACAGTATTAGAGCCAATCAGGAAAGCGTCAGCTTCCCTGGTAAACAAAGAGAAATGTGCCCAAAAAGCTAAAGTGGTCACATATGAAGAAGCAGATTCAAGCACTGCTTCAAAGGAACCATTGTCGGATACCGACAAAAATGTTGAGCAAGAGGAAAGTCACATTTCCGAAAGCTCAAGTCAACCCACTGCCTCTGGGGTGAAAGAGGAAGAAATTAACCTTAGGCCAATGACAGACACCTCTAAGGTTAATTCAAACGAGAAGGTCCTATCTACTGCCTGGCTGGACTACCAAGGAAAATGGGAACAACTGGTTTCCAAAAAGGGAATTAACCCTAGCAAAACAGTAATCGAGACATCCGGGAGATACAACAGGGTATGGATGCTCGAAGGATCGAAACCAGAAGAGGTTCGAAAGTGGTATGACTTTGGAGCATTAGCATCTGTTCATAATACATCACCAGGGTTTCCGGAAATCGAAAAACTTTCGGTATGGATAAGTAGTGCGGTGCACGAATCATGGCAGAACAACCCGCACCTGCAAAGAGGAGATATTCTGGAGCTTAAGTTCATTTCAGCGGCACCAGAGATAGTCGGAAAAGGTTCTTATCCGGTCTTTCAATTTATTAAATTACAGAGACCTGATATGATTGCCTTCAACAGAGTTAAGTCTATGGATGAGAAGGCACCATTGGTATCTTCAATCAGCGAAGATGAAATCTCCACCCGACGAGCATGGGGATTCTGGGTCTGTCTCACCGAGATGGAAAAGGTTAAATATCCGTTTAAAATATTCTCAAACAATTTAAATGGATCGTTCCTGGTTAATTCTTTAACAGGGAAAAGCACAGAGTTTGCGGAAACCTCATTCGAAAAGAAGAGGTTACTCATCTGGGAAAACAAGTTGCCAGCAACCGAGTTCACCAGAAAAGAGGCATGCAACATGATGCATGTTGGCCAATGGGATAACCACATATGCCCATATTGTGCAGAACAGGAGAAACCCCTATTCGGTACAAAGATCCGGGTAACCCAGAAAAAATCCGGACCCGAACAGGACAAAGGGAAGAAACGTCCAAAAAACTTTCACAAGCCAAAGTAAGATTAGCTGGATGTAAAAGAAAGAGAGGTGTCGGCAACACTCATAATTAAAAGCCGACAAAGAAGGGCAGAGTAGCTGGCAGAAAGTGGCCGACAAGAGAAGGTGGAAAGTTGACAAAAGCCACCTAACGCAATAATTCAAAAAAGGACAATAATGTAGCCGGTAGAAATTAAGGCCAAGTGACGTCACAAGGATTTAGAGGAAGATTGGAATCCGGGGCTGGAGTCCGCGGGCGCCTATAAATAAAGGAGTTTGAAGCAGATGGAAGGCATCGAAAATCCTCCCAACTCTTCAAAATATTTGTAATATTTCTCTTTTTGCATATTTCCTTTCGAGTCTGTAAAAGTATGGGGTATTCCCCCAAGAGTCTTGTATCCTCCATGAGGAACTAAGTGTCTGTCTTCTCCGTTAGGGGAAATTATGTTTGAATAATATCTTTAATATTTCTTCAGTAAAATCCAGGCTTCCAAATATCCCAAAAATCCCGATAATATAGTTAAAGCCCTTTATTCATATCTTGATACGTCCTAAGGTAGGAAACGAAATAGGACTGTGCTGTTTGTTGCTGAAGGAGCCAAGAATCGGTGAACCATCGGCCGTGGTTGCGTGGTTGGAGGAAGTCCGTAAAATCCCGGAGCTTAGGAAACCCGGCAACAAGGCGGTGAAAGCCAAGGTATGAAATTTAGTGCTTAATTTAATTATCGGAAGCATGATGGGCTTTAATTGGACTATATTTGATGAAAAATATAAGATAGGGGTCAAAGTGTAATAGGGTAAAAGTTGAAGTCAACTGATGGGGTCAAAAGTATAATTAAGCAAAAGTTGTTAGGGTCAAGTATAATTTTAAAAGGTCTTGATGGCCTAAAATTGAACTAAAGTGGTTTGTTATGGCCTAAAATTCATAATCCAAGTTGTCATGGCCTAAAACCTGAAACGCCTCCTTGTGATGGCCTATTTTGATAATTACCTCATAAATAAATCATCACACCGTCCCATACCGGTGCTTCAACCACAGACATACAATTTATGCATGTGATGCATGACCTAACATATACCTATCTACCCTATATGCAAATGCAATGAATATGCCTAGCCGGCAACCTAAACCCGGGCGGTATGAACCCACGGGTGAGGATATCATCAACTCCAACCCGTTACAGGGTAACATACACCATCCCTGCAGGGACCACAGGCATCACAGCCCAATCACAGGCATAACAGCCAAATCACAGGCATCACAGCCTAATAATCACCCCGCAGGGCCATCGGGACTCAACAACACCGGTAAAGGCTGCCCGATCAGACATTTCCAATATGTCCATCCATTCATAATGCAATACCATGCATTATAATAACCAGCCCAAAAGGGCCAACAAGAATAACAACCAATAATCCACCCCGCAGGGTCACCGGGACTCAACAACACCGGTAAAGGCTGCCCGATCAGTCATAAACATCATAACAACCCATCGGGTTAATAACCGTCAATTACAATGCAATAACATGCATATGACAATACAGTGATATTCAAGCACCTACACACTAGATTCGCATGCTTCTCAACATATAAGGAATTCAATACATAGCCCACTAGGCTAAGGCATTAATGATATAATCCAATAATCCACATATACTTAATGATATCATAATTCAACAGTTTTCCCTAAGCAATTCAACAACCCCCACGGGCCAATTGATTAATCCACGTTTTACCAATAACATTTGGGGAAGTCATAACAATAATTTGTGCAAAGAAAACATCATTATAGAATCAAAATCGCACAAAAAGGGGCTAAACAGGGCCCTCCTGCGCTCACGGCGCACCCGCGCGCGTAAAACGCGTGACATACGCAGCCCAGTACTGTAGCGATTACTGTAGCAATTACTGTAGCAAGTTACTGTTGTAATTACTGTAGCGAGTTACTGTTGTAATTACTGTAGCGAGTTACTGCGGTAATTACTGTGCAAGTTACTGTGGTAGTTACTGTTCAAATTACCGTGGTAATTACTGTTCAAATTACCGTGGTAATTACTGTGGCGAATTACTGCAGTAACTACGCGAGTTACTGCGGTAACTACTGTACAGGTACTGTAGCAGTACTGTAGCAGTTACTGTAGCAGTTACTATTCATCGTCTTCTCCGATTTTCCAATCGGTTTTTCCGGCGATTTCGCCGGAATCCGACCCCCAAATACCCCCCAAACACGTAATTTAAGCAATATAATCCCTTGCCTGAAGTCTTCCAACAATAATCAACCTCCGATTCGTCGATTCCAAGCTTCGATCGAACAAAATCAACCCAAAACCTAACATCAACAACCAACTCCAAAATCAACACCATTAAGCTTAAGAATATATCTAAAACATATATTTGAGTCTAAATATTCAAGGATTAAAGCTTAACTCAACAAAATACAAAACCCCCCAATTTTATCACCCACGGTCAACACCCAAAACCACCTTCAAATCTTAACAAAATCAAGAACTAATAACAATAAATCACTTACCAAAAGCATGAATATGAATTTCCCAACTTGATTTCAAGCCAATATGAAGATTGTTCTTGGCCAAGGAGGGCTACGGGAAGGAGAAGAAATTGAGAGAGGAAGAAGAAAGGAAAAATGAGGAAAGGGAAGAAAAGTGAGGAAGGCGGGTCTCAAACCCACTTCCCATTATTTTAATAAAAATTATATCCGGATCGGGTCATGATGTTGTGTCTCCTCCCAACTTCTTTTATTCTAACAAGTCGTGGTCCATTTATTTAAGCATTTTGGCTCTTATTAACTTGTGGGTTTGCTACCCACTTATACTTCCACTTCAATCCAATAACTCTCTTCCACAATAATTCATATTATTTATCTTTATTAATTAACCATAATGTATTAAATTAATTATGTGTTAATTAATCGGGATGTTACAAATTGACAGTCCCAACGAGCAGGGTGTTAACGCGCAGTTCTGATCACACACACACAATTGCAGAAAAGTAAAGAACAATTGTTTGTTGACCCGGTTCGGACCTCCTGTCCTACATCCGGGGGATTCCAATCCAGGCGAGAATACTTCAACAAAGATCAAGAACAACTACAAGACTCAAACTAGTTTCTATCAACTCGATCTAGAGAATTGACAAGACTCCCCCTCAATCTCTAATCTCCCTAATGAGAAACTCTGTAATGATCATGTAGTTCCTGCAACCTGTTGACATCCCTGAACAAGAACCCTAAACTAATTCAAGAAGTTTCCTTCCTTGAATTTACAACTCGATCTAAGATATACAAACATGAATTACACAAATTCACTCCAGAACAAAACCCTTGATCATCCAAACATGAAGAACTTGTTTTGACTTCTAGAGTATATCTTCTAATCAAGACTAAAATCTCTCTTGGTAAAGTGTAGAAGATTAAAAGTAAAATACAAAGACTAACTCAAAGACTTAAATGAATGGACTATTTATAAACCTGAAAACATCTTGGTCTTTGAGTCCCTGGAGCTGGTGAGGCTTGATCGACAAACACAAAACTGCCCTGTTGTTAGTGTGTTGTATTAACACCAATAAGATCCTGCATGAAATGTTTAGTGCCCACAATTAGAAAACGTCGCCTATACTATTACATAATTTAACTCCTACCGTATTCCTATTAAGCATTTTCCTGTTGCTTTTTGTACTGAAACGAACACTCAGTTGAATTTTGTGCTCGCACATTAACATTATACTTCCTCATTTTTTTTTATAATTGCTACAGATCCACCCAGCACGCAGTCTAATGCATATTTTAAACCATTAGTAACTCAAGTTCGGTACAAGTAAAAATTCGATATGAAAAATTTACACGACGAGACGAATCTAACAAGATCTCACTTGGCTATATTTTAACTTGTATATCTATGATAAAACTTTCAGTCAAAGTGTCTGTATGAACGGCGTCGTATTTCAACATGTTACATTTATTCATGGCTATATTTTAACTTGTATAACTATGATCAAGAAGGGAGGAAGTATATAATTGTAGTACGAAAGTTTTGGTAAACAAAACCCTAAATTAAACTCCATTGTTCAACTTCATATATATGCTCTCATGGCTCATTCTTCATTTCTTTCAAACTTATGATTTGAGTATAACTTTTTTTGTTACAGCAAATTTCCTATCATCATATGCATAAAGGTGTCGATTGAAGATGACATGCAAGTGGTGTGTCCGAAGAGGCAACTACAAGTCTACAACTAGCAGTTGGATAAGGTAGAGTGGTGTACAATGTATTTTGCATCATGTCTCAGTCTAGGGTTGTCTCCATTTTCAGCAAAATTCTTTCTTTCAAAGAAATACTACTACTACTACAATGTTGTCATAATTCATTCAATTCTCGATTTGTTATTATTATCCTGGACAAGTATATAATATGTTATCCTGCTGGATTTGATGCTGGAAACGATCGAGCTGCATGCACAGGAATGGATTCTGTGTCTATCTCACTGTACATTCTTTATTTGAACAGTTAAAAAGGAATATGTCATACTTGTATTTTTGTCCAATCATCTTTCATCGTGTATTCGATCAAGTGTGTGGGAGTGGGACATGCTTGTTCTAATTTTATTTATTCTATGCACGCATCTCAGATGTTCTCAATCATTTAATCATTTGTTGTGAGTTTAATTAATTTAATCTCACTTTTATACAGACTTTGTGGGTTTTGTCACACTAATAATTAATTTCTAAGTGCTATAGCTTCAAGTATTAACTAATATTAATTGATATTGAAAATATATATTCCGCATACAATTCTAACATTTTTTTAGCGATAATTTAGACAAATATTTAATATCTTCATTCACGGGTCCAAAAACAAGATCACTAGACAGTCATGCTTTAATTTCAATCCAGTTTCTGTAATGGCATAACAATTGCCAGCAGGTGCAGGCAGCACTAAAAATGATGTATATCCCTTTGTAAGGTGATGTATAAACTTTATAAAGTGATGTATAGATGGTAGTTTGTTTTTTTATTAGTTTTTGGTTCATAACCTCCATCCATTATTTTTTTATATTCAGACATCATTTCATATACACATACCCATCACTTTTAAATGTGCCACCGCCAGCACCAAACAATTTCCCCTTTCATTTGTCCATTACAATTTCACCAAAACCCCAGCCTGTTGTATATTATAGATAAGTACTGTCGTGCACGTCACGTGGCTCTCTTTTGGGTTTTGGCCTTGGTTCATTGGCCATTGCAGCAGCACACTGCTTTAGTGCAAAGATGCGACACCTATTCTTGGTTTTATTTCTCCATATATGGTCCCTCCTCACTACATTGACTTCTGACACTTCAATCCCATCGCCTAAATTCCAATAAAAACGTTGCTTTCTTGATTGTATTTTCACTTATCCTAATCCAAACTTTTAATTCTGAAATCTCCAGCGGGCATTATATACGGAGCAAAAAAAAAAAAAAAAGAACCGTTTGAATAATTTCGTAAATAGTCTTAATTAATTGAATTATCTTAATTTATTCATTAATTATGTTCATTTTCGCTAAATTCATCTCATCCTGGAATGGGACTTATCATATAGTGGTCAAGTCCCCCAACCCCAACCTATATCGATTCCCATCCGACCCCTATATATGTCTCTCTTTTTATCTATTCGTAATTTGTGTAGCATGAGTTGCACCATCATTTCCTAACATGTTTAGAAAAAAAAAAATCATTTCACTCCTCTTAATTAAGCGCGGTTTTAGTTGATGTGTCAAAAGGATATTAGGCCCTGTTCTCTAGAACTTATTTTCAGGACTTATTACTTACTCCCTCTGTCCCATTTAAGATGTCTTGTTTCATTTCTGCACACAATCCAATGCACATTTTCAATCATTAATATTTCAAAATATATACAATGAAAAATTATGTGAATTATATATTCTAAAACTACATGATCATACGATTCTAACAAGACCCAACTCGACTATTTTTTTCAAATATATACTTGGAATAATATTGAGTCAAAGTTAAACAATGAACAGTGCCAAAAAGTCAAACCAGACATCTTACCTGGGACGGAGGGAGTATTTTTTTTCAAAATCAGATCAGACCAGATCAGATAAGAAACAGATCAGACCAGAGCAGAAACATTCAGACCAGACCAGACCAGACCAGATCAGATCATTATAATAAAATTATATAATTACATATAATATTTTTTTATAAAAAGCAAAAAAATATAGCAATACAAGTATTATTTATATATTGTTGTTATTTAAAAATATTTCTAAAAATATTCTTTTGCTCACAAAATATTATTTAAATATACTAGTCACGTTCTTAATATATTTTATATTATAAATACTTTCAAAATATAGTTTTAAATACTTTCATTAAATATGTTTAAAATATATAATAATGATAATAACAATAATAATCATAATAATATTATTAATAATAGTTGTAATTAACTCTTAATAATTATTTTTTATTAACTATTATTATAATTATAATTAATTAACTATTAATAATTAATTATTATTGAAAATACTAATATATAATAAATACTGTATTAGTAATTAGTAGTAATAATTAACAATAATAATAAAAACAATTAATTAAATATTATTACTATTATATAATAATAATAATAATAATAATAATAATAAATTAATCACTAATTTATTAATAAATTATTTTTTTAATAATTACCAATTTATTGTTATTATTAGTATAATAAATTAATTATTAATTTTATTATTATTATTAGTATTATTATTATTATTATTATTACCATAAATCTAATTAGAATCAAAATATAAATAAAATAAGATCAGACCAGATCAGACCAGATCAATTCAGATCAGATCAGACCAGATGAGATGGAATCAGATCAGACCAGACCAGACCAGACAAATTCAGATCAGACCAGACCAGGTCTTATAAATTCAGATCAGACCAGAAAAATTAAGGCATAGAGAACAGGGCCTTAGTTAGCGTTGGAATAATTTATCCTAAACAAGTGGGATTGTTTAGATAGAACTTAACATATTAGTTAATTGATTAAAAATAATTCAGTTAATGAGACTGTTTAAAAAAAAATGTTTCTCATAAAAATTTGAATTTTTTTTTTCATTATATTCACCCAACAATTTCGGATTCGGGTCGCAAGAAGAAATCAAGTAATGCCCTGACCCTTTCCCGACTCCTGACAGTTCCCATTCCCAATCCTGGCAAACCCATTTTCATGGAACATCTGCAGGCTAAAAATAATCATTGTAAATCAAAGCATGAGCAAAAGAAACCCCTGAGAAGCGCCAACACTTGCAGGCCGACACCCAACAGCTGGAAATGGACACAATGATATTCAAATTTCAACCTCTAGACTCATCAATATAATACTGTATGATGAATATGGTTTTCAATACCAATTGACCTCAACTCAACGTACATGCCATACCAATTACTAGCAATCAATTTTCATTTTTTTATTGTTTTTGTTCCAGGGGTATAAATGCAGGGACTGATACAAAGATATGGGCGTTTCGGAGAGATAATTTAGATTATTAAAAGTGAGCCCCCAAATGCTCTGATCTGCTGGGGTGGGTCTGCTCTGCTGCTGCTGTTTCCTGCTCCTGCATAATTTAGTCACTACATATATAATTTTTTTTCCTAGTATTGAATTGAGAATGGAGAACCTTGTGAAATACTGAAATGCAGCTGTAGGGCCTGGCATGAATGAATAATGTAATGTGTGAACTGCAGCACTCCTCCATTGTATATGCATTCCCTCTGCACAAATCACAATGATCACTAGAAATTGTCTAGCCTGGCCTGACATATTCATATTGAATTTAGAAACCTAATTAATTTAATACCCTTTGGCTGAAATTGAGAATGAAATGGAACCAGGGTAATGCATACTTAACCTTGATGATGATGATGATGATGATGATGATGATGCATGCTCTGTGAATGTAATGGTTGTATTAGTTTTTTCTTTTCTTTTTTTCAAATATGTATAGGGGGAATGGGGCCAGCACCACATGATAGAGTTCTTGCCACTTGGTTTGAGTTAGTGCACCTACCATGTAATAGGAGACATGATGGACTCTCACTCTTGACATGGATGATTAAAGAAACACCATGATGTGAAATTTATAGTAGTAGTTCGTTATGATCTCTATAAAAGGCCCCCACCTGATGAGTCCCAACTCCAGTGGCCGGTGAGCACATTGATTGATGAACATTGAACAAAGGATCAGGACGACCAGATCACTTCTACTTGTAGGGACATATAATTAATTAGGACACAGAGTGAGTATTGTTACATGATGGAACAACATTAGTACATGACCTAAAAAAGGAAAAAGGAGAATCCTCCTTTTGGGGCAACAATTAATTCAGGCCACAAAGTAGCTTCATTTTCCCAGTCCACACAACCTACATGGGCTTGCTTCAAATATTGGACTACTATTTGACAGAAAACAATTTAGAGAATAGTAAAATATTTAGTAGTAGTAGTTTCATTTGAAGAAAAAAAATGTGGATGTCTTTCACCAATAGTCACCACATGAACACAGTCCATCAGCAAAGTGATGGAAACGATTAATATCTCTAATGATAATCTCCCTCTTATATATTTCTGATGCATACTTCATTACAATGTGACAATGATCACAAGTTCGAAGGTTCTTCTTTATTCGAATTGGAGCGCCAACCGGAAGGCTCAGTAGTCCGAATGCAAGAGCCAACTTTTCACTGTGGTACCACAGGCTCTGCTCCTCATACTCGCCTACGTCGTTGCTCACGTATTGGATCTCGGAGATATATCCTTTTTCCTTAAAAAGTGTCTCCAACTCGCCCAGCATTGCGTATATTTCATCCGTCCTAGAATGGGATCGATCGCGAGCTTTAAAAACATGGGTTGTGTTTTTGACATCAAGCCAACTGCAGGCGGGTTCTTTCCTGACTCTGTGAAACCCCATCAATCTCCTCACCTCATTTGCTTCGTCTAGTCTTCCTCCACGCGCGTACATGTTGTAAAGCAATACATAGTTTCCGGGGTTATCTGGTTCTATTTGGAAAAGTGTCTCTGCAATTTCTCTGCCCAAATGAAGATTCCCATGTTTTCTGCAAGCGCCAAGCAGTGCTCCCCAGACTGATATGTCGGGTTCAATTGGCATTGTTTCTACAAATCTTTTAGCTTCATCCAAGCGACCAGCACGGCCAAGCATGTCTACAATGCAAGCATAATGTTCGACCCTTGGAATCATGTTATACCTTTGACTCATCATACTGAAGAACGAAAATCCATCATCAATGCGCCCAGTATGGGCACAAGCTGACAAGACCGAAACAAATGTTATGTAATCAGGTTCAACACACGCTCTCAGCATATCCTCGAATAATTTTATAGTCTCATTCGCACAACCGTGTTGTTGGAATGCAGATATCATGGCTGTCCACGATATCACATTGTGTTCTTCGTTCTCAGCAAAAGCCCGTTTTGCATCAAGCAAGCTTCCACATTTTGCGTACATAGAAATCAATGAGCTAGCTATATACTCATTTCGTCGGAGCCCAGTTTTTATTAACTGATTGTGAATAAAAGTGCCTTGATCTAGTGCAGCCATTTCTGCAGCAGCGTGAAGCACGGTTGAATACGATGCCTCATCAGGATATACGCCTTCTCGCCTCATAGCCCAAAAGTAATTGCAAGAATGCTCAAAATTACCAACTAGAACAAAGCCTGTCATCATAACATTCCATGTGACCACATCTCTGTCCTCTGTTACCAAGAACAATTTTTCGGCGTCATCCAATTCACCACACTTACAGTATACATCCATCACAGAGTTCTTCACATAAGGCAAACATTCCATCCCATGCTTAATAACTGTTCCATGAACTTGCTTCCCAAATGTAAGCGCGCATACATTAGAACAAGCACTCAAGACGCTCGAAAAACTCACTTCATCGGGTTTGATCGCATCCTCCCTGATTAGTCTTGTGAAGTAACGAATCGATTCATCATAAAGCCCATTTTGCAGAGCCCCCACAATCATAGAATTCCAAGACACAATATTCTTTTGACGCATTTCATCGAACATTTTCCCTGCATTATACATTTCTCCACACTTTGCATACATACCCACCAATGCAGAACCAACAAACACATCAAACTCCAAGCCATGTTTGGATATCAAAGAGTGCATCTGTTTCCCCATCGCCGCGTTGCCGCACGCCGGCAAAACAGCTGAAAAGGTAAAATGGTTGGGAAAGATATTTCTTTCCCTCATTTCATTGAAAAAGGCGAGAGCTTTGACGGGTAATTTGAAGCGTGAAAGTTGAGCAATAAGAGAGGTATAAGTGCAGACATTCTTGGTGCGATCAACACCGTTTCTTGGATACGAAGATGTGAAGAGCAGTATTGATTGGAGAACATGACCACATTTGGAGTAGAGGTTGAGAAGGCTATCGAACAACACAGGGAAAGACAGAAAATCTCCGGCGATGAGGTGAGCATGGATTTGGGAGGTGTGCTTGACATTTTTGGCACGTTTAAGCAGTTGAGAGAGTTGGGTCGGGGAAATATAAGGCGATGATGTTGGAGGGACAGGTTTGGATAATGGACGCGGAGCTTTCATTAAGACAGTAATAATAAAAGACTTTTACGAGTGGTTTGAACAGAGGCAGTCGAAATCTGGATCTGGTCCGGCACTCCGGTGAGGACATTAGAGGGAAATTTGACAATTTGGTATCGGGGACTGAAGCCTGAAGGCTACCCCACCCCCAACGTGATACTCCTCCTTCCAGTTCATTTATACTGGCAACTTCTTTTTATCACCATCTCAAAACATTTAAATAAAAATTACTCCATAACAATCAAAATTAATGTGTAACTAGCACACCCGCCCGCGAATAAAATTTATATTTTTTAAGAAAAATATCGTTACAATTTAAAAATTCAAAATATTCTATTTTCTAAACTTAATTTGGTCATGTGCATTTCCGACCACATATTATTAAAAAAAAAGTGAGAAAAACGATGATAAAAAAGAGACATAGTACCATAAAAATGTAAAGTAAAATTTCGAGAAGTGAATATGGTGTTGTTGACTGCACCTGCAGAATGGTGTGTAGGAGCTTTTATGTGATGCGCGTGATGGTTTATGTGATGTTTAGATAATGAGTGATGGATTGCATAATTATGTCATGATTAAGTAATGACAACACAATAATGATCTCAAACATCAAATTATACTTCCCATTACGCCTGCACATGCAAGCATTATATTATCCGCACACTAACTATATTGAAATATCCCTACCGAAACGTTCATAAAATAAAAGACTGTATGATAATTATTCACCGTAATTTACATGAGATAAACAAATTGTTATAGCACACTTTACATTATATAGGATGAATGTATTTCACCTTAAAAATTCAATATAAAATTTATGACATACAGGCCAATATATTTTTCTAATTTTGTTAAGTTCTTTAACTTCCAACAGAAGTTGGAGATTCGATTTCTCACTGGCCTTCTATCCCTCCCTTTTATTCCCCTTTGTAATTTGTACGGCATGGGCTCCCACCACCCATTTCTCAGGCCTTCAATGGCTCCTCAAAAAAAAAAATTAGACCATAATTAATTTAGTTTTACATTACTTAAATAAAATTAACAAATCTTTGTATTCTATAAAATAATAAAACTAAATCTTATAATACTATGGGGGTGTATTCAATCTGAACTCTACAGGATTTTTAAAGACTTTTAAAGTTGGGGTGTATTCAATTTAGATTTTAAAAACTCTTTAAAAATTTCAAGGATATTCAATTCAGATTTAAAAAAGTCTCTAAAAATTAGGTGTATTCAATACAGATTTTAAAAAATCTTTAAAAATTTTGAGGTATTCAACAGTACATGGATTTTAAATCTTTGTAGATTTTAATAGATTCTTTTAAAAAATATAACTAAACAAAATCTATCCAAACAATTCAAAAATTCTAAATACGGATAGTAGGGGGTATCCACTCCCTATGGCCATGTTCGCTGATGATTCCCAAGAGCTCTTATCGACGGGGTCGTTTGGCACCTCAATGTGGACAAAATATATATTAAAAAAATGGAGAAGAATAAATGGATAAATGAGAAAATGTAGAGTCTACACAAAATCAATCAACTCTACGTGGAGTTTATGTATTTTCCAAATCCACCAACTTTTAAAATCCATAAAAGTCTAAATTGAATACACCCCTCTAAATCTTCAAAAACATTATTTTGAATGCCTAATTTATAGGGATGAAATCGGTACGGATACGGTCGGATAGTATCGAATACTGATATTATCCATATATTTATTTCAAATTCGGAATCGAATACGGATGAGCCGGATACGAATACAGTTTCGAATATTTTGGGTTACAGATACGGTACGGATACAGGACGAATATATAACGGATACAGATTCAATCAGATACAGAATATTGGATATTTTTTTGTAATCTTTTTTGAAAATTTGATAATTTTAATTAAAATTACCTGATAATTTGGTATTTTTATAATTATTGATAATTTTTAATTAATAATAAATAATATATTAATATATTCGGATATCCATATTTTAAATCCGGATAATATCCTATCAATTTTCGAATACGATCGGATATTTTCAGAAAACGTAATTATAACTAAATTTATAACTAATTTTTTTTTTATAAAATTATGGATTAGTCCAGAAAAACTAATCACGATAAAAACTTAAAATACATTACGTAATAATGATGAAAAGATAACAAAAAACTATAAATAATATTTTTTAAAAACTTTAGGGATAATATTCAAAATGTGCAATATATTAGGGAGTAAAACTAATATTTTTTTAGAACCTTAATAATGCTAAATATACTCCATCAGTTCCGGTAACACCGTCCCAAAACTTTTGGGCACGGTGTTTTAGGTATTATGGGTTATTATGATAAAGCGGAGTAATTAGTTGATACAATGTTTTAGTTGATGTTTATGGAATAAGTTGTTTCTAAAAAGGGAAATGTAACAATTGTAGTGGGACAGACCAAAAAAAAGTGAGGCAGAATTAGTGGGACGGATGGAGTAATTTTTTTTTTCTAATTTTGAATAGTTAAGGGTATTTATTTTTCACTTCTTCTCATCATTTTAGATATGAAAGAAAACCATATATATTTAATTTTTTAATAGTAAAAATAATTTATTTAATATTATTTCCACATGGGTTTGAATTTCCTTCATTCATTTTACTATTTCCTTTATTTTTCCTTTAATTTTTTGTTGCATGCATTTCAACCACTATTTAAGCAAAAGACTTTGAATCTCATGTAATCCAAAAAACACTATATTCTCATTTTATATTGTCATATTAGTTCAACACCCGTGCGTAGCGGACGAAAAATTCTAGTATAAATAAAGTAAAATCATTTTGTACACAATAATCTATTAATTAAATGGTATAAATCATTTTGAATCAATTATTTTTTGTTGTATATGTAATTTATTGTGATTGTGAAATAATTAAGTATTCTCTATATGTATTGACAGTAAAATATAGAGAAAGACTAAAGCATAAAAGTAAATCATACAAACATATATAATTGACAGAAACAATATACAGAATACATTAAAAAATGAAGATATATTCAAAGACAATATATTTTTTTTAACTCATCACAACCAAACATTACATCATAATGAATAACTATATAAGCAAAGTTTGCCACTATCTTTTGAAGGTTAGGCATGATATTTTCGAACCTATGTTCCTCTAATCAAGCCACATAACGGATAAAATCAAAGAAAAATACATCATAAATTGTATTTAAAAATTTCTAAATTTGAACAACAATGTATGTGATTGTAGAAAATCGACTATCATGTTAAGAGAATCTCAAAGCCATCTTCATCCCAGTTCACATTTTTCTTGTCCCCCGAATATAGATTATAAAAGCATTCGATCACACCCTTGCCAAGTTCTCTTTTTGGGAAGAAAATTGATGTACATGCCTTTAATCCACTCTATCATTGAACATTATCAATGGATATCCCTGCAATTATAAAGGCAAAAAAAAACAATATAAATAAAAGAGACAATATTTGAATTTTTCTTCTTCCCTGAACTGTCCCATGACTTTTTATATGAAGAGAATCTTTGATAAACGTACATGTGCTGTACGGAAGATATATTTTTCCTTAAAAAAATTGGTAAAAGAAACTTGTTAAATGATTAAAATAACCTATAAAATATAAAGTATCATAAGATATCAAAAAAATAGGGGAAAAAAAAATCTAAAATACAAATAGAAAAAAAGTGTTCATAAGACATGCTACAATCATATACATACCGATTCACATGAGTCAATCACGTAACGCTACAAAAACCAAAAGATGAATAAACATTAGATTAGAGAAAAATGACTAAAAATTCTAAGCAATAAAAAAATTGCAAAATATGAGATTTGGAATAAAGATGAATGAAACGAATAAGGATGATCGGATTTTATAGTTAATTCAAATATGTGTATTTAATGGAAATAATTTAAAATTTTAAGAGTGTTATAGATTATAGATTTGGGGAATATATATGATATGATTGAGTTTGTTGAAATCAAATATTAGATTATATATTATGGATTTACGGAGTATATATAATTGAGGTAGTTGAATTAGATTATATATATTAAATTTAGTGAGTATATATGATTGTTGAAATTGAAAAAAATAGCCGGATGAGATGTTGAAAAAGGGGGGTGGGGAAGTGGGGGGAAATTAGACTATATTACTTATATATATATATATATAGATATAGATATAGATAATACCACCGAAATATAAAGTTAAACTATATAAAAAATGGAAGGACTACTAGTTTCCTTTGGTCCTATTTCAAAGAAAACTACTCTGTATTTGATTCATTACAATATATTACTCCCTCCGTCACGCGAAAGTTGACGCGTATTCCTTTTTGAGCTGTCCCATGAAATTTGGCATGTTTCCTTTTTTAGATAAATTAAATTAATATAAATATAATTAGAATCTTAATGGTTTCTAAAAACCCATTAAAAGTAATTACTTTAACTATTCTGCACAACTCCCAATACACTTTTATTTTTCTATACAAATCCCTTACATTTCTTTAATTCTCCATATCTCAAAATAGGTACAAATAAAAATTATATAAAATATATATTCTAAAACTAAACACCTAGACAATTCTAACAAGACCACACTTAAATATTTTTTTCTAATTAAATCATTATCATAATATTAAGTCAAAGTTAAACAATAAATAAAGTGAAAATTCATTAAAATTTTAAACACAAATACCCACAACACTTTAACCATTAAACCCCACTACATAAATTACCGTACCCAAAAGAAACGCGTCAACTTTCGCTGGACGGAGGGAGTAACACAAAAATGATAAGTATTTGCACACATATCACATACTAGCTCCATATTAATAGGCTTGCAGTACAAAAACAGACTATTTGATTCACTACAAAGAAAATTATTTCCATTGATAAAAGACATTTGTAATGTAACATTAAAAAATAGTAAGTATGATATTTATAATAGAATGAGGGGATAACACATAGCACACATATCACATACTACCTCCATGACCGTATTCATAGGTTTACACTATTTAACACAGACATGCATACCTATATAAATTTTTAATGATTAATAATTTAAATTGTGTACAATAAAAAATTTATAGAAAAATTGATATTTTAAAACTAGACGAATTGAGGCAAAGTTAAACCTAGTCCTGTTGGGGAGTAATTTTTATGACCCCGGCTATTTGAACACCCTAATTTACTAACATCACCCTATTGCTAAATCTACCACACCAAAAAATTTGAAAATCATATCAATTTCTAAATACACACCATATCAATTTACATACGTACCCTTAACTTAAAAAAGCAACCCAAATAATAAAAATACTCCTACACCCCACTAAACATACACCCCACCACCCAAATCGATCCACCCCAAACCAAAACAAGCGAACGAGCAAATAGAAAGAAAGAAAACTTCGGGAGGTAAGTTCGGTGGAGAAGAAGCAAGAAAAGTGAGGGCCGTGCCTTGCAATAGATTGGTGGACACCTTTGAAACAAACAAATCCTTAACATGCATAGAGAAACATATATTTTTTATTACCTGTTTACATACATTTTAGGGTTTATGTTTAATTCACTTATGAGTTATAGATTTGAATTTTAGATATTGCAAAGTAACATTTTGATATAAGAATGGTATAATGGTGTTCTTGGGTGTTAAAAATTGCTTTTAGGTGGGGTTTTAAGCCCATAATTCGATTTAGAGAATGTTGGGGACGGGGTGTTGTTCGGCACTGGTTTGCTGAACAGCGTGAGGGGCTGCACGACCATGATGGGCGAACGGTGTGAAGCATGTGCAGCAACCCTAGTCGTGCGTCAAATGAGGCGTGCGGCCGCCTTGGCCGAACAGCCTTCTTCGTGTACGGCTCGGTCTGTCGCGCGACGTGTTACGCGTTTGGCGGACCAGTGCCGAACGGCTGTGCAAAAAATTTGAAATTTCAGAAAATTTAAACCATTATATCTTCATCCCAAAGTGGCCATTGTTCCTCCATTTGTTGGGCAATTGTTCTACACCACTATTCCTTTGATTTTTGCTAACTTTTTGTAACAATGTGTGGGTTGTAGAAGATTGGTAAGTGTAAGAAATATTTTGAGTGAAGTGTTTGGAAAAATTAGGATTTTGGAGGGTGGGAAAGGGTTTGATTTTGGAGTGTGGGTGAATAGGGGGAAAAAATGTCAAAATGGTGCCATAAGTTTCCCAATTTTTCAATTTGGTGCCATAAGTATAAAGTTTTCTAATTTGGTACCGTAACTTTACTAATAATCTCCAATATAGTCCCATCAGGCTTTAATCTCCTATTTTGATGATATGGCATCTGATTAAGGATTTAGATTAATTTAACTGTGCCAACTAGGCTCCAGATAGGCATTGACTTAACACTTAATATTTGACCACAGACCTGCCACAAACCTAATACCCAACCCATATTGGTTTTCCAAAATCCGACCTATCCCCACCCGCAAAATTAAACCACAGCTACTGGAGTTGCTTTAGAGGAGGGAGAGCGCCCAAAGCTCTGTCCTGTCGCCTCTGTCTGAAGGCCGAGAAGAGGAGGGAGAGCGCCGCCGCTTCGTGCGCCAGGGGAAGCCGCCGCCTGCCGCTGCTGTGCTTTGTCGACGCCGCCGTCCGTTTTCGTTGCCCGAAGCCCGTTGCCGGCGGATGCACGAAGGGTGGGGGTTGCCCCCACCGGAGCCGCAAGGGAGAAGACCGCCCGCTGCCTCGATGACGTCCGTTGTCGCCCTCGCGCTGCCTGGAATCGTCGCCGAAGGAGGATAGGGAGGAGCTTCGGTCTTGATTTTTTGGGGGAAAGGGGCTTCTCGTTTTTCTTTTGCAGGTTGGAAGGGATGCGGTTTTGCTGTGTTTTGGGGAAGATGAGGATCAATTTCTTCTCTCATTCAATTTAACCCCAAGAGCAAGAAGATTTGTGCAGAAGACTAATCTGGGTGGATGATCTGGAGGGGATCAATTTCGGTCTTGATAATCTGCTCTGTTTTGCAGATTAGAGAGGACACTACTTTCGGATCAATGAGTTGTGAGTTAGGGTAAGTTTTGGGCTTTTAATTTGGGGGTGGGGTGGGGTGGGTCGGGTTGGTTGTGTAGGGTTTGGGGTGAGTAAAAATTTTAAGTGGTCAAATATCCAAGTGTGTAGTCAATGCTTGTGTGGAGCATAGTTGGCATAGTTAAATTAATTTAAATCCTTAATTAGATGCCACATCAGCAAAATATGAGATTAAGGCCTGATGGGATTATATTGGAGATCATTAGCAAAGTTACGACACTAAATTAGAAAACTCTATAGTTATGGCACCAAATTGGAAAATTGGGAAACTTATGGTACCTTTTTGGCTTTTTTTCCGTGAATGGGGTATATGTAGCATTTAGAGAGTAGTATGTTTTTTTGTTTTTTTTTAGTTGAGGGTATTTTTGGTATCATAAAAAGGGGGCGGGGTGATGTTAGCAAATTAGGGTGGATGAATAGCCGACGGGTTAATTTTTATTTTTGGGGCTAATAAAAGCGGTGCAATCCACGGTCAATTTCAGGTTTCGGGTCGTGTTCGTGTCATGTTTCGGTCAGGTTTGTCGGATCGTGTTTCGAGTTTCACAGGTTTGAGTCGTGTTCGTAGCAGGTGTTAACTAACACAAAATTTGTAATCCCGAACCCGACCCGAAACCCGAAATAAACTTGAAATATCAAATCCAAAGAAGACCTGAAAATTTTTAGGTCGAATTTCGGATTAGAGAAAGCAAAAAATAACTAAACACAAAAAATCCAAAACTGCATCGAGATCGAGTTCGTGTCGGTCGGGTTTAGGGATGACAATGGGTCGGGTTAGGGTCGGGTCCAGCCGGACCCAAGACCCGAACCGAGGAAAAATCTAGGACCCAAGACCCGACCCAGACCCAGACCCGAGGTGTTACTCTTTGGACCCAAGCAGAACCGAACCGATTGGACCCGGACCCAGACCCGCGGACCCGTGGACCCATGGACCCGAAAGAATTAATGGAAAATAATAAGAAATACTTTGGACCCGACCCGACCCGACCTAGGACCCGATAATTTTTTAAAAAAAAATAAACAACAAAAATAGCTATGAAACAACACTATAGTAGCAGCAATTGAGCAAAATATCAACAACAAAATATTAATCACAACACCAAAAGAAGCATAACAATAGCAGTAAAACAATCCACCTGCAAAATTATACAATTTGTTCCAACTTCCAATTTACACATACAAATCAAATGAGGAAATCCAACATGCAAATATGATGAGCAAAGCAACAAACTTCAGTACATCATTTAAAACATTATAATAAAACATGAAAATAGTGAAATAGATAATAGATAATACACTCGGGTCGGGGTCGGGTCTATCCCTAGACCCAAGACCCGACCCAAACAAAAAAATCTAGATTGGATCCGACCCAAGAACCGACTCTGACCCGAAAAGAAGGACCCGAACCGAGCTAAACGGGTTGGGTCCGGGTCGGTGAACCGAGTCCAATTGCCATCCCTAGTCGGGTTTGTTTTTTGGAGCCGCCAACCAAAAATTGACACCCCTACAGGCCAGGCGTCAGTCGCCTTGCACCCAATTCCAAAAGTGACAAAGTGTAGTGCTCTGGCGAGCAGCGGCGTCAGGAGGGGGTGGTCGGTGGCAGCTCCCTTGCCCCAAGAATGTAGTGCTTCGACAAGCAGGGTCGCGTACTCGCCGTCGCCCTGTTTCGAATTGAAATTGGGGCATTTGGAAGAAGGGGTAGGAAGAGGAAGCCTCCATCCCCCATTTCGTTTCTTTTTTCCTCTTTTTTCCCTCAGACCTCCCTCGACCCTTTTGTCTTTCCAACTTGCATGAACCCAGCATCAAGATCAAAATGTCACACAAGGTTGGCAAAATCACTCAGAACCCCATTTGGAGGTGGTATGCTTTTACAGTGTAAATCCCGGGCATGATTTTCAAGTTTCATTTCTTTTTATACTAGTTATCTCGACAATCTAGGGCTTTGTGTTTGTGTCTGTAAAAGAAGTAATTTTTGTTGTAGCTTCTGAATTTAAATTGTTTTAGTAGTTCAAAGGTGGTGATGATTGTAATTGAGAGAGAAATTTTAGTAGCTTGATTTTATCAGATTCTTCGTAGTTATTGTTAAATTGGCTTTCTGCTTAATTATATTATGAATTTGATGGTGGTAATGCGGAATTGAACATCGATAAATTTGTGAATTAAAGAACTAAAGTGTTGGTATCTGCTCATTGCTATTTGTATACTAAATTCTGCAAGCACAGCGAAGAAGATGTTTCATTAGTCCGTTGATCCTTTTTTGTGTCCAATTCTTCGCTGCTGATGCTAGCTAATCTGGGGAACCCTAGCTTGATTCTTTATCCCAGAGCCCTTGCAACTGAATTTTAGAAATTATTCTAAGACTTATTGTAGGTCAAATGTTTCATTAGCATTTGAAATGATTTCGATTGGGTTGGCTTAGAACTAGTTCCTTATTGAAAAGCAAGCTTCTGAGCAGGGATGTGTGTGGGAATCGGAAATTCAGCGATGATTGATGAGCAATTGGTGCTGAAAATAATTTCGGAAGAATGCTCATGGGGTAGCAACCCGAAGTACATCCAATCCACCCTGAATTCAAAGGAAGAATGGCATCAAAGGTATAAGCAATTTATTTTACATTTTTATTTTATTTTACAATCTTAGTTGCTTAGAATTGATTACATGATTTCGTGTTTGGTGACGTTGGTATATCTTTTGTAAGTAGGTGTATCTGGGCTAGTTCATTTGGACAATGTTTATGTTCTCTATGAGGTTTAGTTCCAAATTATAAGTTGGATGTCGAAAATCTATGATTTTAAGTAATATTTGCATTGAAAAATTGTTGATGGAATATGGTTCCTATTGTCATGTCTTAGTATCCTCTCTCAGTAAAACTATGACAGTTTATTATTCATCCATTCTTTCAAGTTTTAAATAAAATAAATTGTAGAGAAACTTTAGTTGCTGGATCAAAGAAGAAGATGGCATTGCAGAGGAGATTATCTGGTTTGAACTAATTAATTATTGAAGTTTTTTAGCAAGATTGCTTTTATTTTTATTACTTCATAGATTGTATTTTCTGCATTTGTTTATTTATGCATTCTACTTATAATTTCTATTGCACAAATTTTATTTTTTTATTTTTTTTAATATTTTTTCCTCATATAGCTGTTTGAAAAAATTGCCCCCCTTCAGATTAGTATCCGGTTCCGCTTGTCAAAGGTTTAGTATTTAATAAAAGAAGAAAGTATTGACAAAAAATCCACTTATTTGAAGAGCTGGCTATTAAAATAGACAAGAGACGGTCTTCGGTCTAATGTGGCCGTGAGATACCCGGTTATTCACAAAAAAATAGAGACAAGAACAAGAAATAGTAGGGATAAATTTCTTATCACTGTGTTGTGATAACATAGAAGAATTAAAATAAGCATTCGGATATATGTTTGGGTTGTCCAAATCTGAGCCAATCCGAAAATTCAAATTTCTATTAAAAGTCAATCTAAAGCAATTCGAAAACCGAAATAAAAAAATCCAAAATCCAAACTATAAAATTCAAACAAAAAAAAAATTGAAATTGTATTAAAAAATCCAAAAATGCATGAAAATCCGAAATTGTATAACTACGGACATATAACAACAAAAATAGTTCCAAATACTACCTCCATATCGTTTTGTTTCTTACTGACCCACTTTTCACGCAGTTCAATGTACATTTTAACCATTAATAACTCAAGTTCGGTACAAGTAAAAATTCTAAAAGTTCGATATTTAAAAACTACAAGATGAGACGAATGTAACAATATCTCGTTTGGCTATATTTTAATTTGTATAACTATGATAAAACTTCAAGTAAAAATATGTGTGTGAATAATAGCACATTATCAAACCTGATAAACATAATGAGACGTAGGAAGTAACAAATAACTTCCCAAATAACACAACCAACAACCAACTGCATTGTTCCAAACAAACATTAAAGTTTACAAAGATAATGAAAAATGTCAAGATACTCATAGATTGAGTTGTTAATAAGCTGAGCCAATTTTTGAGTATTTGTGTTCAGCTTGTTTAATTCGCGAAGGCTCGTGTTCGTTTATTAAGCTTTCGAGTTTGTTTCTAGTATTCGAGCTTGACTCGTTAAGAAATTTTAATGTTTGAGCTCGTGTTTGTTTTCGGCTCGTATAAACTCATAAAAGCTTGTTTGAAATCATGAATCTGGTTTAAATTAGGGATTTGAATATTAGGATTAAATACATTTATATTTTTTATATATTTTATTTTATAATTTACTAATAAATAAAATTACAAATATGTTCTCTCATGAAACGTTGGTTCGTGAATAGAGCGAGCTCGTTCGTTAACAAAACGGGACTAATTCTGTTGTTTCGTTCAGCTTGTTTGTGAACCACAAACAAGTTCACAAACAAGCTGAACCACAAAAAAGCTGAACCGAGCCAAATTGAGCCGAGTTTATGAAGGACTTAGTTTGTTTAACAACTCTACTCAAATGCTAATTTTTCTATAATTTCAAAGTTTCCATTATAATAAATAATGCATTTTGATTAATTGTTGGGAAGCTAGAATTATGAATATTGAATAATGTGCTAAGGATTTTTTTTCTTAATCCATTTATATAAAAGATATATTATATTATTTATAATTATTTAATACTTCCCCGTCTCGTTATGTTTTTTACACTTTTACTTTTCACGCAGTTCAATACACATTTTAAATCATTAATAACTCAAGTTCAGTACAAGTAAAAATTGTAAAAGTTTGATATTTAAAAACTAGACGACGAGACGAATCTAACAAGATCCCACTTGACTATATTTTAACTTGTATAACTATGATAAAACTTTAAGTGAAAGTCTTTGTGTGATAGTAGCACATTAACAAACATAAACAATCAAACGAGATGGAGGTAGTATTTAAATATTTAGGATGTTGGATTGGTTTAGATTTTCAACACATCAACCCAAACTAATCTGAAAATATCTTCGGGAATTTTGTGGAAGAAATATGGGTGTTTGATAATTTTTACTGATTCTGGAAAGGTGTATAATGCATTTGGAGGGAGTACAAATTATCATCCACACAATTCTGAATTGCCATGGCTGACCCAAATCCAGTGTCGTGCATATGGACCCTAGGTTACCTCTGGCTATGACCGACCCATGGTCCATCGAGGTCTCATCCACCCACTGGATCTAGGAGCCTAAGCCATGAATAGGTTTGCAAATCATATGCTGCAACCCATTCCCAGGACATCATTGGTGCGACTGGTGGATTGTTGAGATCTACTTCCTCACCTCCTCATCTTGGGGGCAATTAAGGCACCCTTATTACACCATCAATTTAATATACAATAGCTCAAATAATTGATTTTTCACCAAAGATCAGAAGGGTTCCTGCGTGCCACATTCAACAATTATTGATTTAATTATATATTCAGGCATTGGGATTAATTTCTGAAATTTAAGCAGGCTTGGGGAATCTCTCAGTATGCTGACGATATGTTAGTATTTTGCAAAGCATCATCGAAGACATTGATGAACCTAAAAAATTGCTACGTGTGTGTTGAGACAAATATATGCTATAAGTACAAGAGATTTTCCTTAGCTGCTTGAACTTTTCACTTGCCACTGGACTGAGTGTGAATCATAACAAAACCGAGCTGGTACCAAATAACATAGCTGAAGCCAAACAGGGAGTTGCTGATTTAATTGGATGTATATTGGGTCGTTTTCTCATCTTTTACTTGGGAATTCCATTTGGTGCCAACCTAAAATTGGTTTCCACATAAATCCAACTTTACAAAAAGTCCAGTCGAAGCTTCAAGGTTAGCACAGAGCAACCTTATCTTTCAATGGGAGGTTAACGCTTCCTAAATCTGTGCTATCTAGTGTGCCGCGATGCATTTCTTATCTATTTCCAGGATGTCATCTAAGGTGAATGAAAAGCTAAAGAAATTGTTTTGAGGTTTTCTATAGTGGGATACAGAAAATCAAACACATTCAGTTCATTAATTGGGAAATCGGGATGATAAATGTTGATAATCTCAATAGTTTCCTTTAGCTAAATTGCTACCACTACAAGAAAATTGTCTAGAGGCAATGAAATTTTTTTTGTTGTGTGGCTAACAGCGTAGGCGATGAACTGCCCGGCGTGGCAAGGAACCAGGCGACAACACATGTGACAAGGTCCTAGGCAAGGAAAAATTATTGTCACGTCCCGAGGCCAATATACCTCCAATATGCAATTTTCTGAAAGTTCTTCAGAAGTCCTTGTGGGTGCTACCTTTCATATCCTTGCCAAATGGTACTTACCTGTGTAGTGGGATATTTGATGTGCAAGAGATGCACATATGTTCAGGGTATATCGGACACATTGAGGTATACTATCGCCTCCTTTCTGGTGGTGGTGGTGGTGGTGGTTCTCTGCATGATATCCCAACAGCCTTTATCCTCTTAGCTCTTGTTTGCATTCAGTACATAACATCGTGACTCTGGTCTGAAGCAGTTGACCATTACAAGGGACAGAGTGGATTCTGCCTCCTAAGGGATTGTGTAAGGTGAATATGGATGGATCATTACAGGACAGGTGGGAGCTGAAGCAGTTGTGCAGGACTTTAGAACTCGTTACTTCGTTGTCTTGGATTCCAAGGAGTGAAAATGCCATATCACTGCTGGAATTTTCATAATCAGCCATGTTCCCATTTCCACCATTGATTGTGGAGTGCGATTCAAGGGTTGTGTCATCATGGATATCCTTTAAGTCTTCCTGCTTGGGATAAAAACAAAAACAAAAAAAACAAAAAAAAACACTCGGTTGTAATGGAACTGACTTTGACTTTACAGCATGGTTGTAACCTAGGTGGGCAAAATTTTGTTGCTGGCGATATCTGACCAAAAGTATGGTTTGTTATGCCTTAAGGTTGCTTAATAGTTAAACTTTGCTTTCCAAAAAGAAAACAAAAACAAGGAGTTGGTCAAGTCGGCCATACAAAATTCCGAAGCTGGAGTTTACAAGTTAGAATCTCAACTAATTGTTTGCTATATGTATAGGTAAAACTCATAAATAATTCAAGCACTGGCTGAGTCCCAAAACCCCATCCTAAAATTCACACATGTAGCAAACTTAGTGATGCTTATGAGGCGTCGATAGTTATAAATGCGTAAGGATGGAACAAAATTTGAATACTGAAAAGAAAGGTTGAAGCTTGAAGGTTTAATCAATAAGCTAAGCACCAATTCATAAATGTGAGTGCGTGTAATTAGTACTATTAATTTGAAGAACTTGTTAGTAGACAAACATTTTGCTCAAACTATGCTCTTGTGATTAGTACTCCCTCCGTCCCAGGCAAGATGTCTGGTTTGACTTTTTGGCACTATTCATTGTTTAACTTTGACTCAATATTATTTCAAGTATATGTTTGAAAAAAAATAGTCGAGTTGGATCTTGTTAGAATCGTATAATCATGTAGTTTTATAATATATATTTTACATAATTCTTTGTTGTATATATTTTAAGATATTAACGATTGAAAAAAGTGCATTGGATTGTGTGCAGAAATAAAACAAGACATCTTAAATGGGACACAAGGAGAATTAATTTAAAGAACTTGTCAGGAGACAAACATTTCGCTCAAACTATGCTCAACTATCATGAGATATAACCAACCTAAGTTTTGGTGCAAGCTAGTATCTTAATTGCAGCGCCCTGTGACGGATCTAGAGAAATGGATTAGTGGGCCTACTACGTATGGTATGTGATGAGGATGTGACACACCTCACATAATATACAATGCAAATGTTTCTCAACCCCAAAACATGTCTAAAATGTTCGACAAATCGGGCACAAATATGGCCTTGCATTTTTTTTTTTAAACAGTCTATACAGGCTAGTAAAGGGTGATGGGACCCATGGCACACAAATATATGGCCTTGTAAGTTGGACCAATAACATTTTACACTATTTGGAATTTTGATCGGGCGAGAGCCCCTTTTTATCTACATGAATCCGGCCATGCCTATGCCCATATTTCCTTTAGCAATGAAATCATTATCCAAAAACATACTAAACATTTGTATGATCGATGATCATGTGTTTTCCTTTTGTGATTTTCTAATCCTTATTTTCACCCGTTTCAATAAACCAGTTGTATCTAACTGCTTCCCATATAAAATTCATTTTAATTTATATCTATATTTTTCATATCCTCAAACCCTTAACCACTCGACTTTGTAGAAATCATGTTTGGTAAGATAAAATACGTGTTGTCTATGCCAACGTGTCTTCTTCTAATTGGTATCTCTTCGTCATAAATCCACTTGGCGCTATCTAATGTGTCCATTTCTATATGCGTTGGCAGTAGAAAGCTAGCGACACTTTCATCTATTATGTCACGTGCCTTCTATCCATTCGTTGCAAAGTCCAACATGGATAGTGGGGTCCACAATATACCCATACATGGACTTCGGCAAATTTAAATTACAATTGTTTTGGCCTTTAGATATACTCCCTCCGTTTTGGTTTTTTTTTTTTTTTTTTTTTTTTTTTTTTTTTTTTTAAATGACACGGTTTGCCTTTTTTATTGTTCATTGTAACACTTTGACTTTGATTTTTATTATAGTTATACAAAGAAAAATATAGGCAAGTGTGATCTTGTTGGATTCTTCTCATCATGTAGTTTATAAATATCAAATTTTTAGAATTTCTACTTGTACCGAATTTGAGTTATTAATAGTTTGAATGTGCATTGGCATACGTATAAATGAGAATGTAACACTTAAAAAAAACGGAAGTATATTGGACATGACTAAAATGTGAATTGATTCCCTAACAGATCGATGAAATATTGTAACAAGATCGTTAGTTTATACTCCCTCTGTTTTTTTAACCACTCTATTTTTACACTGCATGCGATCCAATCCACATTTTTAATTATTAATAACCCAAACTATATACAATTAAAAAATTATAAAATTTTGATATCATAAAACTATGTAACTAGACGAATCCAACATCTCATTTGACTATGTTTTATCTATAGTATAACTGTGTTACGAAGTTGAATCAATGTTACTTATGAAAAGGGTAATGTTAAACCAAAAAAAAGAGGGACTATATTAACTCTAAAAATTTGTTCGTTCTTTCCATTATTTTAAATCATCTTGTGGTATCACCTTAATTATTTTTTCATTGCTTCTATATCAGCAAGTATCAGAAGTATCAGGTAACATTACTAGGACCAAAATGCAAAGGCTCTATTAGGAGCCGGCAAGCAGATGGATCGGCGCCTGGCACCTGGTAACATTACTAGGACCAAAATGCAAAGGCAAATGTTTAAAAGATTAAACTATCACTTTTGTTCTAAAGTTATCATAATCAAATTACAAATACAAATAGTGAACGGATCGTATTGCCTAAAATTATGAATTACAGTATTAGTCTTGAAATAATATTATTGCGTACTTTGTACTGATCACACTCCATTATTATAATTATACTTTCAATTAAATATTTTAAGTAACTTTTACTTAAAAATATTATCTATGTCCCAACTAAAGTGTTTTATTTACTATTTACATCATATATGTCTTGTTTCTATAAATATAAATAATTTACCATTCTAAAAGTATGTGAACCCTATCATATATGTATTCACTAATTAACTCCATCTTAATTCTCATACCCAACAATAACAAAACATAATAGTATAATTGGATGGAGGGAGTATTTGTTTTTTGCCAAGAAAGACATTTGGGAAAATTTCATTGATATCTAATTATCCCTTCTACACAACATCATAAACCATCAAAGATCAAAACAATGACAGAAGAAAGAAGTGTGAAACCCAACAAAAACATGATGTTTTCAATTTTCATCAATGTGGGACATTTTTCAACAATATAATAAGTGGTTGCTAAATCAATTTTCATCATTTATATAGTTTATTTTGTTAATTACAAATAGATAAGAGCGAGTTCAACAACTTTTTACACAGTACTCCTATTTTTGCAGAGGATATTATCTAGATAGCTCCTTGATACACTAATAGTATTAATTTTAAACCAAATAATGAATGTAATTACCATGTGGAGTATATATGCATTCCGTATTATATTACTTATATTATATATATATATATATATATATATATATATATATTATATGTATAATTAATAAGGGCAAGAAGACGATCGAGTGGGTGTGAGCAAAACACATCATGGGTAGATATCAAAGGGATATCACGACAGGAAGGTTATCGTCATGCTTCCTCGTCAGTTTGCAACAATAGAGATGTCTTCTCACATTTTACTTTCCAATCTAAAAAGGCAGCTCCAACTCGCACAACAGCAAAATTTTGGTTCTAATAACGATTTTCGGGATTGTTTTTAAGTATAATTATATAATTTTAAAAATTAAGGTAGCATAAAATACCAATCAGATAAGAAGTCCAAGCAAGAGATGGCTCATCGAGACCAAACAAATGAATTGTCTATAAAATTTTAGAAGTAGATTTAAAAATGTGAATACGGTTATAATATATTGAATATACAAATAATTTATGAAAAAATTAAGGCATGAATCAACCCACCCATTAAGATTCTACATACTACAAAATACTGCATTTCAACGTCAAATAATTCTTGCCAAGAAAGTAGAAACCTACCACATGTATAACCAGCAAATAAAAATTTGTGTGTCTGTGTAAAATAATCCAGCAAATAAATAGAAATAACTGGTTAGTTGGATGTATAACCAGGGCCAAGTTCATGCCATGAGCAAGACAAGAGTACACATGTACTACAATTGGGCAATTAATGTCAATTATGTTTTCTTCAGTAGTGTGGATAATATATAATGCACCATCTTCCAATCATGCACCTCCTTTCGTACAACATTCATTTTAATTATTCATTGAATTTAGTGGCTTGAAATCACACTATTAATGTTATTATAAGTCATATATGCAAACTAAGCTTGGTTTCAAAATTCAAATAATAGAGCAATATACAAGGGTGTGAATATATATATATATATATGTATATATTTGGTAGTTCATTAAAGTTGTTAATTGGGATCTTTTCTTTTGAATATATAGAGACTATTGTTTTTGTGACATTTTCACGGTGCACTGCACTACCTTATCTAAGAATAAGTTCAGATACAAATAGTATAAAACAAGTATAGAAAATTTAATAAGACAATTATATGAAATATTTGAAATGATATGTATAATTAAACTATTCTTACCAAAATCAACAAAACCCCATTACTTCCAAATCCTCCACATTAATTCCAAAATCAACAATTTCTCCATGTGATACAAGTAACTTGTTAGAAAAATAAAAAAGAAAAAAAGAAAAGTAATTGCGATCTAATGATGTTGGATTATATAGAAATGTTTTTCATTTATGCCAGTATGGAAATTATCTGAGATGGAGCCACAATGCAAACTTTAATTGTTACAAAAACTTGTGATTTTTTAGATGGTAGGTGTTTTCCAAAATACAAATTCTTAATCAAATTGGTAAATTTGTCCCCCCCATATAATTTACAATATCTACCTTATTTTAACTTTCAAAATCAGGCAAGATTCTCTTGATCAAACAATAATTAAGATTATATCTCAGCAGCGGTGGATTTGGAATTTTTTTTTAGTGGTGTCACAAAAAGTGATGGACGCTAGGTTCGAGTTGAGAGTACTCAAAACATAAAAAACATTGAGGGGAGCTAGGTTAGAAGTGATAAAAGTAATGTCATCACAAAAATTAAGTGTTTGCACCAACCCAAATCAAACCAAATCTAATTTCTTTTTAAGCATAAGACAATAATTTTATCAATTTAAATGGTGTCTGGGGATAAGGACTAGCCTAAGCGGTCAAGCCATGACTTCCCACATTAAGGTTGGGGTTCGATTTTCGGCTCTTCAAAAAAAAAAAAAAAAAATTCTGTCTCGTGCCACCAACACTTAGGACATCCCCCCTGTATCTCAGACATCAACATTTTTCAGCACCCGAATAAATTATTTTCGTCTAACAATCGGAAGATTGATCTTCTCTACTTCCGAATCCTCCACATTAATTCCAAATAACCCCTTTACTCCATTCCCTCCCTTTATATATAGCAATATTTCCCTTTCCCCCTTTGCAATAGCCCTAATTTTCTTTCCCTTACAAACCTAAGCCATGACAAGGAAGAAAGTGAAGCTGGCCTTCATCACCAGCGATTCGTCGCGTAAGGCCACCTACAAGAAGCGGAAGAAGGGCCTTATGAAGAAAGTAAGCGAATTGAGCACGTTATGTGGGATCGATGCCTGTGCCATCATCTACAGTCCATACGATGTGCAGCCGGAGGTATGGCCAGACGCACGTGGTGCGCACCGCGTGCTGGCGCAGTTCAAGCGCATGCCGGAGATGGAGCAGAGCAAGAAGATGGTGAACCAAGAATCCTTTATCCGCAACCGGATATCAAAGGCGGCAGATCAGCTGAAGAAACTCCACAAGGACAACCGTGAGAAGGAGATCACCCATCTCATGTACGAGTGCCTCACCGGGAAGGGCCTGCACGGTTTGGCCCTCCCGGATTTGAACGACATGGGCTGGATGGTTGATCAAAATCTGAAGGATATTTATAAGAGGATCGAGGCACTGAAGAAGGAGGCTGTGGTTGTGCCTCCACCGCCCCCACAGGAGAATCTGGTGGAAAAGAAGGCGCCAGTGGCGGCCACACTGGAGATGGGAATGGTGGACAGGCAGCAGCAGTGGTTCACCGACTGGATTGGGATGAATCCAGTCACAGGTGATAATCAGCCCCAAATTGGGGGATGCTCGTTTGGGAATGGAGGTGGTGGCAGCAGTGGCAGTGGCGGAGGTGGCACCGCGGCAGAGGAGATGATGATTTCTTTTAATGATGGAAGTAATAATCATGGTTCCATGTGGTCGAGTGTGTTCTTCCCTTGAGAATTATTTGATCTGTCTATGTGTGCAATGTCTGCTTGAACTAGGGTTTGGGATTGATTACATCCATTGAAAGAGAACTTGGTTTTGTTTTTTTTTTTTTTCTTTTTGGCCATCTTTGGTTTAAATAAGTTGTGTGTGCAATGGGAGTCTTGATAATGAAATTTATATATATGTGCAATGCATTTTCGCTTTATACCATATGTGATAAAATAAAAGAAATTTATATATGTGAATTTGAGAGCAAGTGTCTCTTCGTGCAATGCATTTTCATTTCTCAAAAAAGATGTTTAATCTTCAATTTTGATTCGAATACGTTAGTGTGGTTTAGGGTCTGTCATCTCCTTGCCGGATAAACAAATTTCAATGTCTATTTTTATAGGTTGTATTAAAACAAATTTTCCATGTTTTTCCCCTTAGGCACTACCCCCTTGCTTCGTATATGGTACAATTTTCTTATTAACGTTAATTTAATTCCTTTTGCTCTTGCCTGGAAGTTATGGGTAACCGATTGATATATTTTTTGATTAATTAGAATGAGAACTTATTGTAGTGTTATTATTGTTTAAACATGCAATTTAAATAACAAATGAAAAATAATTTTGAAAAAGTGCAAAATCCAATCATCATTTTGATTTGCTCTTAAGAGTCTGATTTGAAGATCTTTTACAATCAAATTTCACATTATTGTTGGTGTTGATATGTTGATTTTATAGGTGTACTCCACCTTATAACTTTGTCCTTGTTTAGTTCTGATTTGAAGATCTTTTATAATCAAATTTCACATTATTGTTGGTGTTGATATGTTGATTTTATAGGTGTACTCCACCTTATAACTTTGTAAATTATATGCCATGCATCTGATTAAGATGAGGGTAGGGTAGAGAGTCTTTGATTTATCTTTTTTGAACGGCAGTGAAACCAGAGACAAAGTAACTTTGTCACTTGATAAATTCTCGCTGAGTCTGTCACATTGTCACAGGTATGTTTCCTTTCAGTCCTGCCAATTTTTTCTTGGTTTTTATTATTCTACTTCATAGCTGAAAAAAGTGCAAATTTTGTGCAAATTAGGGTTTCTAGAATGGAAAAGGAATTGAAAGACAAGTAATTTGCCATCATTTTTAATTTGATATCATCATTAGTAAAGACATATCAATTTGGCGATAGACCCATATTTAGTTTAAATTCACCACCGAATTTGGTGTATGGAGTTCATGCCTAAAATCATCACAATAATTTTAACAGTTTGTGCTCGCACAAATACAAGAATTGATGCTTCATTACTTTTTGCACCTCTATTTTCAACTTCAATATTGAATTCATTTTTGTTTCATACTATTACTCACATGGTTTATAAATAATGAATTACAATCACTTGCATTTTATATATATGAAAATAATTTCTTATTCATCCGTGCATGTTAATTACATATTCGTGCAAAATATATATGCATAAACACTACAAAAAATCTGGTTTCCAATTAAACTTAAATGTATTGTAGAAGCTTTGCAAACCTAACATTGTTTGCTTTGTGACATCTTTGATCTCTAATACATTTAGATGTCATCACAAATGTGGGCATAGATCAAATCAAAAGAAAAAAAATAAAAATAAATCACAACTAGGGCACAAACCACAAAATTTGAAAAGCCCTTCATGGTGCATGTTGTATTAAAAACATCAATATGTGCAAGTATTAAAATCAAATCAAAATGAAAACTTAGAAAACTTTGGTCTATGAACATATAAACTAGAACCCAAGAACACTATGAATAATTCAATAATCAGTTAAGAATATAACCAATATATATATATATATATATATATATATATATAATGAAGAAGTAAACCATCAATTAAGAATATTTAATGATGTGGAGTAAAGATTCGGAGCTCCCTTTTAATCGTGGATTCAGTCCAATATTGTTTTTGATGAAGGTGATCTTTTGATGTGACACTGATTAAGCTTGGAGGATACTTCTAATGGCCGAGTTAGCACTAATCCTTACCAATATAATCCAGTAAGTTCACCTATTCGTCAATCTAATTAGTCCACATTCTTTTTACAGTATGATTATTGCCCAAATTCTTTTCCACCGATCTTATATTTAATTAAACTGAATTATTCAAGCACCTATATTTTCAAAGAAAAAATCTAAAAAGATCTTAAGTACATTCAAAGCTAAATATATAAATTACTTTATCTATATAAACATATATATATATATATACTGTATATATTAAATTATTGTATTATATTAAGGCAAAAAAACTCAAAAGAAAATTGGCCAAGATGATTCAATAACTATATAGGCATGACGATTCCATAACTATTGAGCTTGACAAAAGAAAGCATATTGATGAACTGAAAATAACTGTCACTATAAAAAAAAAATTAAAGTATGTGATTAGCAATGCTTGAATGTCACTAAAATGGGAGTAGAAAGTAAAAACGTGTCATGAAAAAATTGCAAAACCAACAATTATTAGTGGCGCTTAGAGCAATGCATGCTTTCTGAGACGTCGCTAAGAGCAGTAGTATTGAACCGAAAAGCATACTAATCATATATATACAAGTAAAAAGTCAATACTTGTTGTTACATGTTAAGGTCAATATATAGTACTATTTCTCATGCTAAAAAATAGGATTTCAATCCCCATATCTTATTACTCTTTCTCCTTACTTACATGAAGAATCATATGGGAGAATGTTGGAATTCCTTGAAAAGATGCATATATATAGTTGAGGGTGGTGATCTCAATGATTCAATTCAAAAACAAAAATAGAGTGACAAGCTGAATTGTTTGATCAAATAGAATCTAACATCATCATATATATGGCATAAGGGTGGTTATTTTAGTGGTTGTATCATACATTTCCTAAATAAAGTAGTGGTTAACAACTGTCAGTTATGATTACTGCTGTTTCATTTGATTTTATGTAGCCGCAGTTAGTATTGGTTCTGTTGATGAAGTCTTAATCAAAATATACCATCACATTTTGGTGCTTTGGCCTTTGCGTAATAACTTGGTATATTAAAAGTTTGCTTAATCATTGCACGAATCTTGTGTCAGGGAATAATTTGGATTAGCATACGCATAGAGTGATGGTGATTATAGTTTTCTTGATCATTCGTGTTTTAATATAAATATATAAGTTGCATACAAATGGTAAACTGAATTTAATCCAAGTTTAAGAAGTGAATTGCAGAAGTTGATTTTGGAAGCTAGTGGTGAAGAAACAGTCTGTTTGAATGTCTGTAATGCTATGAAAGATATACATATAAACTGCAGTTTTCATAATCATGAATCAGTTGATATGTTATTATCTAAGTGCAGTATTAGTTTACCCAATGAATTCTCCTGATATATCATTGCATTAAAGAAATTATACTCAAAATTTGCAGAACGCCGTAAAGCAAATGTGAGGAAATACCTCTAGAAGGGATTTGAATCTCATTGCAGTTGTGGAAAATTTTTTGTCTGCATAACTTCAAATTTGCTGGGCGTATTCAAAATTGGACTGGTTTAAGGCAAAACCAAATCCAACTTACTTAATGACTCCTAGCACGTTCTAAAATCCAACTTTTGATTGATGTTTTATCTTGCATTAGGGTTCAAAACATAAAAAGGATAAAGCTCATCTGAAGTTTTGTAATTTATAGCAGAATATATGTGTATGTGTATAACATTGAAAACAAATAGTAGTAGTTAGCGATGGTAACGTGTTACTAAAATTGGAATAGAATTTTTCTTTTTTACAAAAAAGAGTCTCACAAAATCGGCTAGGCATGCTTTTTATGAAGTGTTGATAATAACAATATTTTTTTGTGAATTTGTGATAATTTTATTACAAGAAAAGTCAATTTAGCAACCAAATTAGCGACCATACGAAATCGGTTGATGTTAGCAACTAAAATAATGGCCGAAATTTTCTATCGCTAATTAACGACCGATTTAGCGATCGAATTTTTGTTGTCACAAATTCGCTCTATTAGATATGTTAATATGTTTAAGGTTTTAGTACTTCTCTATTCACAATGGGCAGTTTAATGGGGGCTTTTATAGTTTGCAAACATTGCATGTTCAATATATTAGTACTAGAAAAATTGGGGATTTGGTAACTAAAACTGTGGTAGCTAACGAATTTTAGTTGCTAAAACTGTGGTAGTGTTGTACCGTGAAAATATTTGAGGAAATAAGTAGAAACTGGAATTGAATTACAATTGAAGGAATTATAAAAGTAAGAATTGAACAAAAACTGTAAGAAAGCAGTAAATTGGATTGAAAGCTTAAAGGAATGAAAAGTACATAAAGCTTTAAAAGAAAGCAGAAAAACTAGAAAGAAAAAATAAAACATAAATACGTCTCTTTGAGAATTATGTTGGAGGTCCTTTGATATGGCCGCCTAAGGTCTTTTTCATAGACCTGTGCAAACCCTAGTAGCAGCTCATGGGCTGGGCCATTTTTTCTTGGACTAACAGATGCCCTCCCTCGCGTAAGACAAATATGCGCGTTCTAAATGAGGCTGACTTGTCTAGCTTTTTATAAAAGCAGACATTTTTGAGCAAGAAAGACAAAAAAATACTCTTTTTTTTAAAAAAATCTTGGCCACCCTCTCTGTCTGGCCACCTTCGCCATTTGTCTGCCCAGAAACATAGTGAACTCAGGCATTTTAAACCCTCTCGGATAGGGCTGCATCGTGTTCACCCAGTCGGGACAGGGCTTAGCCGCTCATCGGCCTCAACTAGATCTCGAAATGCTGTTGCATCACATCCGCTAACAGTTCGGGTGACACCGCTGGTGCCTGCCTAGGAGGCATAACGGGCATAGACAGAATGGTAGGTGCCATTGCCACTCCTTGTGGCTGTGGCGACTGCCCCCCTAGCGTTGGAGGTGTCCAACTAGGGTTTGACATGGGCGCCAGTACTGCCTAGAAATTCGCCGCATTCGGCGTTGTAGGCATGTTCAGCACAAGAGCCGCCGCTTGATATGGCTACACACTAGGCCTACTGGAGGCCATTAAACAACCATTGGGGGCTGGCGTATTGCAGATCGGCATCGAAGATGCTGCATATGTGAAATTCGGCACTTTTGGTGCCGATGGTGCATAGACGGGTGTTGTTTGTTAGGGTGACTGAAAGGAACTGTCTAGAGCACCAAGATCTGAGAATAGCGGCTGGCAAGTTGAGATCCCCCAATTCCTCTATTGGCCACCGGATGGCCCAAGACATGGGTGACAAGGCAACGCATTAGTGTTGATCGCATAAACAACTTCTTCTTGTTGAAGATGCGAGGATCCGCACACCTTGTCTACCAGATCGGCTATTGCAGGCCGCATGACATCCATCAGATGTTTCTCCAGAAATGACATTAAATCAGTCATCAATTCTGTCGTATCTGCTCCGAAACTGTGGGGTTCTGAATGATTCCTCATGGTGCAGTGTTTACCGCCGTGTCGCCGGCGTCTTCTGCAATATATGCTCTAGCATATGTTTGCTCTTGTAGAGACATCTCCTTCAAGCGGATATGGTTTCCACTTTGTGTCCCACTGGGCGGCCAATTTGTTGTACCGTGAAATATTTGAGGAAATAAGAAGAAACTGGAATTGAATTGCAATTGAAGGAATTACAAAAGTACTGGAATTGAAGTATAAGAATTGAACAAAAACTGTAAAAAAGCAGTAAATTGGACTGAAAGCTTAAAGGAATGAAAAGTACAGAAAGCTGTAAAAGAAAGCAGAAAAACTAGAAAGAAAAAATAAAATGTAAATGTGTTTCTTTAAGAGTTTGGAGGTCCTTTGATATGACCGCCTAAGGTCTTATTTATAGACCTATGCAAACCCTAGTAGCGGCTCATGGGCTGGCCGATTTCAATGCGGACTAGACTAATTCAAATGGGTTGGGCCGATTTTTTCTTGGACTAACAGGTAGTTAACTAATTTCGTTCACAAATACGGTCGTTAACCTCTTTAGTGGCCAAATTTTAGCAAAAATTTTCGGTTGCTAGAAAAAAAAAAAAATTCTTGGAGTAGTATATAGTTAGGCACATAATGCTTGGTTGACTCAATTGTTCATAACCGAGAATTGGGGATTTTGACGAAATTAATAAGGATCATAATGGTAAGCTTTTACGCCTTTTTTTAAAAAAAATAAAAAATTAAAAATTAAAATTAAAGTTGTTTAATATCCCCAAGTTTATTTGAAATATGAATACCAAAGCACGTTATTTGATTTTATGTACTATAAGATTATTGTATGGGTATTCTAATTTTGTGATTACATTTTGCAATTTTGATAATGTCTTCATGATCAGGATGTCGTAAGTCTATTGAAGGGACATGATTCACAATATAGGGCTAAGTAATAATCAACTGACAAATAACATTATCGCAGGTTATAATTTTATTTAATTATTATTTTTCTTAAAATATATCTTTTCTTATAATTTTTATTTTGTGAAAATCTTAGTAAAGACGTTACAGAATGCACATTACAATTTTCAGGAAATTAATACGGTGGAACCATCAGATCATGATCATAATTAACTCCGGACTCCGGTTTGGAATAACTGGTGGGAGTTTCAAAACATTATTGATACGATTATGCTCTGAAACTTTGCCTTATTTTTAATTAATAATATGAAATAACTGGGCTACCGATAATAAATACAAATATTCCATAAACTATTTTTACATTTGATAATTGTTGAATGTAAATGCTAGTGTTGAGTATTTAGGTGAGCTATCTAACATGAGCAAAAAACTTGTTTATATGAATATAATGAATACATGTTAAATGAGTCATATTATAGACTTGTTTAATACTCCCTCCGTAATTTAATGATGTTAACATTCTATGTTTTTACGCAATTCAATGCAAATGTTTAATGATTAATATCTCAAATTGTATAAAAATAAAAATTATAAAAGTTTAATATTCTAAAACTATATATGTGATTAGACAAATCTAACAACATCTCACTTGACTATATTTTATCTTATGTAATTGTGTTAAAAAGTTGAATCAAAATTGCTCAATAAATAGCATTTACTATGCAAATGTTAACATCATTAAATTACGGATGGAGTATTAATGTTGGGGTGGCTATCCAAGTCTCACATCAAAATTTCAATGGAAAATTGGCTTGAATATTACGTTCACCTAAATCCATAACGAGGCCCTTCTGGATGTACCCAAAAATAAAATCATGTGGGCTAGAACCAGTATTCAGCAACCAAGGGATCGGAACACACTTGAATACTATAAGACACCCAAATTAAAGTAAGGTACTTAGAATTTGAAAGAAAGTTTTTCACATGTGCATTTTAAAAATAACAAGTATTTCTAAATAAGAAATTAAGCCTAGGAGGATAATCGGGAGAAAAAAAAAAAGGCATGGGATTTTAATTTATTGTATAATTCACACGTCGTGAACCCCTTCTATTATGTTTGTATTTATAAAAGACCCATTGCTCTAAAATTATAAAAAGGGACCTTTTAAAAGTTTGACTTCTATTTAGCATCTCTCCTTACTTCCTTAATCCCACTAAAAAATAAACATGGGTCACTAAATTAAACAACACTAAGCAGTGGGAGAAAGAGAGAAAGGCCTTCAACAGGAGAAAAGAACAAGGGCAACAGCTACGAGCACCGACGGAGATGAGGGGAATCGAACAGCTCCGACGAAATCAACGAAATCAAGGAGGCTAACAAAGTGAAGCATTTAATCTGAGCACACCCTCAATTTCAAATGAAGCCCTAGAAGAAGAAGAACGAAAAGCCACAGTCGATATCGGAGCAGGAGAACGAAGTGAATGGTTTTAATCTTGAAGTGTATTTCGTCCTAGCCACACTATTTGAAGCAACAATGGCACGAAGGAGAGGTTTTGGAAGGTTCCGTTCAAGAGCAAGGTCCGAGGTAATTTTTTATTTTCGTTTATTTTGTATTTCATTTTTAGTTGAAGAATTTTAGTTTTATTGGTGTTTTTTTGGGAGTAGATTGATTTGTGGGAGTGTGGAAATTTTTATTTGAAATGATATATGTGTGACTTGTTTGTTTTGCTTTTGATTTGGGGATGTATTTGTTGAGGTGATTTTGATGATAGAGAACAATTTTTGCACTCAAGGTGTTCGATGAAATGTTACATTGGTATAGACTTTTGAGAACCCCCAATTTGAGGGTGCATTGTTGTGTTAGGTGATGAATTATAGTGAGAGAGATGCTTGGATGTAGATTGTAATAAATTTGATATTAGATATTGACAATGGAATGGTAAGGAAATTGTGAAAAAAATTGTGGTTTATGAGGTTTAAGAGTATATGTTGATTACAGTTCTCAGTTCAAGTGGGAAAATTGAACTTGTGCGAAAGTATAATGGCATCAAGTTGTGTTCTTGAAATGAATTTCAAAGTTGATTGTTTCTGGAGTATAAAAAATGGTTTAATTGATTGATATTTACGGTTTTGATGAAATATTGAGATTGAAATTGTGGTTCGTTAAAGTTATTTCATTATGGATTTGATATGTGGCTTTGAGTTGTCTGCGACAATTTACATATGACTGGACCATCTTGGATGGATGGAACGGAATACCTGACAGCACTTTTTTTTTTTATTTATGTTAAATAGTTATTTAGCTTTTCTCATTTTGTGAGGATTCCCTGTGGCGTGTTGCAATATGTGGGCATAAGAATGTCCGGGGAGATCATGGAACAAGATTGTAGGGAACAAGGGACGGGTTCGATAGATTGTAGTGTGTACGTATGTCTATGCAGCGAATCCTATGCACGAGACAACCCGGAATTTTGGGATGAAGCTCAAAGCATGCCCATGGAAGGATTGAGAGCGTACTATGCAAGGGTTGTGGTGTGTATTGAAGTGTTTTTGTGTAGCACCTTTAGATGATTTGGTGTTTTGGATGCATTTTATTTGGATTATGGCATGTGTATGAATAGTTATGTTATGGAATTTTGGAATTTAGGAATGCAAAGTTATGCTATTGGTTTTGGTAAGATGTGCTCAAGAAATGTAGTAAATTGATATTGTAATATGTAGTAAAGGATTATTGTATTTGTGGTAATTAATGTTATTTAGATGTTGTAAGAAGATAAAAAAATTCAAATTGTGGTAAAGGATTATTGTATTTGTGGTAATTAATGTTACTTAAATGTTGTAAGAAGATTTAAAAAATTCAAATTGTTGTGTTCGGACGGTCATTAGTACGTTCTAAATTGACCATCCCAAACGTACTGCATATATTAGTGAGTTGAGAACGGTCGTTGGACGGTCCAAAATAACCATCCTGGAACTACCAGGAACGTCCTCATGTAATACTTTGAAGGAGAACCATCCTGGTAACACAATACACGTTAATACATTACCATGTAAAAGCACAAAAAATTACCACATTGGAGTATGATTCTTTACCATATATATGACTGATAATGGCCAAAATTGACCATTATTTTCAATCTATTTCCGTGTCTAATACGGACATTTGATCGCATTCCAGTCTTATTTAAATAAGAAAGCGGTTGAATTTGACAGATTTATGCAAGTTTGCATAAATAATAAGCTGGTATTGAAAAATACAAAAATATTGCTATTTTATTACTTTTTATATTAAAAAATCCAAAAACATGATAAAATATTAAAAACCCCACGTTTGATAATTATGGTTTGTAGTGTTTATTGTGGAATACGAGTCCATTAAACAGAAACAAAACCAAAATAATCAAGTGGAATAAGTATTATATTTTTATTATTTTATATTTTGATGTATATATTTTTAATTTTTGTGTTTGTTTATTTCTATTTCTGTTTTGAGCTATAATAAAATTAATGGGTCCACTATTCACTTTTGATTTCAATTAATTGCAGGTAAAATAATTTTGGTCCAAGAGATTAATAGTCCACCAGTCCAGTTTGATTTGATCCAATTCAGCCCAAACCCCATTAGCCCAAAATTAGTCCATTACACTTGTCTCCACCCTAGCCCAATTAACCCGAAGCCCAATCCAATACCACACCTAAAGCCCAAAACAAAAACCCAAGCCCAACCCTACTCAAACCTAAACCTAACCCTAACATACTGCGCCGCCACCGCCCTACGCCGCCGCCGCCGCCGCCGGCGGCCATCCCTCCGGCAGCCTCCATCTCCAATCGCTCACCCATCTCCCTCATCCACCGCCTCCGATCAACCCCTCCGTCCATCCGCATTTCCACCACCACCATCGAACCTCCATCCTTCTCTCCCTCCACCTCGAGCAACCCCACTCCGGCCAATTCAAATTCTCCGGCGAAATCTCCACTGCAACCCCCCCAAAAAATCCGACAGCCCCTACCATTGTCATCAACCTCCGGCCACCTCAATCTCATCGCCATCACTTTCGCCCCTTCACGCCTTCACCGCCGCACCTCCCCTCCATTTTCAGCCCCCAAAATTAAATCCACTCAACCTCCGACCTCCGCCACAGCCCCTCCCATCTCCGGCCAAGGTTTTAGCCGCGGCAATACCCTCATTTTCTCCAACAAGCCAGCGGCCGCCGCCGCTCCCTGCCCGCGCCACCACAGAGCCGGCCACCATCTCCTCCTCCTTCACACCTCCATCTCCACCTCACAACCACCGCCAACGCATCCTCATCCCATTTCCACCGCCACAGTCCCATCGCACCGCCCTTTCCCGAACACCCCCTTCTCCGTTCTACTCCACCGCCACCAACCTCTGCTCCAGCAGCCCCCCTTGCCAAACCACCTCCCTTCTCCAACGCCATCCAACAAAACTCCGGCCAACACAGCAGCCCCTTGCTACGCCAAATTGAGAGACAGAAAAATCGAGAAGGAAGAAACGAAGAAGAAAATGGCGAGAGGAAATAAGTGAAGAAGAAAGGAGAAGCTGTCGAGAGATAAGAAGAGGAAAGAAAGAGTGGAGAAGAAAGAAAAAATCTGGAAGAAGAATGGATAGGAGAACGAAAATGGTGGGAGGAAAGAGAATTTGGGAAAGAGATAAATGAAAGAGGGAGAGAAGAAATCGAGACAGACAAGAGAGAAAGGAAATAACCCTTTGTCGCGGAAGGGTACTCCGCGACCAAGTGCTCCGCGCCCAAAAAATTGCTCCGCGCCAAAGAATTATTCCGAGACTGTGAGAGGAAAATCAAGCCACAAAAGTTTGTCGCGGAACATGGTTCCGCGACAAAGTGCATCGCGACCGCGCCAGTGAGAGAAAATTAAAGCGGAGACAGAGTCACGTGACTCTCATAAATTAAATTCCTCACATGTGCAATTAATTGGGAGCTCCCAGGACTTGGAGTCCCTCAACCACAAATATTTTCGTCCTTTCCTCTCCGGACCTCAAGTCCCGCCCCCTCCTGGGCGCCATCCTGAGCTGAAAAGTGTGTCTTGAAGCAGAATTTATTCCGCGACAAAGCATAATTGTTTAGCGACACGATGGGCCTAATGGGCCTACGGCTAATTTTCCACATCTATAAATATATCCTCCCACCCCCTTGAACAGTAACCTAGCTACACTTAGTTTTCTATACTGTTCAAGGAGGCACCACTGTGCTCTCCAAAATTAGTGTAGGTAGATGTAGTTTTATTTATTTTATGCAATGTAGTAGATCTTAGCTTAGTTTAATTTATGCTTTGTAATAAATAAGTGTAGCTAGTGTTCATTTTTAATTTTCCAGTTTATATTTTTGTACTTTTGGGTTTGAAACATTCAATCTAATGGGTGTGATTAAACCATATTTTGGTTTTTGATGTTATATGAGAAAATGTTTCACCAAAACTTATTATGGGTCACTTCCATAATATTACTTGCTTTATTTTTGCATTTTGGTCACTTGACCATTTTTATTATTTTTAGTTAGGTTTAGTGCTTTATTAGATTTAATAAGTGCAATGAACACTTGATATGTATCCCTTGATAGACTTAATGTAGTTTTTATTTTAATTCTAGTTTGTTAGCATAGTTTATCTTTAGGTTTAGACTTGTTTATTTATTTTTTTTTTTATGTTATTTTATTCTTGCTGCTCTGTTTTTTTTACTGTTTAGCTTTAGGTGGGTTGTTTCTTTTATTTTGTTTTGCTCTATTTTTACTTTAGTACATTAGATCTAAAAAGGGATAATATTAAAAGTGTTTATGCATATTTATTTAAAATTACATTTCCTATATTGTATTGCATCACATTGTAACCCCACGGGTTGCAATGTAATTTTCCCGTTGTGATCCCACGGATCACAACGCACACCCATGTAATGCAATATTAGGCGTTATGCTGCCAAAATTTTTATAAAATTCTAAAAACCCTTTGTCGCCATACAATCTTGTCGCGGAACCACGTTCCGCGACAAAACCCATGTTTGGCGACAAAGGACCAAATTCTTGCAATTTGTCTGCATGGCTTTTGTCGCGGAGTACCCTTGTCGCGGAACCACGTTCCGCGACAAAATCTTATTCCGAGACAGAAAATTATGCCTTGCCATTAATTTTGAAACCCCTTGGTCGCGATGCAACTCTTGTCGCGGAACCACGTTCCGCGACAAAATCCTTGATTAGCGACCAAGGACCCAAATACTTGTAATTTTATTTTGGGAGGACTCTGGCGCGGAACCTTTGTCGCGGAACCACGTACCGCGACAAAATCCTTGTTCCGCGACCAGGAATTATGTCCTTACCAATTTTCAACCCTCTTTGTCGCTATGCCTCTTTGTCGCGGAACCATGTTCCGCGACAAAATTTTTGCTTAAGCGACAAAGCAAACCCTAATTTTTCAAAAAATCCCACTTCTCTTATTTCCCACCCTTTGTCGCGAAACCTTTGTCGCGGAGCCACGCTCCGCGACACAAACTCTGCATCGCGACAAAGTGGCACCTTTTTGCCAAATTTTTATTCCTCATCTCACTCCATTAATTAATTGAACCTTTATATTAATATTTTGAGGTTGAAATCCAATGATCTCAACCCATGATTAATTTGATATAAAGAACTTTGTTCAATTTCCCATTAAAAGACTTTTCTATAAAATTAAACTCTAATGATCTAAGTATATAATCCGGACTGTAATTAATTAATTATGGAATGAGAGATTATTTAGACCATAAAGAGTAATTATGGATTCATTTCCATACCTTGCATGAGAAACCAATGTCTCTCATGCGAGATGACCCAAAAATATTTTCTTTTATTTATTTTGTCTTTTCCGTATTGTGTGAAACAGCTAGTAAGAGATATAACAGACTAATGTTGGCGGGTATTCCCACACGGATAACTAGCTCGTGGTCTGTATATTAATTATTAGATTGTTATTTTGCATGGTCTGGATAGTGGCCGGTGGAAGCCTTGGCGGTTCATCCATCCGGGATTATAATAGCTGCTCAGCTGACTCCTATCCGGATACAGTTTTCTTTTCTTTATCTTAATTTCAAACCCGAATCTCAAACTGTGCCAACATTAGACGACATAGGTCATTGTTGTCTAGTAATTAAGACAGTGAAAGAACATGTAGGTTTTTCTCTGATTCACAGACAGTGAGTGGTCTAAATGACAGCGACCACTGTCATTTTGATCAGTTTACTATCTAAAACCGTTCCACCTGGAATAGTTGGGACCCGGATAGCAGATGTTTGCAGTCCGGATAATCCCAACTATTTCAGTCATCCTTTCTAGCCAATAATAAATTCTTATCATCCCCGGCTATTTCATCTCTGTGTGTCAACTTCTGTCTAAACCCACCTTATATTTTGGGTTATTTAATTTTACACTTCTTTATAAAATTATGCATGATATTATTATGTAGATACTGTGGTCACTATTATTTTGGGATCCTTCCCTTGGACATAGAAGTCTTGATTTAAATCAGATGTTTCATAATAAATTTCCAACAAAAATTCCTTTATAAAATCCGGATCTGAGTAAGGGATAAATTCGACAGTTATGACTAATTCACATCCGACTGGGGGTTGATTTTGGGAAATTAGAAGCAGAGTCAGCGATTAGGTCTCACCTAGACTGAAAGGGTCTGTGTTCTTATTGAGAGTCTAGTACCTGATAGGGAATGATTTTCAGATTTATTATTTTCCAAAATTGCTGTTTGTTGGAAATCTTGTATTAAATATTGCACTGGGTCAGAGTCCACTTGGATTCTGATAAGGTGTGACAGATAATACTAGAGGAACAACATTCGGGCCTTGGCTATTTTCTAAGGTAGGGTTGAGTATTCTTTCAACTGCTATCTTCTTCTGCCAAAGCCTATTTTTGAGTCCTGAGTGAGTGCATCCGGAACGAACTAATTTATTAGTTCGTTTCATTAGTTTGTATCTCATAACCACCCGACGAGAAGTGAACACTGCGAGCGGTTCACCGAGAATAGGGAATTCTTGATCCACATCCGGTCATTCTGACTGGGGGCTTTCTTTTACTATCAGGGTCAAACTTTCAGAAACCTCCGAGTGATAGGATTTTAAATGCTATCTTTACTGCTTTCTTTTAACTGCTTTCTTTAGAGGTCACTCGGTTGTATTGAGAGTTGTGTAACTGCTACTAGGACTGAGAGTTAAGGGATAGTTCAGGGCTTAATTAGAATCTTTGGGCGTGACATGGGGGAATGATAACGGTACTTGACACTTCAATAAATGATTTGTCAGGTGTTGCTTGTCCACCACAGATAATTAACATACCTTAGCAATGCATTGCAAGGGTGGTTATGCGTCTGTGGTATCTTAGAATTTATTTTCTTGAGAACATGTAAACTCTTACTGTAAGTACCTGTCTGTTAAAGGGAACATGGTATAGAGAGCATGAGAATTAGCTAACTGAATGAATTATCCCAAACAAAGATCTGTGTATTAAAATGGAAGTTTAACTGTGTTTCATCTGAATCTTGTCCAACCTTTATTATTTTCTCCCTGTCCCTTCTGTCTCTTTTTAAATCTGCTTTCTTAGAATAATCTTAACCGCTTTCTTAGATTAATTTTATTGTCTTCTTAGATTAAATTTAATTCGCTCTCTAGAATAATTTTATCTGCTTTATTTTAATTGCTTTCATAACTTAGTTTAAATTCTGTCAAGTAGTTGTTAGTCAAATCACAAACTTGAATTGAGTAACCGAGTGGAAAATCTTAGTAAATGACGTGGGCCCTGCTTCCATCGCACATCCTCCAGTGAACGATCCGGTACTTACTATAAATACTGCAATTTTTGACTCCGTGCGCTTTCGGGGGCACAGTTTCTTAACACGAGTAAATAAAAAATGTGATTTTCAGAAAATACTCATGTAGTGGGAATCTGCCGAAAGTTTCATGGTAGGTAATCTCATGACATGAAATCATGAGAAGTATCATGGCACATATGCCGGGGACCCTCAGTGTGACAGGCTGAAGGTCAATCTATCCCGGTTGTACCATGAGACTTGTCAAAAGTTTCATGGCAGAGAGGACCACATTGCCATTTGAAATTAAAGCCCCTCACATGAGTAATAAAGAGTAACAACCTTGATATATCCTTAAACCCATTTCAGTGAATCATAACTCCTTTCGTTTAATAAATTCAATCCTGATATATTTTATTGAAAAATACTCGTGTTAATGAAATTTGTCAAAAGTTTCAATGACTACACATTTACCATATTGAAGTATAATTCTTTACCATATGCATGACTACACATTTACCATATTGGGGTATAATTCTTTACCATATCTATGACTACACATTTACCACATTTCTAGTTGATTGGTTACCACATTACACATGGAGAATGAAGACCGTCCCTTGAGTACCAGGACCGTCCTCAACATTCAGTGGCAAACATAAACATTGGGACGGTGTCTTGGACGGTCCATAAGGACCGTCCCATGACCATCCCCAACCTAAAACATACAATAAACCCTTGGTTACTGCATTCCTCATTATTTGGTTACCACCTTATAAAAAATTAGGTTATAATACATTTATATTGTTTGTTACCACTGTTAAGTGATTTAGTTACCAAACATTTCATATTTTCATACCCATTCTTTACCACAATTTACTGGCTAACGTTACCACACTCATTAGACAATGATTACCAATTTAAAGAGCTATATAAAAAGTTCACACTTTCAAGTATAAGGACGGTTGGTGGACGCTTCCATACGACCGTCCAGTTGACCATCCTCCACTCCCACAACACTTCAATTAAATATTTACCAAATCCTTGTTTGCGAGTTACCACGTTGTGAAGCAGTTCTTACCATTATTACTTGTAGCACTTACCACGTTGATGAAGGGTTGGTTACCATGTTCCAGAATAACCACTTTTGCTTTATGGTATAATGATATTAATCAAACCATGAGAAACAACTCAAACAATAACTTACCACGATTGAATAAAGATTCAAAAAAACATACGAGTACGAGAGTTGAATCACGTCGAGAGAATTTAGTGAAACATATAACAATATACCAAAATACGAACGACTTATAAGTGACATGGACCTTGTAGGTAAGAAAGAACATCTAATTTATGATTTATGATTGCCATCACGATAGTAAGATATAATTTGATGAAGATTTATTGATAGTTAAATATACAATTGGAACTTTATTATGAGTACATAGAAGATTCTCTTAAGGAATGCAATATGAGATCTGATGTAGAAGCTTCAATCAAGTATATACATACATTTTGATTCATGGTAAGTACACTTGTGATCACAATTTTAATTAATTGAGATAGTTGGACAATACATAATTCATTAAACCATAATAATGACTTCGGTTTTGAACCCTAAACCCTCGACCTGACAAACTTACCACGTTTGCTTGTGTGGTTACCACAAATATATTGCATGGCATACCATAAGTCTAGGATAAGCTTACCACAATCTTACTCGATTACTTAATCTTATAGTTGAACAAGTAATATAACTTGGTATGAAGTCACATCTTTTTAATAGTTGTTCTCAATTTTTAAAATATTTTTGTAAATTTTAAAATGAAATTCTTTTTACAACACTTTTAGAATATGACTCTTAGATTACAATTGTCGCTCCTAATATAAAAATAAAAATTTTATAATGAAATTTTAATATAATATTGTTCTTATTATTTACATGTGAAAAAATTATATTAGTTACACACCGAACCCCCAACCGTAACAGTCTGCGTCCGCCATTAATTGTATTGATATGTGCTTTACCACAGATACTATATGGTGTTTACGAAGTGCTTGGTATGTGGTTTACCACGCTACACCAATATGGTTTACCACAGATACCATATGATCTTTACCAAGTTCATGATATGTGGTTTACCACGCTAATAGTATGTGTTTTACTACATAAATTATTTGATTTTTACCAAGTTATCGTATGTGGGTTACTATTGTATTGGTATGTGCTTTACCACATATACCGTATGATGTTTACAAAGTTCTTGGTATGTGGTTTACCACAAATACCATAAGGTCTTTGTATGTGGTTGATTTACCATGCTATACCCTTATTGTTTACCATATATACCATAAAGTATTTACCAAGTTCATGGTATGTGGTTTACCACATAAATTATTTGATTTTTACCAAGTTATTGGTATGTGTATTACCATTCAATTGATATGAGCTTTACCACAAATATCATATGGTGTTTACCAAGTTCTTGGTATATATGTGGTTTACCACGCTACGCCAATATGGTTTACCACAAATACCATGAGGTCTTTACCAAGTTTTTGGTATGTGGTTGGTTTACCACGCTATACCATTATGGTTTACCACAGATACCATATGGTATTTACTAAGTTCATGGTATGTGCTTTACCACATAAATCATTTGGTTTTTACCAAGTTATTGGTATGTGTATTACCATTAAATTGATATGTGCTTTACCACAAATATCATATGGTGTTACCAAGTTCTTGGTATGTGGTTTACCACGCTACGCCAATATGGTTTACCACAAATACCATAAGGTCTTTACCAAGTTTTTGGTATGTGGTTGGTTTACCACGCTATACCATTATGGTTTACCACAGATACCATATGGTATTTACCAAGTTCATGGTATGTGATTTACCACATAAATCATTTGGTTTTACCAAGTTATTGGTATGTGTATTACCATTCAATTGATATGTGCTTTACCACAAATATCATATGGTGTTTACCAAATTCTTGGTATGTGGTTTACCACGTTACACCAATATGGTTTACAACAAATACCATAAGGTCTTTACCAAGTTTTTGGTATGTGGTTGGTTTACCACGCTATACCATTATGGTTAACCACATATACCATATGATATTTACCAAGTTCATGGTATGTGATTTACCACGTTATTGGTATGTGGTTTACCACATAAATCATTTTAGTTTTTACCAAGTTATTGGTATGTGTATTACCATTCAATTCATATATATGTATTTTACCACAAATATTATATGGTGTTTACCAAGTTTTTGGTATGTGGTTTACCACGCTACACCGATATGGTTTACCATGCCAAATTCTTGTTATGTGGTTTACCACACTATTTAACTAAGATGCTTTGTTTATCATTAACTATTAAAAACTATGGGGCCTAAAATATAATATCTATCACTTGGGGTCCTTAACTCTAATAATATGTTTTGAGATGTCCCTCTCTCTAAAAAGCCCTTAAAGTAAGGTACTTAGAATTTGAAAGAAAGTTTTTCACATGTGCATTTTAAAAATAACAAGTATTTCTAAATAAGAATTTAAGCCTAGGAGGATAATCGGGAGAAAGAAAAAAAAAGGCATGGGATTTTAATTTATTGTATAATTCACACGTCGTGGCGACTAGCAACTTACATGTTTAATCATATGGAGGGATTCGGGATTCTTGATACTTAGCTACATTTTAATGTATGTGTTGAATTTATTGTACTATGTGTTATTAATCCACCGTCAACCTTTGATTCATCACCCTCTCTTAAAACGTTTAAGATATACTGTATGTATTAATTCTTAGGGTTATTAACAAAATTAAATACTCTAATTAGAGTATAATTTTTTGAGTGATGGGGAAAAAGAGGGTATCGACAGTTAATTTGAAGGGTTGAAGAGTAGTTTGTGGAGTTCCACCGTTGACTGGATTCTTTGTGGAACGAGGCAATACTAGTGTTTGAAATTTGAATGGAATCTTAGTGCAAACTAAATTATAGTATGTAAGAATTTTCTGCAGGATTCCCTCCGCTTGAACTAAAACCACCAAATTGTGTGTACGACCAAGTCTGTATGTGAAGAATCATATCCATATCATTGGAACATTATGTTCAAAAGATGGTTGAAAAAACCTTCTCCCAAAGATACATGCATTTACGAATTTAATTTAGACTATTGGGACGACCGCGTTTGATTCAGTTTTGCATTGTAATTGATAAATTAACCTTTGGAATCATAGCATCCTTAAGCCTCCATTCGAATCATTGTAGTAACTAGGCAAAGGTTTTATTTCTTCTCTTTTTAACTCGATTTTATTGCAAATATATAATTAAAAATATATAGTCAAGTTGGGTACTGTTAGATTTATCTAATTGCATAATTTTAAAATATATCTTTTATATAATTTTGACTTATACATATTTGACATATTAATTATCAAACAAATGCATTAAGCTTTATGTCTAAAAGAAAATGGTCAAAATAGAGTATAAAGAGGGAGTATTATTGAAGAAATAAAATGATGAGCGAGGTTGGACTGTGTCACCTACCCAAATTAAATTGGTCCTACAGGGTAATATGTAGTATTATATAATGATTAAAGTGTTCACAATTAGTATATTTGTATGTGATTTTTTTCCCCTAAAAGGCTTGAACTTTTAAATGAGCTTGCCACTAGCATACAATTTAATTCATTTTATCAATAAATAGTGTAGTTCTAAGCATTTTATTGTGCTTGTTTGGTCGCTTATAATGAAAAGTATAAAACCCTTCAAAAGGGACTGTAATTATTCATAGTGGCTAGTGGGGAATGAAATGGGGAATTGATTGATTAATGTGGGGGTTTAAGGGTTTGTCCAATTAAGACAGGCAGACATTATATTAGGACAAGTTCCATCATCCAAAAGGGGCTTGTGTGTGTTGTTTTCAAAGCGAAAAAGTGCACATGAGGTGGACGCAGGAGCATCCATCCTTCATTATAAGCTAAGGGTTACAGCTGTAGAAGATTAAAAAAAAAAAAAAAAAAAGCAAGAAATACTGGTTCCTTTTCTTTTCTGCCCTTTGGCCTTTGCACTAAAAATTTTTAAGTATATTTTTCTGTGATTTGAGTGGGAATGCTGCTAAATTTGGGAGATATTCTCACGTTCGATGGGTTGGAGAGAAAGGGGGAATCACGAAAATCATTCTCATATTAGGAATGGCTTTGATCCGGTCATTGGATTAAGTTCAATTCTTGGATTATATTAATTATTCCCCTCTCAACTTGCAGCATAACATATTACTACAAATAATCATTTTTCTTGGGGTTTCTTTTTTTTTTTTTTTTAAAGACACTCATGTGTCGGCAAAGGTGTGTGGGAGCCCAAACCGCACAAATTACAAAGGGGGATAAAGTGAAGGGATAGCGGGTCGGGTGGGGATCGAACCCCGCCAACCAATGATTGGGAGACGGTGGACTTGACCACTAGGGTAAATCCCCAACCCCATATTTTTTCTTTTTTCTTTTAACTTTTTTATAAAAAAAAAAAAAAAAAAATCTGTGGGCATTCAAGCTGTGTGCTTAATTAAACTCGTTGCCAATATATATCAGCCACGCCTACTTAATTATGCTTTAATTTGTTACGAATTCACTATGAGAAGTTTTAATTTTAGCATCCAAAGTTTTAATTTTAGCGACCGAAAATTTTGGTTGCTAAAATTCAGAATTTGGTCGCTAATTTCTTTTAGGGACCGAATTCGCAATCAAAACTCGTTAACTATTAAAAGTTCAGCGATCAAATTTAATAGCTAAATGAAAATATTATTATAGTGATTGAAGTAATTAAACATGGTGTCACCAAAAAAAAAAAAAGTAATTAATATGGCATGTGCATTTTTTTTTACCGATGACAAAATACTTATTGCAATATAACTTAACAAATATCGCTCCTAAAATGATTCAAAACCATGCTATTCATATTGCAATGTTGTGCTTTCATAAAAACGGATTGGAGGCAGTATTTTTTTTCCATAAACAACAATTAATGAGCATTATACTCAATATAATTTCGTATTGAAGGAGAATCATTCTCCTTTATTTAAAATATTATGAAAAACATATATTCTCATTTACATGCATTTCCAACTGACAGAGAAAGTCATCAATATCATTACTCCCTCATTTGAAACTGAACAATAGAAAGTTAGAAACATTATTCTTGATATATGGTTCAATATTATATTGGTGATATGATATATGTACACTGTGCCGTGAAATTGAAGTTACAGCTGCAAGAATATTTGGTAAGAGGGTTAAAATAAACAACAAAAAGAAAGGCTGGGAGGGACAGAATGGCAAGGAAAAGACCCAAACCTATAAAGCATACTACTACAAAAATACTAGTACTACTCAATAAGCAAAATATCTGTGGGTGTAGTGTACACTACAGTGACAGGCTTGCACGCATACAGATTGCATTTGCAGAAGGAATTAGTAAAAGAAAAAGAAGCAAAAAATGCATGACCCCCTCCATAGAATTCACATCATAGGATGGGATCCCAAACACATCTAAATATCTAATTAAAGTTATCTGACTGCTATGTTATATTCTTGCCAGTATTCAAGCCCCTCAAACCAATCAAACTCCATACTGTCCAAACCATGTATGCAAAAGTGAATCCCACTGTGAAATTTATTACCCAAAGTACAACTTGGAATAACCATGCCGCACGTACAACTATGTCTATATGTCCCTTGTCTCCCACAGTTGTTTCTTCGATGCATCGGTGCACCTGTTCATCACGACCGTACGTACGTGTCCCTACATGGACATGTTATGTGCCAAATCCCTTATGCCGCAGCCATATTTAGATTTATCTTTTAATTTCTCCATGTGATAAAACAGAATTGTAACTTGTAAAAAAAAATAAAATAAAATAAAATAAAAAAATCTAATTGCGATCTAATGACGTTGAATTATCTGAGATGGAGCCACAATGCAAACTTTAATTGTTACAAAAACTTGTGATTTTTTTAGATGGTAGGTGTTTTCCAAAATACAAATTCTTCTTAATTCAAATTGGTTAATTTTTCCCCCGGCCCCATATGAGTAATTTAACTTTCAGAATCAAGCAAGATTATCTTGATCGAACAGTAACTAAGATCATATCTCAGACATCAACCTTTTTCATCACCTGAATAAAATAATTCTCGTCTAACAATCAGAAGATCGATCTTCTCTACAGTTCAATCGTACTATTTCGTTGACCTCCTCAGCGGCTTAACTAATTTGATGGTCATTAAACATTTCATCTTACTCTTTCATTGATCTCCTCAGATTGTTTCTACTATTTCAACATACGTTAACGTGGTACATTATATTTCATTATACTGTATATAATAGTGTGTATGAAAAATAAACCAATAGACGATCAAAGACATAAACAAAAGGAGCATACGACAGATAAGTATATGTATATATACACTAATTATGAATACAATCATCTAAGTAAATAATAATCTTGTCTATTATTCATCACTGTGTTATTGAAGCTCACAGCACTACAGGAAATCAACAGCAGCAAAAAAACAAGAAACAAATTACAATGAAAGACATGTAGTTAAGGAATGTACGTGTAAAGAAAGTCCTTATGGCCATATGTAAATTAAACCCTGATGAGGAGTGAAGAGTGAAGACGGACGACGGCGTCTTAATAATAGAAAGAATTAAATGTTGGTCAGTCAGTTAGCGAGGTCGAGGTTTTCCCATTTATTGGTGGTTAAGGAGATGTAAGCAGAAGCTTTCCTATCGATGCCGGGCTCCGCCACCCACCGCCCTACTCTGTCCTCGTCGCTCGGATACACCTTGTACGCTTTCATGTATTCGTGTTCTCTGCTGCTTTCTTCTGCTGCGGCGGCCCTTCTGGACCGGGAGCTTCTGCTGCTGCTGCTGAAAAAACTGAAGAACGAGAATGGAGAAGATGAAGAAGACGATGAAGAAGATTTCTTTTGCCTCTGTCTGTTGTTGTTTCCTCCCATTCTGTAATTCGGACAAATATACAGTTTAGGATATTGTACTGTATGTCTGAATGTCCGGCAAGTAGCTAGGACAGTTTATGTATGTAATGCTAATTGGTCTGGAATGACGGTCAAGTATTTATAGTTGGTTCTCTCAGGGATCCGACGGCGGAGAAGGCGGATGCTTCATGATCCAGCCGTTGATCTGAAGAACGGTGGCGATTACATCATCTAAGTAAGGCATTGTGGTATGGTGAGAATTTGGGAATTACAAAGTACTACTAATTAGGCAAAGGGTGCATTCCCCCCTTATATTATGCATGTGCTTATTGCTTAATTACTTTGAACCGCTGCTTACCCAAAGTCTCTAATGCCAGCTAGATTAAACATGTCACCATCAGAGTCACACTAATTGATTGATTGATTGATTGATTGGAACTCCGACAAAATTCCATCGAGAATTCAATTTTCAATATAAATAAAAACACAATAAAGTGTTGCATCAAAGTCGCTTTGGCCGAGTGGTTAAGGCGTGTGCCTGCTAAGTACATGGGGTTTCCCCGCGAGAGTTCGAATCTCTCAGGCGACGTTCGTTCTTTTTGTCTGCTTGAATAAAAACACAATGTATTGCGTCAATGTATTATGCCTAAAATGAACATATTGGTAGAACTACTATACTATATCCCCTTTTTCTTTATTTTCTTGTTTTTGTATAGATACATATGCAGGGGTGAGGAATTGAGGATTTACTGCATATATCTGTACATGCAGATGATTTCATGTATGTGATGTGCGAGATGTTTCGTGATTAAAAAATGTCCTATGCATGTGTGATGTGAGGATGTTTTGTGTGATCGAGGAATATATGATAGGACTTGGGAGAGATGTCTTAGAAGTATTATGTATGTACCTATAGACAATTATAAGAGATTGTAATGTAACCGAATTCCGTATGGAGCACATTATTTAAGACAACAATTTTCCTCCACTTTTCCCATGTGGATAATCACATTTAATTTATTAATCTTGTTCGATTCTTAGAAGTTAAATGCTATCTAAAAAATACACATGATGTACGGGCGACGCAATAATGCTTTTCTTTTGTGTGTTTTGTTTATTACAGTATGTACATATATATTTACATGTGGGACAATTCTCTATATATATAACTGGTCGTCATTGATTTCTCCTTGTAATAAATAAACCATATTTTTAGTTTGATCAGAAGTAGTACTAATCACACAAACAATCAGTGGAGAGCAAAAGCCAAAAGGGAGGTCAAAAAGATGGCCTCTGGGGTTTTTGAATGACTTGAGTGGAACAAGTATCAGAACAACCTTGCTCTTTTTTGTTTTTTCCCCTATATATGAAGGGGGGAGAGGAACTATATAGGAACTCATGACTTTACAATTACTATAAAATAACATAACACGTCTTTATTTTTTTTTATTTTTTTTATTTTTGAACAACACATATATTCTATCAAAATAAATGAAATGCAACTTTCAAGGGAAGTGTATCTATATAAGTTGCACGAAGAGACTTTGAGTATACAGGATGTATCATATCATCCGCTAATAGTACACAATTATTAGGATGGTTAGTTTATCTAATCTAATCACATATTTACTACATTGTAGGATTAGGACACATAATTAATTAGTATTATTACTCTATGATTATAATCTTCACCACAAAATGAACAACGTAACCCCTTAGTTTTCCAATATAGTTACGGTGAAACAAGTTGAAATGAGCACATTTTGGGATGTCGCACATAATTAATTAGTTTTATTCTAGAATTTTGATTAACTTGCAATTCGTGTATTTTTTTTTAATTGATACTCGAGCGTCAGCAAATGTGCAATGGGAGTTCATGCTATATAAAATTATAAAGAGATAAATGGAGGCATTGGGAGTTAATTTTTTGGAGATTCCAATAATCAATTTTAAGTGTGACAAATCGGGGACTTGAGTGCTATGTCAATAGCATCCAAATTTACTTGCAATCATAGAAATAGTATTAAATACTTCTATTATACAATTTAAACTATAAATTCATTTTAATTTTATGCAAAAAGAGATTACTGAATTAATAAATTAAAGAAAAAGAACTTTATGTTTAAGCTAGCTTCCAACATTACCTTCAAGCTGTGTTTTGATCGCTTTGGGGATTCTTAAAATAAACCCAAAAAATCAGAAGAAAACTAGAAAAGTGATATGGCACTGATTTTGTGTCTGTTCGTCAATTGTATTGTACTAATCAGAAGCTACGGAACTCATTTTCATACAATATATTCCAGATACGCTTTAAGAATACTAATCAGAATATAGTAGTAATTCCTCACATCACATACATTGTTGGTTGGAGTATTCTTCCTTGCTTTACATTAATTAATTATGTAATTACAGCTTTCCAATTAGAAAAAGGTTTTCATTTATTACATTGAGTAGATTGGCAATAGATAGCCCAGGCTGTAAGGTAGGGTTTTGGATTTATTTGTGTTTATTTTATTTAGGGTTGTATTTGCGTCTGATAAACACAAAAATATATATATGCTTTTTAATTTGTCCTGCACGGAAAGTGACAATCGGAAGCTCATTCCCCTCTCCAATTTCAATTGCTAAAAGTATTATTAACTTTTCTTTGTGGAATTCCAACTATCGAAAGTTTATATGTTTAGGAAACCAAATTATTGGAATTTGGGACCATCCTCATGACGGGCTAAATGCAAATATATTACACTCACAAAGTCACAATATGCATCTTTATTTTTATTATTAAAAATATATATATTATTTTATAGTGAATAACCGTGTATCTAAAGGCTTGACTGGCCCGAACCCGAAACATTTACATACACAAATGGTAGAACCCGAAAAAACTTGTTAGAACCCTATAGCACTCATGTCAACTGCATTTTGTTAAATTCCACAACATTATTACAAGAATACATTATAAATGCATAAATGCATGCATATAAATAGGATAAATTCAATTTACTGATCGATATTCAACATTCAGCAATAAAGAAGATGAGGACTTAGTCCAAGTGGTTAAGTCTCTCGACTTTCAATGGAGGATAGTGGCCCCTATCCCTCCCTTTTATTCCCCCTTTGTAATTTGTGTGGCATGGGCTCCCACCACCCCTTCCTAACTTGTATAGGCTGTTCAGCAAAAAAAAAAACATTCAGCAATAAATTTTGTATGATTTTTGATATGTCATTTTTTTTAAAAAAAAAATAATGTTGGAATTCACGATAAAATTGTTGAATAATTATTTAAGTTAGGAATGTGCATAGAAAATTATCCTCTTTTGTTATGGATGGTATGAACATGCTTGGCATGATTTACGTGATTACTTTTCTAGATTATTAGAATCCCACCTACTTTACATTTTTATTTATTTATTTACGTTAAATCATTATTGATTGCCACATCCTTCATCCGAGTACTTTGCCCATTATTATTCTGCCTTCACTAGAAACTACTCCATCCGTCCCATTTATTGTGTTCCCAAAATTTTTGGGCACGGTATTTTATGTGGAGATAGTTAATATTTAATGTAGTAGTAGATTAGTGTTTAAAGTAAGGGTAAATTGGGAATTTATGTGATGTGATTGTAATAAGTTTGAATTTTTAATTAATTTATTTATATGTGATGTGATAGTTGTGATTTGAATTTATTAATGTTATTTATTTATTGATGTGATTGTAATGTGATGTGGGTAGGTTTAGTTATTAATATTTAAATATTTCCTAAAATAAAAATGTGACATAAGTGTTGGGACAGCTAAAAAAAGAAAGTGAAACATAAATAATCATACGGATTATTTATTCAATCGGCGTCCTCTACGAAACTATAATTTTGGTTGCGCTTGTGTGGTACATCGCTAATGTTTTAGCATTTGAATTCTAAATTGAATTCTAAAAATTATAAATAATAAATATTTTCTATTTTAACCTCTAAACTTTAAATTCACCAAACGCAGTTGTTCTGAGTGGTATGGGGCTCTGGCAGTTTAAACAAATATATAAAGTTCGAGTATTCGAGTATTTATGTATGCAGGATTTGCTTTAAGATATATGCAACCATTCAATGCCCACCAGATTCCTTTTATCTTTTCAAAAACTACACTCTATATTCTAATTTTAAACTTAATACCAAACAAGATTACTCAAAACTGAGAATGGGACTACCAACAGCAGTTGGCTTGAGTGGATGGAGACTCTAGTCGTTTAAGCAAGGTCTCGGGTTCGAGCCTTGTGTATGCAAAGCACTGCTTTGGGAGAGGCGCCCTTAATTGCCCTTGCAGATCCTCGAGGGATTAGTCTTGGGTCCAATGAGGTCTAGGGATACCCTAGTATTCACCTAAAAAACTGAGAATGGGACTTAACAGTTAACACAAGTGGTCATGTTCCCTGTCTTCCAACTATAGGTTGGGTGTTCAATTCCCACCCGGCCCCTTATCCTTCCCCTTTACCCCTTTTGTAATTTATCTGGCTCGGGCTCTCACACATATTTGCCGATACATAGGTGTGAACGTTTACCAAAAACATTACTCAAAACTATTTCAATTTAAAAACTTCACTATCAATTTCAAATTCTAAACTCTAATATTTGTTCCAAAAAAAATTTCTAAACTCTAATATAGATTTTTTTTCGAATGTTTAATTATGTTATCGTGTTATACTTAATTAATTTCTAAGATTTTTAAAAGGTTTTAGTTATAAAATATTTTAAAACTTTATAAACTCAATTAAGAGGGTGTTTGGATAAGCTGCAAGAAAATGGATTATCTGCTTATTGCATTTTCAAAACGCAAATAATCAGTTTAACCGCTAAAAAAGGTGCTGCAAACCTGATTATTTCCGTTTTAAAAACGCAATAATCAAATAATCTATTTTATATCGCTAATACAAACACCTCTAAATTGTGTGGTAAATTTAAATAAGAAAAACTTATTTAAAGAAAAAAAAAGTTTTTGAAGTTGTTTGACAAACTTAAAAATTTCATAAAATAAATACTTCGTATAATAATTTCTTTTAACGCCTATTATAAGCTCATTTATAAAAGGTGGCAACCTTTAATTTTTTTCTCCAAATGCTCATCAAGACTATTTCACCCAATAAACATTTTCGTAATATTTTTACTCATTATACACTATTTTTGTTGAAACATACGCAAACTTGATCATTTAATTAGTTATAAATTAGCCATTGATTGTCATATGATATATCGACACCGAGTTTATTTATGTGCGGAAAATGTTTGCACAATTTCAATTAACCTTAGTTAATTGGTTTGTGGGCATGTTAACTAAACAGAGTTAGTTACATTATGGGCACAAAGATCCACTTTATATTTTAATGAAATGATGCTCTAAATTAAACATTCTTTCTTAGTGCTTTATTAAGACACTAAACATACATATATTCCTAAAGAATAATGGACTACTAATTTAGTGGGCTATACATGATTTAATCCATAAGTTTTAGTATTAATTAAATCATTAAGCATTGGGTTTCTTCCATGGCACGTAGCTCGGAAGCTGAACTGCGGCCAGCATATTTCAATTTGACTGTCCAATCAGCATTCACCATTATAAACAAATTAGGAATAATTATATTCTTTCTAATCCAGGAGCAATCATTATTATTATTAGTATTTTTTTAAGCCACAAAATCCATACTAATCTTTTTTAAGGCACAATTGGGATTAATTAATTAACAGTTCGGTCACGTAAAGCTTACTCAAACAGATTCGTTTAATTATAGTCATCAGTTTGTTCGACCAGTTTGTGGCGTGAACCCATTTAAATATTTGTCATTGGGCCGACACAGAGCAAAATAACAGCCCACATCACAGTTTAAATGTCCATTGGGTAGCCCAATTCTTTAAGCTTATACAGGTCAATCTTTTTAGGTGAATAGGAGTGACAATGGGCCGGTTTCGGGATGGGAGTAGTATCCCCATCCCCAATAGCTTCTTTAATCCTCAAAACCGGCCCAATCCCCGTCGGGGATTTTATCGGGGATCCCCATCGGGTATTATAATTTCCCCAATCCCCATTGGGGACCCATCGGGGATTAATTTTACAAACTAATTTTTTAAAATTTTAATATTAAAACACATACAAATTGTTTAATAATAAATTTTAATTCACATCAAAAGTTCATAATTGTTCCAATGTATAATTAACCTATCAAACTAAATTTTGAATTCTAAATACTTAATTTTACATAATAAACTTCGATAATTCATACAATATAATAATAAAAAAATAAATCCACAATATTTACTTTCATGTTTTCCTTAAAAAAAATGAAAAATTAAGCAAATTATAAATACATAATTTGATTTATTACCAATGGAGGTTATATTAGAATTTAGGTTTTTTTATTTTTTAAATAATGGACTAATCAATAAAATATAATATACAAAATATTAAATATAATATATACTCCCTCCGTTTCTTTTTAAAGGTTACACTTCTCATTTACACGTATGCCAACGCACATTTTCAACGATTAATAACTCAAATTCGGTATAGTAAAAATTCTTAAAATTTGATATTTAAAAACTAGAAGATGAGATGAATCCAATAAGATCTCACTTGGCTATATTTTGTCTTCTATAACTATAACAAAAATAGAAGTTAAAGTACTATAATGAACAGTAAAAAAAGTCAACACGTAACATTTAATTAGAAACAGAGGGAGTATAATTTATAAAATATAACATATAAAACATATCGGGGATGGGCCGAGGCGGGGACTACTTCCCCCGTCCCCGTCCCCATCCCCGAAAAAATCCCCGAGAAAATCCCCGATCTCGGGCCCATCCCCAATAATCCTCTCCCGAAAATCGTACCGAAAATTTGGTTTTCGGTTTTCACCATCGGGTACGGTTTTTTTTGTCATCCCTATAGGTGAATACCAACTATTTCCAGACTTTATTGAGTGTGAGACTAATCTTTGAGAATTTTACTTATTTAAATTATGAAAAAAAATTAATAATTTAGTTTCTTTCCTTTTCACATAGATTATTGAAACTCATATCATACAAAATAATAAAATACAAAAGAAAATAGAGATAATGGAGTAATATTTTTTTTTGCGTGTACCGAGTATTCTTTTGGTGTGTACCAGGTATTCTTAAGCCACATTGAGTCTAAGACTAATTATCGAGAATTTGGTAGACATAGAAGGGTTGTGTCTCCTAAATTCTGTATATACAAATGATCGAACTCGTAATAGATACTTGTCCGTTGGGATTGTATTACACTTCCTAAGCGTTGGAGGGGTCTTGGACTTTGAACAGCCCGACTAGCTAATTCTGCCCTATTGGGGAAGTTAGCCGATGATTTGATTCGACGCCGGGACAAATGTTGGGTGAGGGTCCCGATGGCCAAGTACTGCCCGAATGGCCTGATGATGACCTCCTTTCCTCGGGCCGGGTCTTTCACCTGGAGAAGTCTCTGTAAAGCTTTTGTACAGCTTAAAAGGGGCTTTTCCCTTCGCATCGGGGATGGTTCTAGCTCCCTTTTGGTCTGCACCATGGCTGAACAAATTGGCTCTTGGACCGCGGGTTCCTTTTGTCGACATTTATAATCTGGATGTCCGGATATTGGATGTTGTTGATGGTCGCCATTGGAATCTCTCTCAATTATACACTACTCTTCCGCCTCAGATTCGTGCAGAGATACTCCAGCAGCTGCCACCGAGATTACACCCCGGCTATTCGAATAGTTGGCAGTGGACGGCTTGTCTCGATGGTCGATGTACGACCAAAACTGGCTATTGTTTTCTCATGGGCGCTAATTCAGAGGTGACGGGTTGGTTGTGGTTGTGGTCCTCCTCATTCCCAGAGAAGGTTTGTCTTTTATTATGGTGTCTTGCTCATATGGCTTTGCCTTGCAATGCCCTCCGCTTTCATAGGCACTTAGCCTCGTCACCTCTCTACACAATTTGTGGGGTTGATGAGGAAACATGGTTTTATGCCCTATTCCTATGTCCTTGGGTCTGCGCACTATGGTCTGATTTCGGGGTGGAAGTCCCGTTAGATCTCTATACATTGGCTAAGGAAGATATTCGATTTTGGTTGCTTGGTATGTTCCAACATTTTGGTACCTTGTTCATTGCTGCCATCTGGACCTTTTGGATTGAACGAAACTTGCGTGTTTTTCAAGGGAGACCCTCCAGTCCACAACTCCTCCGAAGTCGGGTGTTGCATCTATAAGATGCACTGGCGTTGGCCTCGGCAGGGCCAAGGCAAGGTCGCTTGCACCCGCGCTGGGTATGTTGGAATATGGGTGGATGGCGGGGTGTGTTCATTCACTTGGATGGCTCTTTTCTTGCGGGCCGCGAGCATGCGGGTTATGGGGCGGTGATCCGTGATGCTACGGGTTCATGGCTGGGGGGGCATCTCTGGGTTCTTAGGCCATGTTTCTGTGCTGCAGGCGGAATTGATGGGGATTTTGGAAGGTATGATTCTGGCTAAGGATAAAGGTTTCACCGAGGTTTTGTGCAAAAGTGAGTCCTCCCATGCCTTGAGGTTGCTGGCGTCACCTCGAGCACCTGATCATTGGCTATCTCCAATTTTGGCTCAAATTGATGACACTCGCTCTTCATTCTCTATCTGCCGGTTTGAGCATATTTTACGGGAGGGGAACATGGTTGCTGACGGGCTTGCCCGGATGGGAGCTGCAAGTGAGCTTTTCTATAATACATGAGCCTTTCCTCCAGATCCGGTGAAGCCTCATCTGGATGCGGATGCGCTGGGTATTTGGTTTCCTCGACGATAACTATTGCCATGTCTCGTAGTCTTTGATTTGCTCCTGTTTCTTTTTTTTTTTTTTGGTTTTTCTCTTTTTTCCTAGCCCTCCAAGGGTTGTACTGCCAAAAAAAAAATGAAAATAAAATTGACATGTCGAAGGATGGTAAAATACAAATACATAGACAGATACACTCCAATCTAAATATATATATATATATATGAGTTAATAACTAAAATAGGCTACCAGAATGAGTCATTTCCACTTTTGGGCCACGATATTTTGATTTAGGAAAATAGGCCACTAGAAGGATTTCGGGCCCAAATTTAGGCCGTTGGGCTGGAATTCGGGCCGCGATGGTCTAAAAGTGGAAATGTCTACTTCTGGTGGCCTATTTTAGTTTTTTCAATTTTTTTATTTTATGTAATTAAAATAAATAATACTCTTTCTGTGACGCCCCGAAAATTTAAAATCATTTTCGTGACGTCACCGCCGTATTAACTGTTCTAGACTGTCAATTACTTAGCTTAGACAGTCAATACAAGGCTAGACACAAGTACAAATAAATAAATGCAACAAGAAAACTATCATAAGCAGTGAGTAATCCCAGTAACATCACATTGCATATCCGGGCTACAAACCCTGAATAAGTTATCGACATGCTCACAATTTCAATACCAGAAATTTACACATAAGAACAATCCAAGTGGTTCACCAATCACCTCGATGAGCGACAACTAACTCTACATCAGATAAACTATAAATGTATATAAAAAAATATTCTAATTAAATAAAAACATAAAGATGCACCCTAACTAGTTCGCTCAGCCCGTACCCCATCATCGTGTTCTGCGCCATCCGTAGGAAGATCTATAAAACAACCAAACAACAAGGTGTCAGCACAACATAACATTGTACTGGCAAGGAATAAAAGTAGCATAGCATAAAGAATCTATATCAACAATTAATAACAATAATTAAAGACATAAAGTAAATTCTGGACATGTTCCTCGAGTCATATACAACATAATCCTATCCATAATCCATTAATCACCAATATCACCTCTCGCCATGCACATATGTCAGATAAAACCAATATAATGCACCATACTCCATTAATAAAATATATGTTAGATGAAGCCAATCCAATGCACCATAATCCATTAATCAAATATGAAACCAATTCAATGCCCATAATCCATTAGTCAAATTATATGTCAGATGAAGCCAATCCAATGCACCATAATCCATTAATCAAATAATATGTCAGATGAAACCAATCCAATGCACCATAATCCATTAACCGAATAATATCATCTCTCGCCATGCAGAGGACTCTATAACTACTAACACCGGCATCCTAGACTAGTTTTCAACTGTCTAGGGTTATAGACACATACATGCTTATCTCGCCATGCAGAGGACTCTATAACTACCAACACCGGTGTCCCAAACAGTACTCCAACTGCCTAGGGTTATAGACACATACAGGCTCTACCCGTAGGAGGGACAATTACCCTCATCCGATATCCGAAATTCCATATACCATGTGGCTCATGCATTGGTTTCATAAGACATATAATTTACCAAAACCAAACCATAGATTGAACACATAATAAGAGTTGTCAAGTATCATCACAATGGTCTTGAGATACACCAATCTCAACATAACAGTAAATATTCTCTTAAGTCATAGCGCAAGGAACCTGTCCACCCAGTATTCCTTAAGATTCTAAAGTTTGACCTAGTTGTTAAAGCAACATATGATTCGTGAGAACACTTAGATTCATTTAAGGCATAATAATCCAAGCTCATCTAAGGCATCATACAATTCGTGTGGAACACTTAAATACGTCTAGGTTATCTAGAAATAGGTTTTAAGCATTCCTAAGAATAATATTCCTAATCATCTAGATTCACATTGTGTAACATCTCCACTTATCTCTTTATGCAATTATGCTATTCTAACCCTTGCCTTTATTATAAATCTTCAAAGCTTCATTTGTTTGTCTTCAAACTCCCAAGGCTTCACGAGCGATTCTTATACGAAAATATTATCATAAGAATTTAAATAATTCTAACAACACCAACACATTCATCTCCTCATATCTCCAATTCAACATCCACCTCCAATCCCCTTCATCAAACCCACAAAGCAACCCATCCACCATTACGCCATTTAATCCACCAACTCCCAATAACAAAGAACAAGATCAAATACCCAAATACAATTCAAAATATTCAAGAATAATAACTAACAAGTTCAAGAATCACAATAATAAGAACTTCTCATTCTGTTTAATCCAGTATATATAAAGAGCCCACATATATAAGAACTCAACAACTTAAATAATTGAGTAAAGGATCAACTAACTTATAGAATACCATAACAAAAACATATTCATGATGATGCACACTTGAGTCCATAACAAATTTAACCCATCTAAATCGAACTCACATACTTTAGCAATTCAAGTAATCAATACATCAATCCATAAATCCTCCAAATCATATTTCTACACTAACCATTTTAACTATTCAAGAATCCAATATTCAATAATCACAATTTAGCTACTCCAAAGATACCAGTTAAAAATCCTTTCCAAACACTTTAATAAAGCACTCCAAGAATACAAAAGAATTTAACCACATGTTAACATGATCAATTAAATTCATTTATCCTTTAACTAGCATACCAAGACTTGTATAGTAACCAAGTAGCACAAGAATAGCATAATAACATTTAAACAAGGACTTCACTATAACACTTTAAAATCCATTAAAATATTTAAATTCAAGATTACTCAACAATTGCTTACCTATAAAATTCAAATTTAAAGCTCACAAACCAAGACTTGAATCCCCTTTTAATACTTAAAAGATAAACTTCTTTTCAAAGGTCCAATTGTACTAGAATTCAAGAATGCCCATAAAAATCATTCTCAATATTTGACTCCTTGAATCATTAACAAGCTATTAAACACACACTATGAGCAATTAGGATTATTCAAACAATTAACCACACAAGACATGAAATCCAAATAACACAATCAAAATACTAAATCACCCAACACCACTACCGACTGCCAACACCACCACCATGCAGTCACCACCGCCACCGGTCCACCATCACCCGCACCAGGCCACCCTCGCCGGAGGGTGGCGGCGTCGCCGCCGGCAGCGTGCGACAGTGCGCTGCACTGTCGGCCACAGCGGGCAGCAGCCCGCTGCTCCCTCTCCGGCCCCGTGCCACTGTGGCGTCACCACACCACAGCCACACCATCGTCATCTCCTCCCCACGCCGGTGTCTCCTTCGCCCCTCCGGTGACTCGCCGGACATTTCACCCAAAAATAAGAAAATCCCATTCATTCTCAAAAATCCCCATCTATGTAAAATAAAGAAGTGAGGAATGGAAAGGAGGATCCAAACCTGAACAAGAACTTGAATTGAACCTTATTTCTCATCCCCAAATCGTCACTCCATCGCCGCCCCATTTCTCCCATCGGGTCTCCTCTTCTTTCTCTTGTTTGGCTCGATGAAATGGGTGTGAATGAAGACAAGATGTTTGGTTTCCCCAATTTAAAGTCAAAGGGTCAAATAGCAGATTCCTTATTTGCTCCTTAATCCTTTCACAATTTTAATACTATACTTCTTGTTTATTGAGTTTGAAATGGGTTGAGCTTGGGCTCTCTTATTTCTCCTAATTATGGTTTGGCTTCTACCAAATTCCCACAACACAATTTTTATGTAATTGAGCCCAATTTAAATAATTAATCATAATTAATTAATTTAATTATGAAATAATTATCCGGGATGTTACACTTTCCGTGTCATTATTTATGTCATACTTTCTTTTTTTTTCTTGTTCCAATATTTTTAGTTCATTTTTATTTTAAAAAATAATTAAATATTAATCGTCAAAAAAATAGGACGGCGGGAGTAATATAAGTTGTAGCTCATTACAACTGTAGCTCACTACAATCACAATCGTCAAAAAAATAATTAAATATTTTCGTGGCTCCCACCACCCGTTTCAGGCCTTCAATGACTCCTAAAAAAAATTAAAATTGTAGCTCATTACAATCACATTATATAAATTTTTAAGTTATATTTTTTTAACACTATTAATAGGACGGAGAGAGTAACATAGGAAATAAAATAAATATTAAAAAAATATATTATAAAATAAGTAAAACAAATACATATTCAAATAAATTATAAAGTAAAAATAAACATATTTTATTATAAGTATCCCAAAATTTTCGGACATGGTATTTTATGTAGGAATAATTAGTATTAAATGCAAGGAATTTTCCGGACATGAGTGTGTTTGGCAATTAATATTTAATTATTTTTAAAACGGAAATGAAATAAAAAAATATATTGGAACAAGAAAAAATAATTCAAAAAAACTAAAATAGGCCACCAGAAAGAGTCATTTCCACTTTTAGCCCATCGTGGCCCGAATTCCAGCCAATGGCCTAAATTCAGGCCAAAAATTCTTCTAATGACCTATTTCCCTAAATCAAAATATGGTGGCCCAAAAGTGAAAATGACTCCTTCTCGTGGCCTATTTTAGTTATTACCTCTATATATATTAAAGAATTAGTGAACAACTCATCCTAAATTTAATATTGTCTCCATCTCAAATTTTTAATTTTTAAAGATTTTAGCACTATTTAATTTATTAATTTTAAATTTTTGCATTTATTTATTTATTTATTCATTATAGATTTTAAATTTTTGAAAAACATATGTAATTTCCAATTTATATGGAATTCCCACAATCTTCACTTTTAAAAAGACTAGCAAGTAACCCGTCGAGACTCGACGGGCATATTTATATATTTTATATAATATTTATATTTATATTACTTCCTCCGTCTCGTTCTAATTGTCACGTTTGACTTTTTGACATTATTCACTGTTTAACTTTGACTCAAATTTTTATTATAGTTATGCAAGAAAAAATATAGTCATGTGAGATCTTGTTAGATTCATCTAATCTTGTACTTTTAGAATATCAAATTTTTATAATTTTTATCGTACACAATTTAAGTTATTAACCATTAAAAAAGTGTATCGGCATGCGTGTCTAGTGGGTCCGTAGCAAAAATAGTGAGACGGATGAAGTATATAAATTAATAATAAATTGTATTTTGAGTAATGAAAAATATGTAATGATTTTATATAGATTCGAAAGAGGAGAGTATATTATAATATAATTTAATTATTTTTAAAACTAACAAAGAAATCATATTATACCGTCTTCTTTAGCTTCTGTGGCTTGTCCGGTACAAACCTAACATATCAATAAAAATAATTACTAAAATAATATTTTTATTTAATTTGAAATTTAAAATGAAATAAAACAAAATTTAAATATAAGTATTAAGCATAATATAAAAAATTCCCCCACAATTTGCTGAAAATTCATTGTTGAAAATCTTATTGGTAAGGGCTAGATAATACTATCCTTAAAAATGTCTATATTAGAAGTGATGCAGTTTATATTTGTATATATACTCTAAAAAATTGCTGTTATAGGATCACCCGTAGAGTTTATAAGAATATCATCCGAAAATATTACATATGATTGTACATCTCGAAAATCATTAATAACTTTACCATCACCTACATCAAGTATCAATTTTGCAAATTTTTTGTCATATATAAATTTCATTGTAAACATTTCTTGTGGTATGTTGAGTTAATCATTCTTAATTGTATATTAATACTTTGAGTCACATCTTGCTACTGACACGAAATATTGCAACATAACTGTTAATGGCTAAAAACTTGTTTTGGAAGATAAAGTCCAATATTCTTTAAAGATTGACATTGACTTTTGTTTATAATCATAGAAAAACAAACTGCGAGTGAGAATTTTCTTATCTGAAATCGAATGGGGAATTTTGGTAAAATCAGATACGCTCATAATTTTTTTTTTGGGTACAAGGACGCCAGGCGTCAGCTAAGGGTGGAGAACCACGACAGACACGACATAAAAAAGAAAAACAAAGAAACTACCAGCACTACTGAATGGGGACGAGAAGGAAAAGAAGCAAAACAAAAAGAACCAAAGAGACAATTAATCACGCAGAAACCAAACTCCAGCTCTGTCTCCGACAAAATGATGTCGGACATCATCCGGGGGGAATGCCCACGTAGTGAAAAAAAAGCCTCAGAATTCGAACCACGCTTAGCCAAAGCATCTGCCACAGAATTCCCTTCACGCACAGTGTGACGCCACACATATCCCGGATGGTCATCAAGCAACTCCCGGATATGTTTAACCAAAGGGAAGAGGGAATGGTCAGCATCAATATCATTCATAATAATTCTCAAAGCTTCCATAGAATCAGAATAACACCATGCATGTTCAATACCCTTATTATGAAGCCTAAGGGTCCCACGCCATATGCCATGTAGTTCCGCGACGAGATTGGTAGCATGACCAATTGACCCCGCAAAACCTTCAATCCAGCCACCACTACCATCACGAATAACACCACCAAATCCGGCACGACCCGGATTCCCCAACGAACTACCATCCACATGAAGAAGAATACCAGAGACTCCTTCCACGTTCCAATGTACCAAACGAGGGGTTGCCACTTTGGTGTTGCGGGCAAAAGCACGATCAAAAGAAAACCCCAAAGTCCTGGCCTGTCTGACTAACACCTCAATAATCATTCTACCAATCAATAATTTTCTATATTACTTTAACCTCAATTATATGGTTCTGCATCTTAGTTACGATCAACCTACTTCAATTGCATAATTTATTTGATGGATTTATATTCCTTAGAAGCATGACTATGCAACCCTCATTCAACTATATTTTTTTCGGTATGTAACACCCCCATTTTCTCTAAGGATGCAACTGAAGAAAAGAGCGGGAACAATGGGTGGGGTGCTACCGCCACGTATTACGGACCGCCCGAAATACGCTAAGGCTAGAATAAAAACCACAGCTGAATGTATATGCTAACCACATTCCGGACAAGCTAGCATATAATTCGCAAAGAAGCTTATATACTGTGAAAAGTATAAAATAAGCTTGATAAAAAGGTTTGGTAGAGCTCAACCAAACGGAGGATTGCATTCCTCAAAGCGCGTAACAATAATAATGGAATAAATCCATGGAAGTTTTTAAAAGGGGTTGTTTATCTCATATTTCAAAAATAATACTGTTAAACGCGTAATGCATTGTTTAAAACAGTAGGGCACCATATTTGCATAAACGGGATAAAATCCAAATATTTGTTCATACTTCATAAATAATTTTCTATGCCAAGTAATATATTATTATCACAAAGGGGGTTTTTAAAATATACATTTTTATGTGAATAATACCCCAACCGTGCCCGTGCATTGATGCCTTGCAGATTTTATGACCTGAAAGGAAATGGTGAAAAGTGTAGAGTCAGCGAAAACAATCGCTGAGTAAGTAGACCTTTACTCCCGGAGGAGGTCGGGTTGCAAAAATAGTTTAAAAAGAACATTTATGGTAATGGTATGCTAAAACGAGAATTAATTTAAGCACAGACAAAATCCATATAAATCTAATCCCGAGAAGAGACAATATGACACTATGCGTTACCAAGAAATAAATTTCTCAGCCAACATGATGTGCAGGTTCCCTGTTGTAGGGCCCGAATCTCACATACATTCAAGGGTTGTGGTGGAGGTAAGAAATTTCCTCGAACCACATTGAATCGAGAAATGGCATCGGGCTGATTTCCATCAGTCCCCATAAGTCGTGTATTACAGGCAAACGGCGGAGGATTAATATCTGTCCCCGTAAGTCGTGTAACACAGGCAAACGGCGGAGGTGGCAGCAGCGACCCAAAACTTGGACCCAACCCCGTAACAATGCACGCTAAAAAGTCCATAGGACTTTGAGAATAATTACAAATATTGTAAAGCACAGTAAAACGGCATACCAATAATCCAAAAGCAGTAGGGAGCTATAAGCATAATTTTAAAATAAGAAAACGGCATTTAAAAATTATGCTTTAGCTAAAATAACTTTGGGTTTACTCCAAAGAGTCAAAATCTACTTACAGTCACCGAAGATGGGATGTATGCGACACATGCGTAGGCTACGAGCAGATATTCCTTTATAGCTATTTCGCTAGCAAGATTTTAATATTAACTTAGTATGATATTTAAACAGAACTATTAACTAAAAATCTCCGACTTTAATAAATCTTACCCGGAATACTTCTACGGGTTAACTATCTGTGACAATCTTTCCTTCCCAAGCTCTAAGAGTTTTCTTGTGGAACATCAAGATAAGAAATAGAAAAGCTGAAATATGGATAACACTAAAAATTGAAAGTGAAGGAAAATAGGTGCTGAAAAATGGAAGAAGTGAAACGCATAGGAAGAAAATAGCTGAGGAGGAATGCAGAAAAAGAAAACAGATGAGGGTTGTGGGGCGAGAGAGTGAAGGTAGATTTGTGGGCTTTATATGGGCAAATAGGCAACCTCCTATTGCCTGGATAAAAACAACTCCAACTCCGTAATTATTTCCTTTGTTCCACAGATATCCATTACCTGTCAAGATCCCAACAGCCTTCCCCAATTTCACGCTTCCTCACCCTCCTTCTCCTCTTCTTGCCGCCCCTCGACTGCCGCCCCACCCTCAACACTTCCATCCATCTTTCATTTTTCCAATCAAATTCCAGGCAGCACAAGGAGATCCGAGAAGGTTTGTTGGGCAAAAGAGAGGCCTGGTTTCGGCACTGCTCTTCTTTCTTCCTCTTCTTTTTTTTGTTTTCTTAGTTTTGAATCGGTTGTGGGTTGAGGGAGAGGATGGAGATCCCATGGTAGTTGTGGCGGCTGGGTCGATTTGGTGTAGGCGAAATGGAATTGGGGTGGTGGTTTTGGGGCGGGAGTGAGAAAGGGGTGAAGCCCGCGGTGGTGGAGGCACTGCCCGGCGTTGGTGGTGGCGATTTTGCATACTTTCAGGAGGGGGATGGAGATGGGTGGCGCGACGTGGCGGAGGAATGGTGGCGAGATGGAGATGGAGGACGGAAATGGAGGCTTGAGCTGGAGAAGTGGGAGGGCCGGTGGCCGGCGACGAAGATGATGGTGGAGACAGCGCGAGGAGGCTGCTGTGGTGGTCGCTGAACGGAGGCCGGAGGAAATGGGGAAGCCCATGGTGGTGGTTGCAGATTTGGAAAGAACGGGGTGGCAGCGGCAGTGGCCGGAGATGTAAATGAGGGTCGGAGTAGTGGCCGGCGTCTTGCCGGAATTTCGCCGCGGCGGTGGCGGCGCCGGAAAGGGGCGGCGGCTGTAGGCACTTGTTAGGGTTAGGGATTTGTTTTAGTTGGGCTTGTGCCTAATTGGACTGGGCTTGGTTGGTTGGGCTAAACTTTATTTTATTTATTTGCTTAATGGACTATACTATTAAGTGGCCCAATCTCCTATTAATGACCTAATTAACTATTTAATCTAAATTATGGACTTAATTTACGTACTAATTCGGTATCGTTAGTCGAGTAATCCAAGATTCTACATTCCCCAATTTGGGATCATCGTTAACTATAAATCGGATAATTTCTAATAATTAGATGGGTTGAATATTTTTAATCGTAAGGATTTAATTTTCATAATCTAATTCATGTTTAACATTTAATCCAATCCCTTTAAACACATCAATGGATTCGATTAAACTCTTGATGACACAAAGTATTACAATTTTAAGCTAAGCCAATATTCAATTTACTTAAATTAATTAATAATTGGTCTTACTTAGCAAAGAAACCAAGTCTTGGAATAATTGGGCCCCAAGGATTCTTATAGTACTAATCAAGTGTTTAATTAGTGTCCAAATTGTATAATTTGTGTACACTTACAATTCGTCCTCGCTTTAATGTATTTATTAACATACAATTAGTCTATGGATTCAATTATTTTAACAATAGCCTAATTCTTACAATTCCTCCACTAGCGCTGTGTACCTTTAGAATAATTAATCTAAGTCTTCAATTATCTTATACTCCTACTTTTATTTAATAGATTTTAGTATATGCAGAATCATTCTATTAGCAAAAATTGTCCAAGTCTTCAAATCCTTCAAGTTTAATGCAAATTGCTAATTACAATTCGGATCGACTTTGCATCCAATAAATTATTAGTCTAAGTGTTTTTACTTAAGTCATGGTAACTAATTCTGATAACTCAATTCGTATTCATAAATTGGTGGACTTAAGTAAATCCTTGATCATCTACATGTTAATACTCATAACCTAATTTAATAGTCTCGGACTTAAAAGCTTTTTTTTTTTTTAATTCCTTAAAGTTAGTTCTCAACGATGATTGATTTAAATAAACTCACACTTTGAAAATAAATAGTATTTCCTTTCATCTTGTAAAAATTTAATTTATGAGAATTTTTGAATATTTATTTATTAGAATCTAAATTTTTATTTATAAATTTCACGGGGTGTTATACGGTAATCCAGAACAATTGATTTTGTTTAGATATTCCAGTGAAAATAATTCATTGGGTTTACTTATACTTTCATCATCTTGATAAATATTGTTAGAACTGATATATATACATTTTCATTTGTAGAGATATGTTTCATGATGGAATCATTGATCGTATGAGCAATCTTTGGTATGGGTTAGTATAACATAATTTTTAAAAATATCTGGATTTGAAGTGCTACAGTTCATATTTTCATAAGTACTTTGAACCATTACCGCTATATGATCTTCCGTATATTTTATAAAATTATCATCTGGAAATGTCACATCTAATTGTACATCTCCAAGATCAATACCAGCTTTACTAATTACCATAACATATATGAAATATTCATTGTGCAAATTTTTGTCATATATAATTTTCATTGTAAACAGTATTCCTTAGCTTGTAGTATCTTAAGTTAATCTATCTTAATTACATATTAATACTTCGAATCCTCACTTTCCAGTGACACGAGATATTGCAACATATCACTGACACCGGTAAAAACTTGTTTTGAAAATAGAACCCAACTTTCTTTAAAAATTAACATTGAGTTTATTTTTAATAGTCATAGTAAAACAAACTGTGAGATGGGAATTTTTTTCTTTGAAATTCAAAGGGAATTTTATTAATTCAGACATGCTCATAATCAATTCTACCAATCAAGAATTTTAATCCCGAATAATGTGTTTTGTTTTATTGAGAAAATAGGTTTAATACTTTTATGGAGTAAGTTTTCTGCAGGTAGAATTCTCGTCACAATCTAGTTGAATACTAAATTTAGAATATGCAGTCCATTGGATGCTATTCCACTGGATGCTACAGGCAGCACCATATCACCTCTTCCACGAAGGGTTATATATAATGTTTTCTAAATAAATTATTGATAAATGTCTTATCAGTTCCACCACGTAAAGAAAAAATCAAACATAATCACTATCAACTACAGACATTATTTTATTATAAATATTATTATGCTCATCAATCAAGAAAGATAATAGCTTAGCATTACCCGCCTTAATTTCTTCCTTATTTTAATATGTTTGTTCTAGTATCAATAGATTATATATTCAGATGTTAAAACTTCATTCAATATCTGTATTCCAGAGAAAATTTTCAAACTTATATAATTTGCAGCAATTAGCCTTTCAGTTTCTAATAAAGCTATATTTATATTTGTTATTCCGTCAATTACAAATATGTTGAAATATAGATTACTGAATTATTTCTTAAAAAATAGATTAAAAAATAAATTTTTTCTTCATTTACTGATGGATCTATTCGCACTCCCAATAACTCTTTATACATCAGATTCTTTTATTTATAATATGCTTTATGAAAATAATTAAATTAACTTTAAACCAATTATCCAAATAATATGAATTTTCACATTTCCTTTAATAATTATAATTGTTTTGAATTATTTTTGGAGATAATAATGTTTTTAGGCCATCAGAATGATCAATTTCAGATTTTAGCCATTATTTTTTTATTTACAATTTTGGGTCACTACAAGGCTGTCGGACCCACAAAAAGGGCCAAAGCGGCCTGCATATTGTTCAAATCGCCTCATTGTGGTCCAAAAATAGAAATCACATCCCTCTGATAGCCTATTTAAGTTTTTATTTTTAATTTTTTTATGTAACTAAAATAAATACTATTTATTTCATCCATTATTTATGTCTCGCTTTTCTTTTTTGGCATTTTGAATAAAAAATAACCAATTAATTACAATGTGTTAAACCATATCTCGATTCCATATAAATTAAAAATTCGATATCTTTCTAAAACTGAAAATTGGGTAAAACTGAATATTATGTGAATAAAACAATGCAAAACCTAAAATAAATAAATACATAATGCAAAAATCTAAAATAATAAACCATGCAAAAATCTAAAATAAATAAATAAATAAATGCAAAATTGAAATTTAAAATCATTTAAAAGCGAAAAATTGTATGAATTCCATATAAGTTAAAAATTTTATATATTTCAAAAACTGAAAATTGTGTAAAAATAATAATTGTTGGAATAAAAAGTGCAAAAATCAAATATAAATAATATAAAAACCAAAATCTAATATAAATAAATGAAAATATAAAAATTTTTAAATTTTAAATCTTTAAAATTGGTAATTATGGGAATTCCATATAAATTAAAAATTTCATATCTTTTAAAAAATGGAAATGAGGATTTCCATATCCAAATTAATAAATATTTTGACATAAATAAATAAGAAATACACAAATCTAAATTTAATTAATAGAAAATGCAAAAATCTAAGAAAATTAGAAATTTAGAATGGAGACACCACATTAAATATTGACTTGGTTGACCACTAATGGTTTTAATAATATATAGATTTGAAATATAAAATTTGAAATTTTGTATTTTTATTTTCTCTCTTTTGAATTTTATTATTTTGCATTTTATTTTATCTAATTTAGATTTTATTATTTTGTATTTTTTATTATATTTATTTTAGATTTTATTGCAGCATTTATTATTTATTTATAGATTTGAATTTTTACGCCATAGGATTATTATGACATGAATAGGCTTTTTCAGTTTTTGCACCATAGGATTATTAGGAAGAGGTTCTGCACTGTCAACTAAGAATTATGTTGCGTTTATATTTCAATATGATGATCATATTGTAATGTCGGTAATTTTATGTAGGCATAGTCTCAATTTTGGTTATATTTTTTTGATATGGTAAATGATGTAGTCAAAATGTATATTTCACATCATATTTATTTATTCATATAAAAATATATTAATGTGTCTATGAAATCCCAATTTTTAATTTTTAAAAGATATTAAATTTCCAATTTATATGGAGTTCCCACAATTTTTAATTTTTAAAGATTTGAAATTTCAAATTCTATGAAATTCGCAGTGCATATGGAATTTATATTATTAAAAGATAATAATGAATATATAGAAAAGATATATATATATTAATTAATACTAAATTTTTCCACCCGCTGCGCACGGGCGGTGGCGGAATTACATGGGGGCTTGGGGCTGTCCCCCGAGTTCGAAATTTGCCTATTAAGTTTTATATAGTTACGTTATTTTAGCTATATTACATAATTCCGCCCCCTCAAACTCAAAACTTGGCATAATATTTTATACAGTCGTGTAAATTTAATTATATTAGAATCATTTTTCAATAATTTACGGGGAAGAAGAGGAAAAAGAATACAAAATATTTCTTTGTTAGTGAGCTTTTTTGACACAGGGTTATATTTTTTAAAGATATAGGCTGAGATAGAGTTAGACGAAGAGAGTGACATCATTAGCAATCCAAAATAAACGAAAATCAATTGATAGTGTAACACCCCGGATTTGGTAACCCAGGCCGGGATGCCACCGCCACACCTCCCTAGCAAGACACGGTTTCTCCGAGCTCACTAAAGAGATGCAAGGCTATGGTTTTCAGTATTTAAAATATTCAAACAGCCCATTCATATATAATTTAAAGATAATACATCAAAGTTGCAGCGGAATTTATAAGTTGTGCAGCGGAAATAATGTATAAGGGCCAACATGGCCAAAACACGGGTTAAACAGACCCGTTCATGATGTAATCCCCAAAAATTCCCAGTATGCATATGATGATGCATATTCTTCATTCTCTGTAAGAAAAAGGAGATATATGGTTTGGGTCAGCAAAAACGCGCTGAGTAAGCTAACACATAGCATGGGTTAGGGGTTTCAAAGCCTTTAGTTAATTTAATAAAAAGATTTCTTGTAGTAAAATGATTTGCAAGGCGTAACTAAATAAATACTTAAAAATATTAAATCTTTTATTTTCCTCTCCCGTTACATAACCATTTCAACAATATTTAATTTAGCCGGCAATCCGGCGGCCGCAGCCATTTTCAAAAATTTCATTTCTCATGTTTCAAGTTTATATTTCAATCTCCATTCGGCAAGCATTATATTTCAATTGCCTTTCGGCAAGCAAGATATTTCTATTGTCTTTCGGCAAGCAAGATATTTCTATTGTCTTTCGGCAAGCAAGATATTTCTATTGCCTTTCGGCAAGCAAGATATTTCTATTGCCTTTCGGCAAGCAAGATATTTCTATTGCCTTTCGGCAAGCAAGATATTTCTATTGCCTTTCGGCAAGCAAGATATTTCTATTGCCTTTCGGCAAGCAAGATATTTCTATTGCCTTTCGGCAAGCAAGATATTTCTATTGCCTTTCGGCAAGCAAGATATTTCTATTGCCTTTCGGCAAGCAAGATATTTCAATTGTATCATTTAGCCGGTGATCCGGCGGCCTCAGCCAATTTCAAAAATATCACTTCTCAAAATATTTTTCGTTTCTTTTATAGTTCACCATTCACCAGGGCTCTTGTGACCGCAATCCTCATAATCAATATTTATAAATAACCACTCGCCAGGGCTCTTATGTCCACTGGCCGTTCGCTTGGGCTCTTATGTCCACAAGCCGTTTGGTCGACCATTCGCTAGGGCTCTTATGTCCACTAGCCGTTCGCTTGGGCTCTTATGTCCACAAGCCGTCTGGCCATATTGATCATATCAAACTTGGTCATAAATTCCCCAATGTTTCTAAAGAAGTCTTTTACAGAAAATGTTTTTATTTGGTGTAACGGGATTTTTCAAAAATATAGCTTTATCGTAATTCCAACTTCTCGATCGTTGTTTAAAAGATTTCAAAAATCGATCGATGTCACAGTTTGCGCCTTTTTAGTTTAAAAATCCATTTCTTAGGCGATTGTTCTGAAATTTGTACAGTAGCTCAAAAACATCCCAACGGACAACTTTTGTGTTTTAAGTTTTTCGGAAAAACGATGGGAAGCATGTCAAAAAAAAAATCAAGTTTTCTACAGAAACAAAAAGCTGTCAGGATTCAGGTTTGACAACGTTAAAAGATTTGACTTTTTATCTTATCAAATGGACTCCAAAAATTCTGAAATTTTACAGAGACATACTAGACATGATTTCCAACAACTTTTGTTTAGAGCTCAAAGATTAGTTCGGGCTAGAAATGATAGGAATAAGCTCATCAAGATCGGTTATGAAATCTGTCATCCTTTGACAAATTCTTAAAAACGCAGAATATGTCCGATACGATTTGGGGTATCAAAACTTGATGAAAATTTCTAAAATTTTTACACAATATAGCTTATGATCTTTGGATCAAAATCTTAGTTTTGAGTTTTCAGGTTTGAACACTCGAAGTAAGAGTTTTGCTCGTCGAGCTTGATTAAGAAATCTGTCAAGGTTCTTGACATCGGTTCTAACGCAGATCGGATCGGCTCGAGTTTGGAGGTTCAAATCTCAATGAAAAATTCTAAAAACTTACAGAGATGTTCTAAACTCATAGATCTACAACTTTCATGTTTAGCACTAATCCTAGATCGGCCTAGATCCATGGTCAAAATAACCAACAAGATTGAGAGTGAAATCTACCAAAGTTCTAAGATTCAGATTTGATGCTCTTCGGTTTTGGGTTGGTTTCAGGTTTCAAAACAATATGAAAAATTATGAAATTTTTACAGAAGCTAGAGCAAAGCCTTAGCAACACTTTTCATGTTTTGAGTTTTGTTGTTTGAGCAGCTTTAGAGGTTTGAAAAATTCATACGAAAACGCTGCGTTGAGGGTTTCTCTTGTTGACAGATTTTTAGAGTTATTGAATCTATATGTTTGGTTGCATTTTAAGTCACCCAAAACCATAGTAAGGTTAACTTACAGTGGGGATGATGTTTAGGAAATCACGGGGTCGTCCGGAATCCACGGGATGTCACGAACGAATCTCTTCCACCCGATTTATTCTTCCCTTGGCTCCGATTGGTGTTTGAATACGAAGATTCGTAAGTTAGGATGATGTTTATGATCTTAAAACCATATAGAAACTTGAATAACGTCTTACCAACAATCCAAAGCCTGAAATCCTTGATCTACACACTTCCTTGGTTGGATTTGGTTGCCGGAAACTCGTCGGAAAGTCGCCGGAAGTTCGTCGGAAGAGTGTTTGGCTTTTGGGAGAGTTTTTGGAGAGTTTGGGGTGAATGATTGATGAAATGGCTGACAAATGGGGATAGGATTGATTACATAACATCCAAAAAGATGCTACACCCGTGATAGATCGAGATTCTTCACTTGGGCCCCGAAAATTGGCGAGAAAGTCGCCAAAACGCGACAAACGCAGCTGCTGCTGCAACGGCGCGCTGTTGGCGCGCTTTTCATGGAAATCCCGCGCGGGGTGCGCGCCGGCCCCGGCTGGGCTGCGGTCCGTGCCGGGCCGTGCGATCCGTCGGGCCTTTTCTCATCTCTTTCGGGCTTCTATCCTCCTACGTTTTCGGGCTCGATTTTTCGGGTCATTCTCGGGTCATAAATTCTTATCTTAAATTTTATCTCGACTCAAATGAATCTCATGTTTGAGATCTTAAGTCCGTCGGTCTCGGTTTCGTCGACTTCCAATTCGTCGTCTTTTGATTCCCGTGCAATAACTTGTTTTATTAAATTTCTTCCGGCTTCACGGTTTCTTGGAATTAAAATTCTTTTCCTTCATGAATTTAATTCCAATTATTTTGACTCAATTCATGGAATGTCTTCGGGCTTCCTTTCCCTCTTTTATTCCATTTTGAATTTAAATCTATCGGCGTTTTATTTCCGAGCAATAATTTATTGTGATAAATTATTTTCTTCTTCTCGGAAATATTTCAACATTGATCGGAATAAATTTTTATTCCCTTGGACGTTGATAAAAATCTGGGGTGTTACACTCTCCCCCCTTAAGAATCAACTTCGTCCCCGAAGTTGCGCCCTCACTTTCTTTTGGGCTCTATTTAATGTTGGGGTATCTCCATCTGCTTTCCTTAAGGATAAACGTCTTTCACAAGAAATTAATTCCATTCCTTTGAATGTGAATTAAATTTCTCGGGTGTTACATCCTCTCCTCCTTAGGAATCAACTTCGTCCTCGAAGTTGGGCGTTAGCTCCTTGCGAGCTCGGACATTGTTTGGTTGCGTGATTGTATTAATGTGTGTTGTTGTTTGTTATTGTTTGATTGTTGATTATTGTTTGATTATTGTTTGATTATTGTTTGATTATTGTTTGATTATTGTTTGATTTTTTTTTTTTGTTTGACTGAACCCAGAATTGAAATTTCCAAGTTGCCTACGTACCCTGTGAAGGGATCAAGTCATTACGTAGTTCAAAAAGAATTTATTTGGGATACAAAATATTCGAGTTTCGAAATAGATGCTTATGCATTCTTACGGGGTATTACATCCTCCCCCCCTTAAGATTACAGTTATGTCCCCATAACTGCCTATGTATTATTCACAACCATGTTCGGGTATCATCGCATATGATCCTTCCTCAGTATTCTTCTAGGTGTCATTCTAGAAGCACGCGAAGATGAGTTTCTAAGTGATCAAGATCTAGGACTAAGGCAAAGTTAGTCTGAAGTTGGCGCTTCTAAGCCAAGAATCAAGGTCATGTCGAACACTAGAGTGAGAAGGTTATGTATCACATACGATTCACAAAAAAGGTTAGTACAGATATTTATGTATGCATATGCATATGTGATCCCCCCAATAAAAAAAATTTTATGCATGCATTTATTTATCCATGGGTTTTAAAAATAAATTTATTCCATGGATAGATTAAAATAAGGATAAAAGGTTTGGGCCACTATATTGGGCCGAAAGAAATAAATTATTTGGGCTTTAAATAAAAACAAGGCTATTGGGCCAAGATAATTTCTTGGGCTTCAAAAAAAATTTTGGGCTAAAAATTTGGGCTTTAACTTCAAAATAATAATTGGGCTCTTTAAAATAGTAGTTTTAAAATATTCCGGGCTCTGATACCATTCTGGTATCAGATATTTTCTTTAAAATAATTAGCTTTAAAATAGTCTGGGCTCTGATACCACTCTGTAACACCCCGGATTTGGTAACCCAGGCCGGGATGCCACCGCCACACCTCCCTAGCAAGACACGGTTTCTCCGAGCTCACTAAAGAGATGCAAGGCTATGGTTTTCAGTATTTAAAATATTCAAACAGCCCATTCATATATAATTTAAAGATAATACATCAAAGTTGCAGCGGAATTTATAAGTTGTGCAGCGGAAATAATGTATAAGGGCCAACATGGCCAAAACACGGGTTAAACAGACCCGTTCATGATGTAATCCCCAAAAATTCCCAGTATGCATATGATGATGCATATTCTTCATTCTCTGTAAGAAAAAGGAGATATATGGTTTGGGTCAGCAAAAACGCGCTGAGTAAGCTAACACATAGCATGGGTTAGGGGTTTCAAAGCCTTTAGTTAATTTAATAAAAAGATTTCTTGTAGTAAAATGATTTGCAAGGCGTAACTAAATAAATACTTAAAAATATTAAATCTTTTATTTTCCTCTCCCGTTACATAACCATTTCAACAATATTTAATTTAGCCGGCAATCCGGCGGCCGCAGCCATTTTCAAAAATTTCATTTCTCATGTTTCAAGTTTATATTTCAATCTCCATTCGGCAAGCATTATATTTCAATTGCCTTTCGGCAAGCAAGATATTTCTATTGCCTTTCGGCAAGCAAGATATTTCTATTGCCTTTCGGCAAGCAAGATATTTCTATTGCCTTTCGGCAAGCAAGATATTTCTATTGCCTTTCGGCAAGCAAGATATTTCTATTGCCTTTCGGCAAGCAAGATATTTCTATTGCCTTTCGGCAAGCAAGATATTTCAATTGTATCATTTAGCCGGTGATCCGGCGGCCTCAGCCAATTTCAAAAATATCACTTCTCAAAATATTTTTCGTTTCTTTTATAGTTCACCATTCACCAGGGCTCTTGTGACCGCAATCCTCATAATCAATATTTATAAATAACCACTCGCCAGGGCTCTTATGTCCACTGGCCGTTCGCTTGGGCTCTTATGTCCACAAGCCGTTTGGTCGACCATTCGCTAGGGCTCTTATGTCCACTAGCCGTTCGCTTGGGCTCTTATGTCCACAAGCCGTCTGGCCATATTGATCATATCAAACTTGGTCATAAATTCCCCAATGTTTCTAAAGAAGTCTTTTACAGAAAATGTTTTTATTTGGTGTAACGGGATTTTTCAAAAATATAGCTTTATCGTAATTCCAACTTCTCGATCGTTGTTTAAAAGATTTCAAAAATCGATCGATGTCACAGTTTGCGCCTTTTTAGTTTAAAAATCCATTTCTTAGGCGATTGTTCTGAAATTTGTACAGTAGCTCAAAAACATCCCAACGGACAACTTTCGTGTTTTAAGTTTTTCGGAAAAACGATGGGAAGCATGTCAAAAAAAAAAATCAAGTTTTCTACAGAAACAAAAAGCTGTCAGGATTCAGGTTTGACAACGTTAAAAGATTTGACTTTTTATCTTATCAAATGGACTCCAAAAATTCTGAAATTTTACAGAGACATACTAGACATGATTTCCAACAACTTTTGTTTAGAGCTCAAAGATTAGTTCGGGCTAGAAATGATAGGAATAAGCTCATCAAGATCGGTTATGAAATCTGTCATCCTTTGACAAATTCTTAAAAACGCAGAATATGTCCGATACGATTTGGGGTATCAAAACTTGATGAAAATTTCTAAAATTTTTACACAATATAGCTTATGATCTTTGGATCAAAATCTTAGTTTTGAGTTTTCAGGTTTGAACACTCGAAGTAAGAGTTTTGCTCGTCGAGTTTGATTAAGAAATCTGTCAAGGTTCTTGACATCGGTTCTAACGCAGATCGGATCGGCTCGAGTTTGGAGGTTCAAATCTCAATGAAAAATTCTAAAAACTTACAGAGATGTTCTAAACTCATAGATCTACAACTTTCATGTTTAGCACCAATCCTAGATCGGCCTAGATCCATGGTCAAAATAACCAACAAGATTGAGAGTGAAATCTACCAAAGTTCTAAGATTCAGATTTGATGCTCTTCGGTTTTGGGTTGGTTTCAGGTTTCAAAACAATATGAAAAATTATGAAATTTTTACAGAAGCTAGAGCAAAGCCTTAGCAACACTTTTCATGTTTTGAGTTTTGTTGTTTGAGCAGCTTTAGAGGTTTGAAAAATTCATACGAAAACGCTGCGTTGAGGGTTTCTCTTGTTGACAGATTTTTAGAGTTATTGAATCTATATGTTTGGTTGCATTTTAAGTCACCCAAAACCATAGTAAGGTTAACTTACAGTGGGGATGATGTTTAGGAAATCACGGGGTCGTCCGGAATCCACGGGATGTCACGAACGAATCTCTTCCACCCGATTTATTCTTCCCTTGGCTCCGATTGGTGTTTGAATACGAAGATTCGTAAGTTAGGATGATGTTTATGATCTTAAAACCATATAGAAACTTGAATAACGTCTTACCAACAATCCAAAGCCTGAAATCCTTGATCTACACACTTCCTTGGTTGGATTTGGTTGCCGGAAACTCGTCGGAAAGTCGCCGGAAGTTCGTCGGAAGAGTGTTTGGCTTTTGGGAGAGTTTTTGGAGAGTTTGGGGTGAATGATTGATGAAATGGCTGACAAATGGGGATAGGATTGATTACATAACATCCAAAAAGATGCTACACCCGTGATAGATCGAGATTCTTCACTTGGGCCCCGAAAATTGGCGAGAAAGTCGCCAAAACGCGACAAACGCAGCTGCTGCTGCAACGGCGCGCTGTTGGCGCGCTTTTCATGGAAATCCCGCGCGGGGTGCGCGCCGGCCCCGGCTGGGCTGCGGTCCGTGCCGGGCCGTGCGATCCGTCGGGCCTTTTCTCATCTCTTTCGGGCTTCTATCCTCCTACGTTTTCGGGCTCGATTTTTCGGGTCATTCTCGGGTCATAAATTCTTATCTTAAATTTTATCTCGACTCAAATGAATCTCATGTTTGAGATCTTAAGTCCGTCGGTCTCGGTTTCGTCGACTTCCAATTCGTCGTCTTTTGATTCCCGTGCAATAACTTGTTTTATTAAATTTCTTCCGGCTTCACGGTTTCTTGGAATTAAAATTCTTTTCCTTCATGAATTTAATTCCAATTATTTTGACTCAATTCATGGAATGTCTTCGGGCTTCCTTTCCCTCTTTTATTCCATTTTGAATTTAAATCTATCGGCGTTTTATTTCCGAGCAATAATTTATTGTGATAAATTATTTTCTTCTTCTCGGAAATATTTCAACATTGATCGGAATAAATTTTTATTCCCTTGGACGTTGATAAAAATCTGGGGTGTTACAGATAGTTATTCTATGGAAATTAAAGATAAAATAAAACAAAGTTATTTAGTCACATCCTCGCCCCCTGGCTCAAACACTCTGCGTCTGCCACAGCACACGTGTGTTAAACTTATAAGCGCACTGGTGTTGAACTTATATGAGTTTGTAAAATGAGAATATACTTTTTTTTAATTACATGAGGTTAGCAATGAGAATAGGCTATGCTACCCGACATGAGCCTATGGCCTAGTCTATCTAAGATCACGTCAGACCAAATTTTTTGATAAATAGGCTAAGCTTAGGCTTTTTTGAAAGTCTATTGAGCTGAATAGGTCCGGACCAAATTTTATTAAAAAAAAACCTATTAGCCTATTAGGTCGGGATAGTTATTATTATTTTTTTAGGTGAATACCAGGGTTTCCAAGGCCTCATTGAACCCAAGATTAATCTCTCAAAAATCGGATGGACATAGTTATTATTATTATTAGTATGTTTATGTTTATTGCATATAAATATGTGGTATCATTGTTGTTATTTTATGTGAAAATAATTATTAATTTGATTTTATATAGGTTTTTAAAATATTTATAAGTCTTTTCCCCGTATATAAATAGTCATGGATGAATACTTACCCAAGTGTATAAATTTATGTCTTTAATATGATTTTTTTTTTTTGAGAAGAAACATATCTTTATTGCCGGCATAGCCATAAAACAAATCCAACCACAAAACAAAAGGAGATGATCTCCACCCTATCCACAAGACAGCAAATGGGCTACATACAATAGTACCTGAGCAGGCCTAGCTAATTACAGAACTAATACCGGATCAAGCCATATTTAAAACTTTACCAATCAACGCAAACCATGATATCGATATCACACTCATTCACTAGACTGCCTTCGCAACCCATGACAAATCCTAAGGACAAACAACATGGGCCACAAGAGCAGACACACCGCATCAGAAAAAGTAGGGCCGAAAGTTGTTCCATGTTTTCTTCCAAGAACATTTATACAGCCGCTGCTTCGATCCAACAACATTCTCGGCGTCGGTGCTCTCGATTGACGGAAAACCCTGAACCCCAGACTTACTCCAATCTCATATCTCCCCTGCACAATTATTCAGTCCAGCGTACTACATCGAAGAGCCTACACGAGGTGAAAAGATTCCAAAGCAAAAATAGGAATAGCAAGAATGGCTAGAGGGAAATGAAAGAAACCATCTACCAAAATTCACACTTCAGTTCCGATATTTGTTGCAACGGGATGGGATCAGAAAGATCAGAACAATGGAAATCACTTCCTAACAAATAACAAGATTAGACCCAGGAATTAACCAAAAACTTTAACATCCACCACCCAAAGACCTGTCCTTTTGAAACACCCCTATTAGGCTATCTCTCTCAATTATGTCTTCATAAATATTTTTTTTTCTTCTTTTTTTTTTCTTTTTTTTTTCAATCTCCGACACTTTTTTCTCTCTTTTTTTTATTTTTTTTTATTTGGCTCACTACTGAAATAAACAACAAGCTTCTCCAAAGTACACTCTCTTTTGCCATCCTTCTCACAAAATAGAGACTTCTCTTTTTATTTATTTATTTTTTTAAAAAAATAGGCTTAAAAAATAGGCTTAATCAGACTTTAAAAGGCTTACAACCTGGCCTATTTAATTTTAATATGTTATGCTTAGGCTTATAAGATAGGTCATCGGGCATTAATAAATCGACATCGGCCTAGGTCATTCAAACTTAACCCTAGCATGGCCTAGAGCCTATTTCTACCCCTACATGAGGTTTAAAGTCTTTTGTTTAAATGGTGATAGGAAAGCATGCAAAAAAAATTTAAAAAGAGAAATAAAAGGAAAAAATAAGATGATAGAAGAAAATTCAAATGTAATGCCCCGAAAATTCAAACCTGATTTTCGCAAGCATTACCGCCGTACTAACTATCCTAAACTAGTGGCCAGCTAATTTAAAACAGCTAGTACAAGGCTGAGCGAACCTAAAGTGATCATCTGATTAATCCAATCTCATGTGGAATCTAAAATAAAATAAAACACAAAGGTACTTAAATAATCCCCTCAGAATAACCGAATAACAAAACAATCCCTGTCAGAGTATCAGGCTACAAGCCTCTCAAACATAATCTGGCATCCTGCCAATATAACAGAAACAAGGCTACCAACCAAAGCAGTAGACACATAAGGCCACAGGCCGACAGAATGTAAATCTTAGGCTCACAGGCCTCAACTATCAACAAAGTATCAAGTAATAGCAATCAACAGTGTACCACATAAATAAACATAATAAAAAGAACATGAGAATCCTATCTATGTGATCTCTCATCCCCATACCCCAATCATGCTCCAGCGCCTCCAGCAGGATCTATAAAACAGACAAAAGCAAAGGGAGTCAGTACAACGTACTGAGCAAGGCTACGTGTCGGAGAGTAAAGGGAAACAGAACCAACAACCATAGTAATAAATAAATAAATAAATAAAACAAGAGCAGAATATAAGTAAAGCAATTAAACATCACACCGTCCCATACCGGTGCTTCAACCACAATCATACAATTTATGCAAGTGATGCATGGCCTAACATACACCTATCTACCCTATATGCAAATGCAATGAACATGCCTAGCCGGCGCCTAAAAACCCGGGCGGTATGAACCCACGGGTGAGGATATCATCAACTCCAACCCGTTACAGGGTAACATACACCATCCCCGCAGGGATAACATGCATTATAGCCAATATCCAGGCATCACAGCCAATAATCCACCCGCAGAGCCATCGGGACTCAACAACACCTATGAAGGCTGCCCGATCAAATAAATCATCACCACAACCCATCGGGTTACATATCCGTCAATTCCAATGTCATACCATTCTTATGACACATAATAAGATGTTCAAGCAACTAGACAATATTCTTAAATACTTACAGATGCTAGTATAACTAACAATTTCCAATGTAATATTCATAACTTTTCAGCTCAAATTAATCATAAACAGAGCTTCCATGATGCAATTACTTCAATCTCCTATCCTGCCCTGCACACCCACTTAAACAAATGCTTACAATTATATATATACACTCTCACATGGTCATAATCCACGCCACTTCATGAAGGAAGAAACTAATAAAAGCTTACTGTTCATTAATCAATACTCCAATTGTGTAGTGTTGAACTCAGGTTACGAAAGAAAGAATTCAACTAAACTTATCTTAATTGCAAGTTAGTAAATATTTAACTAGTACTGATCAAACACTTTCAAAATCAACATTTGATACCAAACTCCCACTACCAGCTTGGTAACGTGAGTATTGGATTCATGGGTCACAAAATCAATATACATTGATTGACCAAACCCACAAAGATTAACAATTCCACTTTACACACACTTGGTTACACACAGACAGCGGACAACCTCAATAAAATAGCAGATTGGGAATCACCCTTTCCGGAAACAATATACACGATTAACCATTTCCGGAAATCACCCGCAATACCCCCCCAAACACGTAATTTAAGCATACAAATTCCTTGCCTGATATCTTTCCAATGATTAAACACATCCGAATGTCCAATTCGATCGATCGATCAACTCACAAATCCCCAAATCCTACCAATTCAAAACATCTCCAAATCACCACCAAAATGAACGAAATAAAAATCATTGCGAAGAAGACGACGAGGAGAATCACTTACCAACAACCGATTAATCAATCGGCCAAGAAACGCGATAGTTTGAACGAGCCGAAGATTACTCCAAACCCTTCTCTCTCTCGGCCGTTCTCTCCTTCTCTCTCGTTTCTTGTTTTCTTTCTTTTCCTCAAATTACAAAAGAACCCCATTTAACTCCCAATAAAAGAATAATTACAAACGACCCCCCAATCCTTCTCAAGTACAACAAATTGCCCCCATCCGGACTGAATTGCAAAAACAACCATATACCAAATTATTTAAACAGTCCAATTAATTAAATCGAGTCATTACATTCCTCCCCCCTTACGATCATTTCGTCCCCGAAATCCACATTCAATAACATGATCAAAGTGAAAAAAGAAAGGGAACAATGCTACCTCAAAGCGACGGAGTCAAGTCCAAGTTCGGGTACTTCAGCTTCATATGTTCCTCGGTTTCCCAAGTAGCATATTCAGCCCCATGCCTAGACCACAGCACCTTAACCATCGGGATGGTTTTGTGCCTCAGAACCATTACCTTTGCATCAATCACCCAAACTGGATACCCCTCATACTCTAGACTTGCATCCAACTCAATCTCATCAGGCTGGATAATCTTAGATGTGTCAGATACGAACTTCCGGAGTTGAGACGCATGAAAGACATCATGAGCTCGATCCACTTCGGCTGGTAAAGCCAACCTATAAGCCACTTTACTAATTCTCTCCACAATCTCATAGGGTTCGATGTATCTCGGGCTCAGCTTGCCCTTCTTACCAAACCGACGTACCCCTTTCATAGGCAATACCTGCAGTAATACCCTATCATCAACCTCAAACTCCACATCTCGACGAGTTAAATCAGCATAGCTCTTCTGTCTATCCTGAGCCTCTTTCATACGGTCCCTAATGATCCTCACCAACTCCATAGTCTGCTCAATCATTTCAGGACCCACATTCACCTTATCTGTTGGATCATTCCAACATAAAGGACTCCTACACTTCCTCCCATACAGTGCCTCGAAGGGAGCCATACCAATACTCGCATGATAACTATTGTTGTAACTGAACTCCACCAAACTGAGATGATTCTCCCAGCTACCCTGAAAGTCTAGTGCACAAGCTTGCAACATATCCTCCAAAGTCCTAATGGTCCTCTCTGTCTGACCATCTGACTGAGGATGCCATACAGTACTCATGCTAATCTGCGTGCCAAACGCTACCTGCACATCCTTCCAAAACTTGGACATAAATCTAGAATCCCGATCAGACACAATCCCCTTGGGAATCCCAAACCTTTTAACAACATGCTGAATATAAGCCTGGGTAAGCTGGCTCATACTCCATGTCAGTCTCATAGGTATGAACACTGCACTCTTAGTCAATCGATCCACCACTACCCAGATAGTGTCCATCTTCCTCACAGTCGGAGGCAGCCCTGTTACAAAATCCATGGAACCCACTTCCATTCGGGCACTGCTAGAGGCTGTAGCAAACCCATCGGTCTCATGTGCTCAATCTTCACCTCGCTGACAGGTCGCACACTTAGCCACATATTCAACTATCTCCCTCTTCATGTTGTTCCACCAATAAGTTTGTCGGATGTCCTTATACATCTTTGTGACCCCTGAGTGAATAGAATACGGAGTCGTGTGGGCTTCATCCATGACCTTTCTCTTCAGGTCATCACAACACTCCGGAATGCACCATCTATCACCATATCTCACCATGCCCCTATCATCAATTCTGAAACCTGGAGCCTTACCATCATGAATCTTCTGTCCCAATACCGCCATCTCCCCACTATCATGCTGACTAGCAAATATCTCATCAATCAAGGAAGATGCAGTAACTAGCATGTTTAAGGTGTGCTGCACCGAGCCAACATGAACTACCTGAACCTCGAGTTTGAGTAGCTCTCTGCGCCATTCAGGCATCACTCCCAAGCATGCTACTGAATGATGCTCTTTCCTGCTCAATGCATCTGCTACCTTGTTGGCCTTCCCCTCAATGTACTGAATGTCTGTGTCATAGTCCTGCAATAACTCCATCCACCTCCTTTGCCTGCCACTCATGTGGTCTGAGGTGTACAAACACTTCAAATTCTTATGATCTGAATAAATTATACACTTTGCTCCATACAAATAGTGTCTCCAGATCTTCAGAGCATGCACTACCGCCGCCATCTCTAAGTCATGAGTTGGGTAGTTTTGCTCATGTGGCTTAAGCTGTCGAGATGCATAAGCAATCACATTGCCCTTTTGCATCAACACACAACCTAAACCCTTAAGTGATGCATCCGTGTAGACTTCGTACTCGCCTGAATCATCAGGTAGTACCAAAACAGGTGCCTCTGTCACTTTCTTCTTCAACAACTCGAATGCTTGCTCACAAGCATCATCCCACCTGAATCTGACATCTTTCCTCAATAGTCTAGTCAGAGGTCTAGCAATGCTCGAGAACCCCTCAATGAATCTGCGGTAGTAGCCAACTAGACCCAAGAAACTCCGGATCTCTCCCACATTCTTCGGGGCTTGCCACTTAAGTACCGCTTCCACCTTAGCAGGACCAACTGCAATGCCCTCACCCGAAACAATGTGTCCCAGAAACGACACCTTCTCCAACCAGAACTCACACTTAGAGAGTTTAGCATATAGCTTATGCTCTCGCAATGTGTTCAACATTGTCCTCAAGTGGCCAGAATGTGCCTCACGAGTCGGCGAGTAGACCAGAATATCGTCTATGAACACAACCACACACATGTCCAGCAGGGGACAGAATACCCTATGCATAAGATCCATGAAGATCGCTGGTGCGTTAGTGAAACTAAAAGGCATAACCGTGAATTCAAAGTGTCCATAACGTGTTCTGAATGCTGTCTTAGGCCTATCAGCCTCTGCCACCCTTATCTGATGGTAGCCCGATCTCAGATCAATCTTACTGAAAACACTGGCCCCTCTCAACTGATCAAACAGATCCTCAATCCGAGGTGGAGGGTACTTATTCTTCACTGTGATTCGGTTCAAACCCCTGTAGTCGATGCACATCCTCATCGACCCATCCTTCTTCTTAACAAACAGTACATGAGCTCCCCAGGGTGAGCTACTCGGCTGGATATACCCTTACTAGTAAGCTCATTCAATTGATCCTTCAACTCCTTCAACTCAGCAGGAGCCATTCGATAAGGAGCCTTAGAAACAGGAGTTGCATCAGGCATCAGCTTGATAGTAAAATCAATCTCCCGAGTAGGTGAGAGACCAGGAATTTCATCGGGAAATACATCCCCGAATTCAGAGACAACAGGGACACTCGAAGCAGCAGGAACCTCTGCTTGAAGATCCCTCATGTGCCACAGGGAAAGAGAACAACCCCTGCACATCAAATCACACAACGCAGCAACAGAAACCACACTAATAGCGGGTGGAATCAAAGAAGGTCGGTAAGAAATATACTTACCGAGAGGATCTCGGAAGGAAATACGTGGGATTCCACAATTGATAACAGCACGATGGCGAATCAGCCAATCCATGCCCAAGATTACATCAAATTCAGCCAGACTAAATACAACCAAGTCGGCTCTGAACTCACGGCCCTCGATGCTCAATACTGCATCTCGCCATATGTGATCACTATGGATGATATCGCCCGAAGGCAAGGAAACATGCATCTGGTAGGGCACCAATGGTCCTACTACGTGCTCCCGCACAAATCGCAAAGCCACGAACGAACACGAGGCTCCCGAATCAAACAATACAAAGGCAGAATGATTCGCAACAGTAATAGTACCTAAACAGGGTACAAAGTTTACAAGGACAGAGCAAAACGAAAAGAAAATAGACAACTGCAGGAATTTAAAACTCACCTGCAAGAACATCGTCCCAGCGATCCGCCTCCGCGCCATCCAGAACGTTCAGTCTGCCACCTCGGTCAGCCCGAACCGGTCTACCCCTGCCAGCTTGTGGGTAATCCGCTCGGCGATGACCCACCTCATTGCAAGTCCAGCAACGATACACGGGTTGCCCGTCAGGTCCAACCTCACGAATAGGTAGCGGTGCACGACCACCACCCCTGCCTACCTCAGCACGACCACCATCACGGCGGCCCCTAACAGCAGGCTGGCCTCTCTGATCGCCGCCTCTGTGCCCCTCACGGCCCTGCTCCCTATGCCTCTTTTTACTTTGCCACTGCTGGCGTTCTTCAGACCGACTCTCCTCCACATATAGGGCCTGATCGAACGCCTCAGACAATGTATCATAACCTTGATAGCCAAAAGAGGACTTAATCCCTGCCCGGAGACCAGAAATGAAACGACGAACCTCGTCCCTACCAGTGGGCATAACTTCCAGAGCATACCTCATAAGCTCCACAAACTTCCTATGATAAGTGGTCACACTCATACTTTCTGTCTGTCTCAAACCTAGAAATTCAATTTTCTTCGTCTCCAAGACATGTGGTGGATAGAAATGGGAACTAAGAGCCTCTGTAAACTGTTCCCAGTTGAACCCGGGTCGAGCGAGTAGGCCGTGCTCGCGAGTCCTCCACCAATGCAGTGCTTCCCCTTCCAGATAGTGGGAAGCTACATAGACCTTCTGGTCCTTAGGACAGTTGATACTAATAAGAACCCGACCCAACTGATACTTCCAGTTCTCCAAATCAGAAGGACTGGCACCCCCTGCAAACTTTGGTGGACGGTGCTTTGTGGACAGATCCACATAGTCCACATGGGTTGGAACAGGGGCAGGGGCAGGCTGCACTACAGTCTGTGGTAACATCTGAAATAACTAGGGATGTAAACGGGTAGGGTAGGGTACGGGTAGGCCACCTCCACTCACTACCCGAAATATAATTATCCTACCCTTACCCTACCCTATTACCCTAAAATTAAATATCGGGTAGGATTCGGGTAATACCCGTCGGGTATGAGGATTATCTGCGGGTAAACGGGTACCCGAAATCATAAATATTATATAGTTAACCGACTCTACCCGACCCAACTTTAATAAAGAAAAAACTTATTTTTCACCATAAAAAATAAATAAAACCTTTATTATTGCACGAGAACAAAATTTAAAAGAATATTTAAAAGAAACCGCTAAAGCAACATAAATAAATACTGTAATATTCAAGAATATTCAGTAAAAAATTCATAAATCTTTTTACTGCCAAATCTCATACGTTAATAAATTTGAAATATAAAAATATATAAATAAATAAACAAACATATAAATATATCTCAATATATAATATAAATTAAATATATATAAGTATATATAGATAAATAAATATATATATTTAATCGGGTAATCGGGTAGGGTAATCGGGTAATATATGAAATCCGTACCCTACCCGCATCCGATATGATTTATTTCGATTTCGGGTAATACCCTACCCGATTACCCGATTATCTCTATCCTACCCTACCCGATACCCGATTACCCGACGGGTTACCCGACCCTACGGGTAAAGTTGACATCCCTAGAAATAACTGTGCCAGTGCTCACAGGTGGTACCTCTGGTGCGGGTGGAGGAGGAGGAGGTAGTCCATCGTTCCCCTGTTCAACTCCATCAGGTGGAACCATATTTTCCATCTCCTCAGGTGCAAAGTCCCCTACCCTATCTCCAACGGGTGGACCCTGGTTCCTGCGGGACCTTCCCCGTCGACCAGCACCTCTAGCGCGATAAGGAACCATTCTGATATGCAAAACAGACACAACATGAACAAACATGTCAGCAGAAATCACCAACATACCATATAACCCATATATCTGATGGCATAATAAAGAATAAAACAATTAAATAATTAAATAACAATGAATTCGCAGTCCTCAATGACTGTGAAGTCTCAAGGATCCTAACTGAAGTACCATTGTTTTTCCACAGTTGCCCCAACTGTGTCTCACACTGGTATGCGCATATCTCAACAAGAAATAATAAAAATGAAAATCTACACTATATGTTTCCCACACACAACTCACCGCCGATGTCTACACAAATTTTATTGCAATAAAAGAGCACACATGCTCTGATACCACTCTGTAATGCCCCGAAAATTCAAACCTGATTTTCGCAAGCATTACCGCCGTACTAACTATCCTAAACTAGTGGCCAGCTAATTTAAAACAGCTAGTACAAGGCTGAGCGAACCTAAAGTGATCATCTGATTAATCTAATTTCATGTGGAATCTAAAATAAAATAAAACACAAAGGTACTTAAATAATCCCCTCAGAATAACCGAAAAACAAAACAATCCCTGTCAGAGTATCAGGCTACAAGCCTCTCAAACATAATATGGCATCCTGCCAATATAACAGAAACAAGGCTACCAGCCAAAGCAGTAGACACATAAGGCCACAGGCCGACAGAATGTAAATCTTAGGCTCACAGGCCTCAACTAGTCAACAAAGTATCAAGTAATAGCAATCAACAGTGTACCACATAAATAAACATAATAAAAAGAACATGAGAATCCTATCTATGTGATCTCTCATCCCCATACCCCAATCATGCTCCAGCGCCTCCAGCAGGATCTATAAAACAGACAAAAGCAAAGGGAGTCAGTACAGCGTACTGAGCAAGGCTACGTGTCGGGGAGTAAAGGGAAACAGAACCAACAACCATAGTAATAAATAAATAAATAAATAAATAAAACAAGAGCACAATATAAGTAAAGCAATTAAACATCACACCGTCCCATACCGGTGCTTCCACCACAATCATACAATTTATGCAAGTGATGCATGGCCTAACATACACCTATCTACCCTATATGCAAATACAATGAACATGCCTAGCCGACGCCTAAAAACCCGGGCGGTATGAACCCACGGGTGAGGATATCATCAACTCCAACCCGTTATAGGGTAACATACACCATCCCCGCAGGGATAACATGCATTATAGCCAATATCCAGGCATCACAGCCAATTATCCACCCCGCAGAGCCATCGGGACTCAACAACACCTATGAAGGCTGCCCGATCAAATAAATCATCACCACAACCCATCGGGTTACATATCCGTCAATTCCAATGTCATACCATTCATATGACACATAATAAGATGTTCAAGCAACTAGACAATATTCTTAAATACTTACAGATGCTAGTATAACTAACAATTTCCAATGTAGTATTCATAACTTTTCAGCTCAAATTAATCATAAACAGAGCTTCCATGATGCAATTACTTCAATCTCCTATCCTGCCCTGCACACCCACTTAAACAAATGCTTACAATTATATATATACACTCTCACATGGTCATAATCCACGCCACTTCATGAAGGAAGAAACTAATTGTAACGCCCCAAAAATTTAAAACCAAATTTCTGTGACGTCACTGCCGTGTTACCTCTCTTAAACTGTTGGCCAATCAATTTAAGATCAATAACACATAGCCAAGTAAACAGGAAGCCAATGAATCATAATACAAATCCAGAAAGGAAACCTCACATCATAACAGACGTCCGGCTTACAAGCCTTATTCATGCGACATAACAGTCGACATAAAAGTCTCATCTCAACCTGTCAGAGACATCAAGTTAAACACAAGACAGTACATAGTATAATGTTCAAGACAAGCACATAAGTCCACAACATGCTAATGCATCCCTAGGTAGATCACTCATCCCCAAACCCCACATCGTGCTCAGGCTCTGCGTCCTCCCCGGGAATATCTATACATAAAAACATAGCAAGGGTCAGTACAAGGTACTGAGCAAGAATAGAAGAATCGGCATAAGGGGAAACAAGAATTAACTTGATTCCCTAAAGTATATTTATACATATAGGTGGAGGTATATTACGTTATTAAACATTTATTAGGCATAACATAAAAATTAAACAGTGCAAATAAGTAAACATCACACCGTCCCATACCGGTGCTTCAACCACTGCAAATAAGATGAATGATGGATGATGAGATGAAATGTTATGACCTAGGATGTCTATCTACCCTAAATGCAACACATAAGCATGCCTAGCGCGCACCTAGGTACCATGGTCGGTATTCCCTCCCATATAAGGGTCCACTCCCCTTAATGGTCGAGAGACATACCCACAGTGCCCCCGCCGCGGACACTAACAGCTGAGATCGTGGCTTACGGCAAGCGGGTCAGGCTAAGGGTCATGAGCCCTTTCCAGCCAAAATCAGACTAGGATATAAATCCTTTTCAGTCTCAATGCTTCTGGGTAGCAATCCCACTATGCCCAATCGGATACCGACTCGTAAGCATAGCGTATCCTACCGTCGTGGCATTTCATATCATCACAGATATTCACATATCATCACAGATATTCACATATCATCACAGTATCAATGCTTCTGGGTAGAGATCCCACTATGCCCAATCGGATACCGACTCGTAAGCATAGCGTATCCTACCGTCGTGGCATAATTTGATTCACAACATATCATCACAGATATTCAGATATCATCACAGATATCCAGATTCAATTCAATCACATGTCCATACGTAATTCAACGCATCAGGACAAAATAACAACTCGTCTCGAGTTAAGTATAATCCGGGGTGTGCCAAGTCCCACGTATCGGCATCAACAACTCATCGCGAGTTAAGTATCAAAGGTGTGCCAAGCCCCACATATCGGCACCAACACATATTCAGATTCAATTCCACACATGTCAATACGTAAATTACGCGTCATGACAAAATAAACAACTCACCACGAGTTAAGTGTCAAGGGTGTGCCAAGCCCCACATATCGGCACCAACACTCACATCAACATAGAAGCGAGACAAGACTCGATCTCCACTAAGGCATAGTAGATCACCGCTAATCGCAACTAGGTTCAAAGATTGTGAGCATAATGATAGTTATGGCATGCTAGAAGCATAAGAAGAACTAAGGAAACACGAAGGACGAAGAATCGGAAAACGAGCGAACGAATCGCGCGGGCAGAAGGGGCGGCGCGCACCCCGCGCGGTTTTCTCAAGAAAACCGCGCCAACCCCGCGCGGGTTTTGTCACGGGCGTCGTGACGTTCGTGTCGCGCGCTGCTCGCGCGCTGTTTGGCTAAAGGGCGCGCCAAGTACGCGCCGACACATCAGAAACGATGGAAATGGCGGTTTCCGGCCATTCCACCGATTATGCCCCCATTTAGGCCTATCTCTACCCTTGCCTGGTATTGAGATGGTCCAAACTCTTCCAATACAGCTCCCCAACTCCTCCAAACACCAATACCAAGCTACATAACAAGAAAATCAACCAAATCATCAAAATTTCATCCAAGAACATGATTTCTTGATCTTGAAACCTTTTGAAGCTCAAAAACTGAAATTACTCAACCAAAAGCATTACCTTAGCTCCCACAACTGATTTGCAACTCCCAAGCAAGGATTTAACACAAAGTCCAAGCGATCTACAAGAATTTCAACCAAAATCATTCAATCCCGTCACTTGTTTTGCCCCCTTCACAAACCACCTCAAAACTCTTCAAAATCATGAATTACTATGAGGAAATTACTTACCAAAGGTAGTATAATGAAACCCCCAACTGATTTGGGCATAAAATCAAGGTTTTGGGAGGATTTGGCACCAACCCTAGCCTTCCCAAAAATGGTGACGGGAATGAGGGAAGAGAGGGGAAGAGAAGATGAGGAAATGGGTTTCCAACACCCAAAATCTGATTTTTAAGGGTAAAATGGATCCGGGTCGGGTCGGAATGTGGGTTAAAAGGTCTACACCACTTGTCTTGACCACATTGCACCCATTTGAGCACTTGACTCTTACTATCTTGTGAGTTGAACTCACTTATTTCCCCCACTTAAATCTTCATTCCCTACAAAATAATCCACATACTAAATCTTTTGTTAATTAACCATAATTAAATTAATTAATTATGAGTTAATTAAATCGGGGTGTTACAATCTCTCCCCCTTAGGATCATTCGTCCTCGAATGAAAAAGTATGGATTAAGGTCATTACTTCACTGAATTGGAGTCAAATCCAATTCAGGATAACGCCTCGCCATGCTTTCCTTTGTCTCCCAAGTGGCATCCTCTACGCCATGTCTCGACCAAAGTACTTTCACCATTTGGATCACCTTATTGCGAAGTACCTTTTCTTTAGTGTCGAGAATCGCCACGGGGTATTCTTCGTATTCTAGGTTGTCATCCAACTCCACTTCCTCCAGTTGTATAATCTTGTCAGGATCCGAGATAAACTTCCTCAACTGAGAGACGTGGAAAACGTTGTGCACCTTTCCCACCTCAGTTGGCAATTCTAACCGGTAAGCAACCTTCCCAATCTTCTTAGTGATCTCATAGGGGCCTATAAATCTGGGACTCAGTTTCCCCTTCTTCCCAAATCGTCTCACGCCCCTCATGGGTGACACTCTCAAGAGTACCCAATCTCCAATCTCGAATTCAATGTCTCTCCTGGACAAATCAGCATAACTCTTCTGACGATCCTGAGCTTCCTTCATTCTGTCTCTGATCACTCGTACCACTTCAGTGGTCCATTCAATGAGTTCAGGACCCATCACCACTCGCTCTGAAGGATCACTCTAACACAAGGGCGTCATATCACGCACAGAACAAAAGTATACCGGATACCCTTTTCTAATTAAAGCTGCAAAAGTGACAGAAGATACCACTCGAATGTTAGGAGGGTAATAAACCACTTGCTCACCTTCTTCATCGGTGAAGGAAATCCTTGGTATCCCGCAGTCTAATCTGGCTTGATACTTAGACAGCCAATCCATTCCCAAAATCACGTCAAAATCGGCCAAATCTAGCACCACTAGATTCGCTCTGAACTCTCGATCTTTGATGATTATCTGTGCATCGGGTTTAATCCACTGGCTCCGCATGAGGTCTCCCGAAGGTAGCGTAACAGGGAGTTGATAAGCCTCCAGTGGTCCCATATCATTATTAGTTACGAATTCCGATGATATAAACGAGCATGATGCACCAGAATCATATAAGGCATAAGCAGGCACATTATCAACTAGTATAGTACCTACGCATGTGATAACATAAGGCACTACCGGGGGCACTTGTTACAGATGGTTACGTTGATCAAGATTGAAATTGAACAATGGGCAACTTACCAGTCATGACATCATCTCGCCCATCTAGCTCAGCCCGCTCAATCACATTGAGGCGGCCCCCACGGTTCCCCTGTGGTCCACGACCTCTGTCTGCACCTCTTCCACGCGACGCATTCCCACCAGACGCATCTGAAGTAGATCCTCCTACTCGACCCACCGACTGGGGGCACTGTGACCTCAAATGTCCTTGCTGTCCGCAATTCCAGCAGTGGGGTCCGCTTCTATACGGTGGCTGTGCATAAGTCTGAGGCCTAGAGGTCTCTCTACCGCTTCTCGGCCTCGTCTGCCTATGATGGGGTCTAATTGGCCCCCCTGACTCCCTGCGACGAGCGGCCCACACGCGCTACACATCAGCACGAGCTCTTTCAATGAATAAAGCCTGATCATATACTGAAGCTAAGCAGGCGTGTTGGTTGCTAAACCCAGTCCGGATCTCAGCCTTCAATCCATCCACAAACTTCGAAACCTTATCTTCCTCATCAGCAACTAGCATTGGTACGTATGACATGAGTTCCACAAAACGACCATAGTACTCAGACACTGTCATATTTCCTGCTTGCTCTAAGTTGAGAAATTCCCTCTTCTTAACATTCATCATCTGCGTAGTGAAAAAGTGGGATCTCAAAGCATGACAGAAAACTTCCCATGAAAAGTTGGGTCTCGCCATAAGCTCACTCTTACACGATCTCCACCAATGGAGAGCTGGTCCAGTAAGATACTGCCGTCCCACCCTGACCTTCCAATCCTCTGGGCAGTCTATATTCTCGAAGATCTCCTCCAAATGATAAATCCAATCAGTCAGAGCAACCGGGTCTACTCCTCCACTAAAGACCGGCGGTTGATAATGCCTTGCTAGATGCACGTAATCCACGGGTCTGGGTGGTGGTTGTGCAGGTTGATTCGCCTGCCCCTGATACATCCCATTCATAGCATTAAACATATATTGCATAAACTGAGGGTCAATGGGCATCTGCACAGGTGGCGGTGGTGGTGGTGGCACTGGTTCGTCCTCATAGTTCAAGTCATCCTCCACCCCTACAGGTTCCTCAATTGGAACATTTTCCACGTGATCATCGCCAAGTCCACCATCCTCATGGTACTGTCCACGACCCCCAATAGCTGGCCCCTGATTCCTACGAGGCCTTCCCCTCTTCTTGGGTTCTCCACCCCTGCGCGGCGGCATCCTATATTCGTAACGTAACGAGATATTCAGTAACACTCGGTAAATAAGAATAATTCTTTACCGAACAGCAATTATTAAGTATAGAATCCCTGGAATATTCCCAAGGATTGATCCTGGTTTGATTCACAAACCACAATCCACCCTATAGGGGACGCAGATAACCAGAAACAATGCAATTAACAAGAATATAAGCAGAGTTAGATGCAACTCCTACACTATATGCTTTCCCCCACACATCTCACCACATGCTTGTGTTAGAATTCTAAGCACATACGAGCAGACATGGCTCTGATACCAACCTGTAACGCCCCAAAAATTTAAAACCAAATTTCTGTGACGTCACTGCCGTGTTACCTCTCTTAAACTGTTGGCCAATCAATTTAAGATCAATAACACGTAGCCAAGTAAACAGGAAGCCAATGAATCATAATACAAATCCAGAAAGGAAACCTCACATCATAACAGACGTCCGGCTTACAAGCCTTATTCATGCGACATAACAGTCGACATAAAAGTCTCATCTCAACCTGTCAGAGACATCAAGTTAAACACAAGACAGTACATAGTATAATGTTCAAGACAAGCACATAAGTCCACAACATGCTAATGCATCCCTAGGTAGATCACTCATCCCCAAACCCCACATCGTGCTCAGGCTCTGCGTCCTCCCCGGGAATATCTATACATAAAAACATAGCAAGGGTCAGTACAAGGTACTGAGCAAGAATAGAAGAATCGGCATAAGGGGAAACAAGAATTAACTTGATTCCCTAAAGTATATTTATACATATAGGTGGAGGTATATTACGTTATTAAACATTTATTAGGCATAACATAAAAATTAAACAGTGCAAATAAGTAAACATCACACCGTCCCATACCGGTGCTTCAACCACTGCAAATAAGATGAATGATGGATGATGAGATGAAATGTTATGACCTAGGATGTCTATCTACCCTAAATGCAACACATAAGCATGCCTAGCGCGCACCTAGGTACCATGGTCGGTATTCCCTCCCATATAAGGGTCCACTCCCCTTAATGGTCGAGAGACATACCCACAGTGCCCCCGCCGCGGACACTAACAGCTAAGATCGTGGCTTACGGCAAGCGGGTCAGGCTAAGGGTCATGAGCCCTTTCCAGCCAAAATCAGACTAGGATATAAATCCTTTTCAGTCTCAATGCTTCTGGGTAGCAATCCCACTATGCCCAATCGGATACCGACTCGTAAGCATAGCGTATCCTACCGTCGTGGCATTTCATATCATCACAGATATTCACATATCATCACAGATATTCACATATCATCACAGTATCAATGCTTCTGGGTAGAGATCCCACTATGCCCAATCGGATACCGACTCGTAAGCATAGCGTATCCTACCGTCGTGGCATAATTTGATTCACAACATATCATCACAGATATTCAGATATCATCACAGATATCCAGATTCAATTCAATCACATGTCCATACGTAATTCAACGCATCAGGACAAAATAACAACTCGTCTCGAGTTAAGTATAATCCGGGGTGTGCCAAGTCCCACGTATCGGCATCAACAACTCATCGCGAGTTAAGTATCAAAGGTGTGCCAAGCCCCACATATCGGCACCAACACATATTCAGATTCAATTCCACACATGTCAATACGTAAATTACGCGTCATGACAAAATAAACAACTCACCACGAGTTAAGTGTCAAGGGTGTGCCAAGCCCCACATATCGGCACCAACACTCACATCAACATAGAAGCGAGACAAGACTCGATCTCCACTAAGGCATAGTAGATCACCGCTAATCGCAACTAGGTTCAAAGATTGTGAGCATAATGATAGTTATGGCATGCTAGAAGCATAAGAAGAACTAAGGAAACACGAAGGACGAAGAATCGGAAAACGAGCGAACGAATCGCGCGGGCAGAAGGGGCGGCGCGCACCCCGCGCGGTTTTCTCAAGAAAACCGCGCCAACCCCGCGCGGGTTTTGTCACGGGCGTCGTGACGTTCGTGTCGCGCGCTGTTTGGCTAAAGGGCGCGCCAAGTACGCGCCGACACACCAGAAACGATGGAAATGGCGGTTTCCGGCCATTCCACCGATTATGCCCCCATTTAGGCCTATCTCTACCCTTGCCTGGTATTGAGATGGTCCAAACTCTTCCAATACAGCTCCCCAACTCCTCCAAACACCAATACCAAGCTACATAACAAGAAAATCAACCAAATCATCAAAATTTCATCCAAGAACATGATTTCTTGATCTTGAAACCTTTTGAAGCTCAAAAACTGAAATTACTCAACCAAAAGCATTACCTTAGCTCCCACAACTGATTTGCAACTCCCAAGCAAGGATTTAACACAAAGTCCAAGCCGATCTACAAGAATTTCAACCAAAATCATTCAATCCCGTCACTTGTTTTGCCCCCTTCACAAACCACCTCAAAACTCTTCAAAATCATGAATTACTATGAGGAAATTACTTACCAAAGGTAGTATAATGAAACCCCCAACTGATTTGGGCATAAAATCAAGGTTTTGGGAGGATTTGGCACCAACCCTAGCCTTCCCAAAAATGGTGACGGGAATGAGGGAAGAGAGGGGAAGAGAAGATGAGGAAATGGGTTTCCAACACCCAAAATCTGATTTTTAAGGGTAAAATGGATCCGGGTTGGGTCGGAATGTGGGTTAAAAGGTCTACACCACTTGTCTTGACCACATTGCACCCATTTGAGCACTTGACTCTTACTATCTTGTGAGTTGAACTCACTTATTTCCCCCACTTAAATCTTCATTCCCTACAAAATAATCCACATACTAAATCTTTTGTTAATTAACCATAATTAAATTAATTAATTATGAGTTAATTAAATCGGGGTGTTACACTAATAAAAGCTTACTGTTCATTAATCAATACTCCAATTGTGTAGTGTTGAACTCAGGTTACGAAAGAAAGAATTCAACTAAACTTATCTTAATTGCAAGTTAGTAAATATTTAACTAGTACTGATCAAACACTTTCAAAATCAACATTTGATACCAAACTCCCACTACCAGCTTGGTAACGTGAGTATTGGATTCATGGGTCACAAAATCAATATACATTGATTGACCAAACCCACAAAGATTAACAATTCCACTTTACACACACTCGGTTACACACAGACAGCGGACAACCTCAATAAAATAGCAGATCGGGAATCACCCTTTCCGGAAACAATATACACGATTAACCATTTCCGGAAATCACCCGCAATACCCCTCAAACACGTAATTTAAGCATACAAATCCCTTGCCTGATATCTTTCCAACGATTAAACACCTCCGAATGTCCAATTCGATCGATCGATCAACTCACAAATCCCCAAATCCTACCAATTCAAAACATCTCCAAATCACCACCAAAACGAACGAAATAAAAATTATTGCGAAGAAGACGACGAGGAGAATCACTTACCAACAACCGATTAATCAATCGGCCAAGAAACGCGATAGTTTGAACGAGCCGAAGATTACTCCAAACCCTTCTCTCTCGGCCGTTCTCTCCTTCTCTCTCGTTTCTTGTTTTCTTTCTTTTCCTCAAATTACAAAAGAACCCCATTTAACTCCCAATAAAAGAATAATTACAAACGACCCCCCAATCCTTTTCAAGTACAACAAATTGCCCCTATCCGGACTGAATTGCAAAAACAACCATATACCAAATTATTTAAACAGTCCAATTAATTAAATCGGGTCATTACATCAAACCCCCAATCAGGTGGAAAAAATATAAACTAGATTGCTTTTACCATTGAAAAACTAAATATATATAGTTTCACTTTTATATCTAACATAATAAGAACAATTGAAAAAAATACCATTAAACTATTAAAAATTCACCAACAACAGTTGACTTGAGTGGATTGGGGTTCTAGTCGCTTAAGCTTGTGTATGCAAAAAATTGCTTTGGGAGAGGTGCTGTTAATTGCCCATACAGATCCTCGATGGATTAGTTTTGGGTCAAATGTGGCATGGAATACTCGGTTACTCACCAAAAAAGTTCGAATAAATTATATGTTTGCATTATTAAGGTTCTAAAAATATCATTTTACTCTCTAATATGTTGTCCATTTTGAATATTATCCCTAAAACTTTTAAAGAATACTATCTAAATATACTTTTTTTTGTTATCTTTTCATTTTTTAAGGGAAAAAAAAAAGAAATTTCCAAAAGATATACCCCAATTAAAAAAAATTCTAAAATTAGTACTTAAACTAATTTTTTCACAAAAAACAGACCCCAACTTTATAATATTAGAAAAATCAATCAATTTCCACATTTCCTTTGGAAATATCATTTTAACTAATCAATTTTTCAAAGTTTTTATTTGGCCCTATTTTTTTAGAAAAAAATATGATTTATTCTGCATTATATAATATTGTGTAACACCTATAAATTTATATTTAATATTAAATATATATACTTTTTTGATAAATTGACTGATTATTACTAATTAGAATTTTTTTAGCTTATTGATTTCTATTAATATTTTAGGTTCAAATTTTAATAAAAATTCATTTAATAATATTATATATAAAGTTTATAATTTATAATTTTAATTATATATTTAAAAATAGAAAATATAATTATGTAATTTAATTTATTTTCAATTTACATCTTTTCAAAATAAATAGAAAGATTTCTCAAAATCTTTTACATTAATATATAAATTTATTTACTAAATATAGATGAAATTATAGAAAGATATTTTTGAAGAATATTTAAAATAGATTAAATTAATTCATGCCACATGTCATCATCTGGTATTTTTGAGATGATGACGTGATGTTTATGAGGTGTCATCATAGAAACCGTAGATATGTAATATGTTTATGATGTTTTATAATAATTTACAGATGTACCCTTGATTTGATATTTTTTAATAAGATTTAAAATAAAAATATTAGATTAATAAGGGCAATATAATCTGCACAGATCAAAAAGTATTCAGGATTTATTATACAGATATATATGCCATATTTTTACAAAAATATATCATTTCTCCTAAAAGTAATATACAATATAGTTGTTTATCGATAGAAAATATGTTTATAATTATATCATTCTAATTGTATATAAATAATACTATGGTATAAATTTTATTTATGTTTTATTATATTAAAAATAATACAAAAATTGTCATAATTAAGAGAATTGGAAAAATTCATATTTTATGGATAATTAGTTTAGAGTAAATTAGTTATTTTCGTAAAACACATTATAAATAAAAGAATCGGGTGTATAAAGAGTTATGCGGTGCGAATAGATCCATCAGTAAATAAAGAAGGAAATTTAATTTTTTTTAAATCTATTTATTAAGAAATACTTCATTAATCTATATTTTAACATATTTGCAATAGACGGAAGAACAAATATAAATCTAACTTTGTTAGAAATTGAAAGGCTAATTGCTTTAAATTCTATAAATTTGAAAATTTTCTCGGGAATGCGAGTACTGAATAAAGTTTTAACGTCTGAAACAGATAATCTATTGATACTAGAATAGACATATTATAATAAGGAAGAAAGGAATGCAGACCATGCTAAGTTATTACCTTTATTGACTAATGAACAGAGGAGTGTTTATAATGAAATAATGTATGTAGAGTTAATAGTGATGAGGGTTGATTCTTTTTTCTGTACGTGGTGGAACTGACAAGACATTTATCGATAATTTATCTAGAAAATATTATGTTTAGCCCTTCGTGGGAGAAGTGATATTCTAGATTTGGTATTCCACTAGATTTTGACGAGAATTCTACCTGCAAAAAACTTATGCCATAAAATTATTTAACATCTCTTCTCATTAAAACAAAACTCATTATTTGGGATGAAAATTCTTGATTGGTAGAATGATTATGAGCCCGTCTGAATTAACCAAATTCCTCATTCGATTTCAAAGGAAAAAAGTCACACTCGCATTTTGTTTTACTATGACTATAAAAACAAAAAGTCAATTTTTACTCATGTTAGTGACACGTTGCAATATCTCGCGTCACTGGAAAGATTCAAAGTATTAATGTAATTAAGATGGATTAACCCAAGATACTACAAGATATATTATTTACAGTGAAAATTATATATGGCAGAAATTTGCACAATGAATTCTTCATGTAGTAGGTGATGGTAATTTGTAAATCTGGTATTGATCTTGGAGATATACAATTAGATGTGATATTTCCAGATGATAATTTTATAAACTCTACAGGAGATCCTATAACAGCAATTGTTGAGAGTACTTATATAAATATAAACTGCGCCACTTTAAATCCAGATAGTTTTAAAGATATTGCAATACTAATTCCTATCAATGAGACTGTTGATACGATTAATTATTACATCATAGAACGCATGTCTGCAAATGAAAATGTATATCAGTTCTAACAATATTTGTCAAGATGATGAAAGTATAGATAATGCCAATGAATGATTTTCATTGGAATATCTAAACACGAGTAATTGTTCTGGATTACCGAATCATGAAATATAATTAAATTAGGGTTGCATAATTATGTTTATAGAAATATAGATCCATCAAATAAAGTATGCAATGTAAGTAGGTTGATAGTAACCAAGATGTGAACCATATTGTTGAGGTTAAACTAATTTTTGGAAACCATGAAAATAAAAAATTCCTGAGTAGTAGAATGATTACATGCCTATCTAATTTAATCAAATTCCTCATTCGATTTCAGATGAGAAAATTTCAATTTGTAGTTTGTTTTGCTATGATTATAAACAAAAGTCAATGTCAATCTTTAAAGAATGTTGGACTTTATCTTCCAAAATTAGTTTTTAGCCATGAATAGTTATGTTGCGATATTTTGTGTCACTATCAAGATGTGGCTCAAAGTATTAATATGCAATTGAGAATGATTAACTCAAGATACCACAAGAAATGTTATTTAAAATAAATTTTATATATGATAGAAAATTTGCAAAATCGATACTTGATGTAGGTGATGGTAAGGTAGGTATTGATTTTGAAGATCTACAATCAGATGTGATATTTCCGGATGATATTATTATAAACTATACGAGTGATCCTATAGCGACAATTTTTAAGAGTACATATACAAATATAAACTGCACAACTTCAAATTCAGATATTTTTAAAAATAGTACTATATTTGCCCCTACCAATGTGATTTTCATGAATGAAATATTTAGCAAATTGTGAGGGAATTTTTCATATTATGCTTAATATTTATATTTAAATTTTGTTTTATTTTAATTTATATTTCAAATTAAATAAAAATATTATTTTAATAATTATTTTTATTGATCTGGTAGGTTTGTACTGGACAAGCCACAGAAGCTAAAGAAGACGGTATAATATGATTTCTTAATTAGTTTTAAAAATAGATATAAAATCATTGCACATTTTTTATTTCTCAAAATATAATTTTTTATTATTTTATAAAATATAAATATATATCATATAGTAAAAGATATAAATATGACGTCGAGTCTCGACGGATTACTTACTAGTCTTAACTACTAGTATTAAATTACTACCATATTGAATATTCTTACATTACAAATAAAAAAGTACAGTACGTTTTAGAATTTGTCATTTACCTTCAAAACATCTGATAAAATTACAATTTATTAGATATAAAAACACTTAATACAACACTTAAAAAATACTACTATAAAATAATAATAAGTATTCAACAGATTGAGTGACACAAAATCCAAATTATTTGATAAAGTTTCAGCTTCAAATTTTATGAAAACTAAAAATTATTTTAAACTTTTAGAATACCAAAAAAGAACCTTATTAATTCAAAAATTTTAATGATTTATAATGCATCTAGATAGATGAATTGGGTCTAAAGAAAAATATAAGGAAAAGATTTGAAATTCCGATGGACTTGTAATTATAAATTTAATACTGTAAGAAAATAAAAAGAAAATATGAGGATTTGAATCCTTTTATTTATTAATCCAAATTTCAAAACACTTAAAAAAATTCGTTATTATAAATTTTAAACTCCCAAATAAGAGGAGCACCGACTTGTGAAATCGATGTCGAATTTTTTTATTTGTTTCTTTTAAAATAATAATAATAATAATAATAATAATAATAATAATAATAATAATAAAGCAACAATAAATTTGGCCCTCAATTACCCTAATTGCAAATACGTCCACCCCCTTTTTTCCAACGCAGATTCGCCCATCCTGCGTCGAATTCAGTAATTTTGTGACCCCTTTGCTCGCTGCTCCTTGCAGACAATCGGAAGACCAGAATTTTTAGCTATTGGTCCAATTTTGGTTCCAGGTGTTGTCTCTCTTCCATTTTAATTGGTACTGTGTTTATTAGTTCATCCTTCATCTTTCGTTTGAATTTCGTTTGTTCTTTCCGTTTGGCAATGTAAATCTTCCGGTATTAGTGCTTGATTGTGTGTGTGGGAGAGGATACTGGGTTTGAATGGTCCGAAGCTTAGATATATAAAATTCTGGAATTTTTATCTATAATGATGTTTGAAGATTTTGTTTTTTGGTGGAGGCAGCGGCAAGGGGCTTTGGGGGTTGGTGGGTGGGGAGGGGTGTTATTTCATTAGTTTGTTGTGTGATTACATGGTTGTTAATGTTCAGAATCTCTCAGAGATAATAGGCGTTTCAGAAGCGTTTCAGAATTTCGACACATATCTTCTAAGATTGTGCTTGCAGAATTTCATAGTATTCCTTTTGTCTTTTTCTTGTTTTCTTTATTTATTTTATGAGTATTGCTGTTTCTGCCAATTCCTCCGTACGGGCATTCAATGATTGCATTCTTAATTCCTAAGGTATGCATATAGAGATGGTGGTATATAGGTTGAAATTTCGAAGGGTGCAGATTTTGATCCAGATAATATATCATTGTTATTCTGGCTAGCCTCATTTGAAAATTTCATTGGCTTGTTCTGTTTCTCTCATAGTAGTATATTCTTAGAACTGAATTAACTAACCCACATGATTTATAGGTTAGTTTTTAACACCGTCTTTTTTGGATTGAATGCTCATAAAGTCTAGGAACTTCCAATCAGATCAAATTGGCGGGTCACTGCTGGAATTTTGGGGTTGATATATCATTTATTTTGATTCTATCATATTTCGAAAACATCAAGGCCCTCAACTTGTCACTTAAATTTTTTTTCTCGAATTTGACATTGAACAGCTATTTAACCATGGCTGAGCCTGAAGTTGAGAAGAAAGTAATAGTGATTTGTCAGTCTGGTGGTAAATTTGGGACCAATGCAGAAGGTGAACTATCATATGACGGTGGTGATGCACATGCCATGGAAGTTGACGATAAAATGGAGTTTATGGATTTCAAGATGGAGGTAGCGGAGATGTTTAATTGCAATCTCACTACCATGTCCATGAAATATTTTCTTCCTGGAAACAGAAAGAATCTCATTAACATTTCCAATGACAAAGATCTGAAGCGGATGATCAAATTCCATCACAACTGCAACACCGCAGAGATATATGTTATAACTGAGGAAATCGTTGTTCCTGTTGCATCCTACATGCCCGGCAGTAGGTAGTTTTTTTTTGGTTATCAGATAGACTTAAAGTTTTATTTACCATCCATGAAACATATTGGAATATTCTATCTTGCAGGTCTAGTCAGACAACTTTTCCTGAAGCTGAGGTTCCTCTTGAGGCTCCATCAACTATGATTGTAGATGATATGGATGAACCTGGTCTTCTGATAGATGCAACATTTGATTTGGTCAGAGATACCAACTATGACAAAGCTGAGGGTGATGTACCAACTGAAATTTCTATACCTACTGAAATGCCTGTTCCAGTTTCTTTTGTTAGTTCCTATGATGAAAAACATGCTAAAGCTGCACAGCAATGGCAAAACAATATTACTGGTGTGGGCCAGAGGTTCAATAGTGTACATGAATTTCGTGAGGCATTACGCAAATATGCAATTGCTCATCAGTTTGCTTTTAAGTACAAGAAGAATGACAGCGATCGTGTGACAGTAAAATGCAAAGCAGATGGCTGTCCATGGAGAATCCATGCGTCAAGGCTGTCGACAACACCACTTTTTTGTGTTAAGAAAATGAATTCAACTCATACATGTGAAGGTTCTATTGGAACCAATGGTTGTAAGGCGACAAGAAGTTGGATTGCTAGTGTGATAAAGGAAAAACTTGCTGTGTTTCCAAACTATAAGCCCAAGGACATTGTTGATGATATCAAACAGGAATATGGAATCCAACTAAACTACTTTCAGGCATGGCGTGGCAAAGAGATTGCTAAAGAGCAGCTTCAAGGTTCTTATAAAGAGGCATATAGTCAGTTACCAGTTCTCTGTGAGAAAATAATGGAAACAAATCCAGGAAGCCTAGCTGCTTTCACAACTAAGGAAGATTCCAGCTTTCAACGCCTGTTTGTCTCCTTTCAGGCTTCTTTGTATGGCTTTGAACATGGTTGCCGTCCTTTGCTTTTCCTGGACAGCATATTTTTAAAGGCAAAATATCAAGGCTCACTGTTGGCTGCTACAGCTGCTGATGGGAATGATGGATTTTTTCCTGTTGCTTTTGCAATTGTAGACACGGAATCTGATGACAACTGGCATTGGTTTCTACTACAACTGAAAAAAGCACTGTCGAATTGTCATGGGTTGACTTTCGTGGCTGATAGAGAGAAAGGGTTGAGAGAATCAATTGCTGAAGTTTTTCAAAATGATGATGTTCATCATGGTTTCTGCCTACGCCATATATCTGATCAGCTTCTTACAGATTTGAAAGGGAATTTTTCTCCTGAAGTGAAGCGAATCTTGGTGGATGATTTCTGGACTGCAGCTCTTGCCCCAACACCCGAAGGCTTTCACCGGTGCATGGAAAGCATTAAAAGTATTTCTGTACAGGCACATGATTGGATCATGCAAAGTGAACCTGATCACTGGGCAAATGCATTTTTCCGTGGTGCTAGATATAATCATATGACATCAAATTTTGGAGAGCTGTTCTACAGTTGGGTAAGTGATGCCCATGATTTGCCGATAACACAGATGGTTGAGGCAATTCGAAGTAAAATTATGGAACTAATTTGCTCCCGACGCTCAGAATCTGCCAATTGGCTGACAAGGTTGACTCCAATAATGGAAGAAAAGCTTGAGAGAGAGAGTATCAAAGCCAGCACTCTTCAAGTGTTGATCTCAGCAGGCAACAAATTTGAAGTTCGCGGTGAGATTTCCGAAGTTGTCGATGTTGATAATTGGGATTGTACCTGTAAGGGTTGGCAGATTACTGGGTTGCCTTGTTGCCATGCAATAGCCGTCATTGGTTGCCTTGACCGGAGTCCACATGATTATTGTTCTAGATACTTTACAGTCGACAGCTACAAAACTACATATTTGCAGTCTGTTCATCTTATTTCCAACGTTGATGTCCCCCCTGAGCAGAAGGGCAGTTCTCAGTTGGTGGTAACTGTAACCCCTCCACCAACCCGTCGTCCGCGTGGTCGACCCACTACGAAAAAACCTGGTTCACAAGATGTCCAGAAACGCAGAATCCTATGCAGCAGATGCAAGGGTACTGGGCACAACAAGTCTAACTGTAAAGAGTTCCTGCTGGAGTGCTAAGCTTATGGAATTGTAAGGATGTTTTCGGTTCCATTCTATTCCGCCTTATTTTTTCATTTATCATATCTTTTAACATAAATGACTAACAAACACATCCTTGCTGACAAACAGTCTAATCTTAATAAGATGGAAAAGAAAACAAAAGAATTTTGTGGGCAGCATTTATTTATTTATTTTTAATGCATACTTATAGTTTTGCAGTCTATAGGATCGTCTAGTTTGGTCCTTTGGGGTTGGGTCATTGTGCTGCATTTCTGACTATTGATGAGTTAATTTACTGAAACTTTATTAGGTGATCTGTTGATCCAAGTGCAGTTGAAACTCCACCTGTATTCTCGCAAGTTTGTTGAATGTTCAAAATGTTATATTTACATGCTCAGTTCACCCCTTCACCTTTTGTTACTATTAATTGTTTAACTTTTACTCAAATATTTATTATAATTATACAAAAAAAAAGAAAAAAAAAAGGTCAAATGAGATCTTATTGGATTTGTTTTTACTTGTACGTGTTGAGGGAAATGTAGCATTTAAAAAAACAAAACCGAGGGAGTACATCACTTGGCACGCATACATCATATATATAGCCAGTGAATAATATACTATAATTGAAATGGAGTAGTAACATGACCTAATAATACATTAATACCACCCCCAGACCAACTTGGTTAGGGTTCCATGTCAATGACAATTGATATGTCAACAAGTAGCATTACAAGATGTTCAAACTTTCTAAAAAATTACATGCAAATTGAGGGGAAAACGTTCCAAATAATAAGCATTGTGTGCTCTCTTACATCGCCAAATAATGGTAAGAAACTTGGCCTCCAAAATTGATGGAAGTGGGTAATAAATCTTCACGGACCCCCATTTGTTGCCAAGCTTTTCAACAAGAAACTAACGATCGCAATAAGTAATTAATTTGTGATTCTTCATGTTGATTACAAACAACATACTTCTATAATAGAGGAGAATGAAGCTGGGTCCACTTTGATGACAGACAATTTGCGACCTGCCCCGAACAATTGTATTACCTTTAATAAGTAATACTAAAGGTTTGCTCGTCACCACCCAATTGTATTGAGAAGCCATTTTTGAGATGTTGCCTTGGTTACCCTTTGCGAAAAATGGTACAAGGTCCAACTTAATTAATTTTGAGACGATGAGGTACATAACGATCCACCCAATACCAGGCTAAAATCATCAGACATTTACAAAATATTGCACTTGCACACACTACTACCGTGGGTTGTTTAATTTTTACCAAAATGTTGTCTTTGGACATGTTATAATAACATGAATATGACTGCATTTTATGCGAAAAAACCCATTGAATGTTCAACCTAAGAAGAATTCCCTACAGCAATAATTTGACTGTATCTAAATACTACTCCGTAAAAAAGTAACAAGTCTTCGGTGACGAGACCATCATATAAGCAGGTTATGTGAACACTGAACAATGAGATTATATATCCATTCAACTTGACGTCAATGAGATGCATTGTAAAGGAAACAGTGATGAAGGAAAAAGAGGGAGGACACCATTGTAAATGACCCCTCCTGCAGTTCACTTCGTTCAAAGAAGGTTGTCTTAATGGATATATGAATTTGTTTCAAGACATTTAGTGAGGTTGAGCTGTTAATTTGTGTGTCCAGGTTAAGTTCTTCTTGGCGAGTTGTGCTTAGTTAGACGGTTACTGTGATCATAATGTGCTGAATTGTTTATGGGATTTTCTACAGATAAAAAATTTTGATTTTAAGGAAAAGAAAGTGGAACGTAACAATCTGTTTTCATTCGAGACAAGTTTACTTAAAAAGCCTTAGAAACATCAAATTACATACTACAAGTGTTGCAGAGAGTACACCACACAAATTGACTGACTTCAGTTCAAACTTATTCCCAATTACAAGAAGGGGTGCCAGCCCAGGGACAATAAGTAATAGTATCATTATTATTACCATTGAAACTGGACAGCAACACAGAAAATCAACTACCACTGGTTCAGCTTACCAATAGCAGCATCACACACTTCACCACACATCATCACGCTTATCTATTTACATAAGTTTACAACGGTAGGAAATCTTACAAATTCAGATCTTGATGACCATCAAGAATTGCAAAGTAGAGATTGTGACAGTAACTGTACGCACCGTGCTGCCTAAAGGCCCGATGCTAATAGCTTAATATCTTGAAGTTCCGTGCTATTCAGTCGGGCAAAATGAAGAGAACAGGGTATTTCCTGAGATTTTCGGAGCGGGTACGGTATAACAATGTACAGTTGCTTCACAAGGCTGGTTTAGCACCAGTCTCTTTGCTCTTTAATCAGGGTTTCATTGCTCTCTCCCAGCTGCCAAGTAGCCATGATTCTTCATTTTCCCTATCCCTTTCCTCTAAAACTACACCTTAATTGAGGCGTGAATCAACCACGTATCAACTTTCTTTGAATCCTTACAATTCCAGAATACCCAAGTGAACAATGGTACAAGACCAGAAACTTCATAATTGTAAAGGCGAATGAATTTTATCTCCACGTATTCCTCAGGAATGGCAATTAACGTTCCCATGCCACCAGGTATGTTACCAAGTCCCAACATACCTCAGAAATTTTAATCATCGCATGCTCTCTTCGAAACTTGTTACAGATATTCCAAGAAGATAACCCCTGGTATGTCTTATGGTTCATAGCATGCTTTTACTTGTAACGATTGTATAAGCCCCAGAGAGATCACAGTAACCAATAAATACTATCTTTAGTCTTGATGTATCCAACTCCAATGGATCTCTTGCAGGGAGTAATTCAGGTCGTATCAAAATAACTAAAAAACGACAAGTTTTATCACCCCAGGCTGCTTACCAGCAGCCCAAATTTGGAAGGGAACAGCGAGTCTCATATAACGAGCTCTAAGTGCAAACCATTATGATGTGCAACGATAGTATTATGTCCTTGACTCCTATTCCCTCCCACATGTAACTTCTTCACAGGCTTAAGTAGCAGTTATCAACCCTATTTCAGGGTTGATCTCTGCTACCATAATCTTAATTGGTTTCCATTCTGACTTATAATTGCAAATAATCCACTTTTTCATGGTAATAACCATGTTCAATATTTGGAGTATCTCACCTAAAGGAATTTCTTTCAGGCACATCTTTCTCATAATTGTAGCAGCCTCAAACCTAGACACCAGATGAACAAGATCAAAGATAATGAAATAGAATGACCTCTGCAACAAATTACTATGTGGCAGAAATAGAGCATGTGTAGAATTAGTTAGAAGGCAACAAGATACAAAGAACAGACAAATACCTGCATTGAGCCTCAAGTATAGCAGTTCGCCCAGCAGAGGTTGAAAGAAATTTTTCAATTTCATCCCATGTCGATTTGTCGATCTGCTCCATATTCCCACCCTCAGGGTTCACACATTGCCAAAGCTTCTGATTTTTCCCAACATACAACTGCACTTTACCTAACTTCTGCTTTATCACCAACTGCTGTTCAACAGCACAAGCTAAAGCTTTTTTAACATCAGTATTACGATGACCAGGATCTCCATATTTAACACAGTGAATAATATTTCCCTCAGTAGGGAGAATTTTCTCATTTTTAAGAGTGTTTAGAGCAAGAAGAATTATCCCACTAAGACCTTGTGTATATTCAGAAGGATTGGGGCCTCCAGGCATTCCCAAAACAACATTATCGGAGGATGCAACAACTCCCAATGCAGAAGAAGAAGGTGGTGGTGAAATCTCTCGATTCCCTTGGGATAACTGGCTAATTGGTGGCTCTTGATGGAAAGAATTCTTCTTATTGTACCCTTTTTGGGGACTGTTGAAGCCAGCACGGTTTGGGGAATGGCTTGGAGACTTAGAAGTGTGTCTTTTCTCTCCACCATTTCGTGGGACGGACGCAGGAGAATTGTGATTGTATGTAGACATTTTTAAATTCCCAATCTCAGGTACATATGTTGAAGAACCTGAGGTCAAGTTGGGTGAATCAGGCCTTTGTGGCATAGCAATGGGAGGATGCCAGCTCTGATTCATTGATGTGGAGCTAACAGACAATGCTTCAGGTTCAACAAGGAAACCGATTCCCTTCACTTGTTGAGGATACTGATCTTGTTGAGATGCTTGAGTGTTGCTACTGTTGATCCATGAAGGATCTGGAATACCGGGAGCATAAGTTGAACCCGATCCGCTAGTCACAACTTTCGGGATGTGATTGCCATCAGGGAACTGCTTAGGATGCCCAAGCACTGGTTGTTGGAGGTTGCTATTGTTATAATTTTCTCCATTCCCAGGCATATTCGGAACTTTTTGCATATTAGACTGATTGAAGTTTCTACGATTTTGCTTCCCCCCCTTATGCTTCTGGTCGGTCCCTCTTCCCATCGTATTCGAAGTTCTTGGCATACTTGAAAATTTGGGATTTCCCAAATGAGAATTTTCATGGAAAGAATTTGCAGGTTGGGAGGCCTGAACGTTCTCCATATTAAAAGAGTCAGAACCTGGTATAAATCCAGTACCATTTTTCGCAAATTGAGAAGGCTCGACGTTGGCAACTGGTGGTCCTCCAGCTACCAGACTCGTCCAAAGCCAAACACTCTTTGCAGCAGCAAGAAGAGGTGCAGAAGCTTTCTGTGGTTGTGCTAGAAGAATATTGTATCTACGCATGCGCAACTGGTGAAGAGCATTCGAGAAGTCTCGGTCTCCAGAAATTAACAAATAAGTACAGGGTGCAGGATTGTCTACTGCCCAAAACAACATATCCACAAGAATCTTCTTGTCGCTAGCATCTTTCACACCTGATCACATAAAATTCAATCATTAAATGATTTTAACGACACTCACAAGACGAAATACATAAATAATCACAAAGTAAATTACACGATGTTTTGAATTTTAAATGCAAAGAGAACACTTTATAGTAACTAGTATGGATGAGAGGCATTCATCAGCCATCATCTGCAACATTTGCAAGAAACAACAGCTAGAAAAAGTTCCAATAGCTAACTGCATCTTCAAAGCTATCTAAATTTAGGCCCCAAGCTAGTTTCATTTTGTTATAAGAAACGGATGCAGACATCATTGAGATTTTTGCAGTGACAATAAGACCATCTATAATCCCCTTTCAAAAGTCAATCATGAATATTGCAGTATCGAATTTTGGCAAACGCTTAGTCAAAAACCAAATCCTTGTCATAGTATTCAATTCATCAATTTATTACATTTAAGAAATTACAATTCTTGTACTCATCAAGGCACAGAAGGGAAAGCCAAATGAATGTTGCAGTATCGAAATTTTGGCAAACGCTTAGTCAAAACCAAATCCTTGTCATAGCATTCAAGGCACAGAAAGGAAATTCTACATGGTTACACACCGCTGGATCTAACACATCCTCGATCCACTCTCCAAATTGCAATCACACAGCAGAAAAGGGACAGATTGAATCTGGAAACCAGTAAAATCATCATCCAGAACACAAGCACTCAGATCAGTCAGAATTAGACATCACATGATTCACTATAGAATAAATCAAATCAACAATCTGTAAACATCAGCTATAGAAATCAACCAACAAACAGGACCTCACCGAATTCCCAATCATCCAAACAAAAAAACCAAAAAACTCAATCAAGCACAGTCAATCATCGCAGAAGGCTTGAAGTAAAGTCAATCTAAACAAAATCAGCAAGAAATATACCAGCGGGGACATGGTTGAGAGCGATGCCGGTGCTGTTGAGCGCCTGCTGGACGGAGGGAGAGATCTTGGTGGTATCGCCATAGGCGGAAATGGAGACGGGGCCGCAGTAATTCATCTTTACCAAGGCGGAGCTTATATTCTGAGCGATGGAGTGGGGATCGCACCACTTGGGGACGTGGCAATTCTCGATGTCCCACCAGACAGAGGTCTTGGCCTTCACGTACTGCTCCTCCGCCGCGTCCGGCTGATTCTGCTGCAACTGCACTCCTCCGCCACCCATGGAAATTAATTTTTACAAATGGGGGAAGAAAGGAAGGATTTTTAAGTTAGATTAGCAGCGGAAAAAAAGGGGGAAGGAGAGATGGGTTAGGGAGGGTATGGATACTACTGGATAGAGGTGGAAGAAGGTGAAAAGGGAAGAGGAGGTGAGGTGGTGTTGGAGTGGTTGGGCGTTTTGTTGGCATTTATTTAGTGGGACTTTGGAAGGAAGACCAAGAGGAGGAGGAGGAGGGCTTGGAATGAGTGTGGAGTAAGGTAGAATTTCCTTGTCCCTTTCCTTACAGCATTGGGTTTCCGCTTTCCACTTTCCACTTTCCACGCGGGAAACGACGAGGAAACCCAACATTTACACACCCTTCTGACACGCATGTCGATGTACATTTTTAATGATTAATAACTTAAATTTTGTATAACGAAAATTTATAAAAAGTTGATTGTCTAAAACTACAAGATTAAACGAATATAATAAGATCTCACTTGACTATGTTTTTTCTTACATAACTATGATAAAAATTTGAACCAAAGTTAAATAGTGAATAGTGTAAAAAAATGCTTTGTAACAAAACAAGTGAGACGGAAGAAGTAGTAGTACTCCGTATATGTTTCAGTTGCCACCACAGTTTTCAGTATCTCTATGGAGGCAATCGGGCGTCTCTGTCCAAGAAGATAACAAAACGGGCAGTCTCAACTGGTATTCTTCGTTCTCAAAGCATAGTATTTCCTATGTTGTTGATGATAGTAAATGAAAATACTAGTTAAAAGTTAAGTTAATTCGGATATTTAATTTGTCCAAAAGTAAGGGTACTGGACTTGGTCAGCAGTTGCTACAATTTTAGGGCTGTGACTGATTCCATTAGCTAGCTATTCACGAATTAATTTACGGGGAGTTTGGTTCGTGGTATCTAAGATTCCCACCGTAGGGAATGCAACATGCCCATGTTTGGTTCGGGGCAAGTTTCACGTGGGAATCTCACATTCCCATCGAGGTGGGAATGTTGGGTGTTTTAGGTGGGAATCACATTCCCACCTGGAAGGCAGATAATCTTAGATTACTACCTCCACTTTACCTACTTTTATATTAATTTGACTTTTATACCCTCACTTTTTATACTTATTTTATTTTATAAATTTAGATATTTGTATTCTAGAAAATGATAAATATATGAAATTTAATTTTAAAAAATTTATTGGAAAATTTTAAATTATTTAAACATATTTTTTAAATATATATTCTCATATTTTAATATATATTTTTATATTTTTATATATATTCTCATATTTTAATATATTATCATATTAAATAAGTAACTATCACACGATAAATTACATAAAGAATTTTCAATATTTTAAAAAATAAATCGGCTTAAATATTTTTATTGTGTAGCAAAATGACATATTTATAACATTCGTTCAATTGAAATTAAGGGACATTATGGTAAATTAATTAGAACTAGAAATCTGAGATTCTCAATCTAACCAAACGCAATAATCTTAAAACATCAAAAAATAAGATTCCCAGCAAACTCATATTCCCAATAATCTTACATTCCCAGCAATCACATTCCCACTGGTAATCTAAGATCCCTCCAACCAAACGCACCGTTAATGCACTGCATTTAGGATACATTGAGGTATTATATTCAGCGTGCATTTAATGTATGTATATGCTTTTCAAGGCCTCCTTTGCAAACATCAATCTTGATGCCAAACAACATCCTTAGATTGTGTTTCTTCGCTAATTTGCAAACAAATTTTTTGCTCGCCTACTCTCCCACGTGCTAAAAAATTTGTAAAATTTTAAGAAATATTAAAAAGTTGACTTGGTATATAGTATATATATTAGTAGTAGTATTAAATTTGGTTTGACCTTGGATGCATCGTTCCATTATTGTCGTGCGGGAGCAAGAATTGATGGTTTCCAGGCATCATCAGGATCCTAGAATTGCCAACCCTTATTATCGGGTGTGTGTGAGACAATAATAAAGTTTTATGTGAAGCGAAACCGATGACAAACAATTGTAGTAATTCGTAGCTCTTTACGAAAAAAGTAATACTAGTAACTAATAAAAAAAACTCAAAATTAATTAGTTCAAATCAATGATACTCATTTTAATATTTGCACATTACTCGTTTTTCACACTCCAATTCAAAATATATTTTTAATCATTAATAACTCAAATTATACTTTATATATATATATAGAGGAAATGATTATTTTAGGACATTACAAGTCTCAAAATCCAGATTTGGGCCATTTCATATCGAATTTCCAGAATTGATCCAATAGAAGGCGTTCGGGCTCCGATCTGCAGCCAAATGGAAGGAGTTTACAATTGAGTGGGCCGCGTGTTGCCCACTCGTTAAAGACCACACGCGCCGTCATAGGTCAACGTGAAGTGAAGACCAAGTTGGCGGATACGGGTCTGGTAACCCGTTTTCGAATGCGGGTTTCAAAAACCCAACTCCATAAGATCGAAATATCACCCGTTTGAACCCTAAACCATCGGGGTTCCCTGGTTGAAGAAACAGAGATTGGTGGCGAATGGCGAGCTCGGATTCATCAACGCAGCAGGAGGACTCCAATCTTTACGGGCTCCGGAGCCGACAATGCTTGTGCGGGGAACCGGGCTGAAGTGAAGACTTCTTGGAAGGCTCCAACTGCCGGAAGGAGGTTTTATTGCTGCGAAAAAGGGCGAGTAAGTCCTCCTCCTATGAACGTGGGTTTGTGCCATAGAATGTACCTAGGGGCCACAGAAATGTCGAAGTATGAAGTCGGTATTCGGGTTTAGTTTTCCATATTTTACTGGATAAATTTCTTGGATGTTGTTTAATGTTGACGGTTGTTTGGTGTGGATTTTGTGAGTAGACTAGGCGGTTAATGGGAATTTTATATTTGGATGTTGTTGTATGGGCTTTTCTGCATTCAGAATTATGATCCTGAAGTTGTCATTGGTGTTATGTTGATGGTATTATTTTGCCACATTGCTGTTGTAATTATGGGTATACATTCTCTCTTGTGGTTTGATTGTAGGATGGAGGGTGCAGATTTTCCGATTGGGCAGATGGTGAAATGTGCTCAAGATCTCAAGAAATTATCCCCGGCTTGTTGAACAAGTGCAACAGGTTTGAAAAGAAGATAGTAACTATGGAAAATGAGAAAGAGAATGGCGAGAATGAAATGAGGGCACTGGAGAAGACAATAACATATGTTGAGAAGGTCAAACAAGGAGTTGATAAGGAGAACAAATGGTTGAAGAAGGAGAACAAAAGGTTGAAGAAGGAGATTAGGACATTGTATGTTTTATTTGCTGTTTGCATTGTGTTACTAGGTGGTTGGAGTTTGGTTATGTCCGATGGGAAAGGCTCGTTCAACATGAAGCAGATTCGTTAGGTGTCTTTTGTTGAATGTATTATATTAGGAAGACCTCTGTTTGTCTGTAATCGGCCGGCTCTATAATGCCCTTGTGCATTAATTTTGATGTGGAATGTATGTTGATGTGGTTTTATGCATCAATTGGTTAAAAATATACAATGGTTTGTAGTTTATGCATCAACTGTTTGTCTGTGGTTTTATGTCGTAGTTTGCACTCTCATCAACTCTACTTTTCTGCACTAACCTACTGGGGATATAACATCAGATTAACCACAAAATTATAGAACTAGCTTCAACATAGAAGATTCATTAGATTCCACCAATGAAAGTTAACAACAGTTGATGTTGAGACTTGAAAGCACAACCAAACTGCATTTATGTAATACACTCCAAACATAATCAAAAGGTCCTACGGCATTCCAATGGTTTATTGGTTTTTTGGTTTATTGGTTTGCTATGACTGAATACATGTTTGGGGTTGTTTTATGCTGGCATTTATTGGACACAAAAAAAAAACAAGAAATACAAGTATAATGAAACCAATTTGACATACAACCCTGCAATAACTTCATACTCAAAACATCCTATAACCATAGAATAGGTCTTAGACATACACCAAATCCAGGAAATAGTAGATATATTAAACACGAGCAAATAAGATGAACCTGTCCTTGCATTATAAATCATTGCAACTTGACCTTAAACTATAGAAATAGTAGTGATCACAAACCATTGCACAACAAAAATAGCAATTTTGGTGCTGAGGTAAACCATTAGATTACTGTCCCTACCAGACCACATAAATCAGTCCCCACAAATCAGGATCCAACTGCTGACAGAAACATATTGGCATGATAAAGTGTTTAGAGTTTGGTTTCTCCACTGTACAAAAGATGCCAATAACAACAAAAATCTGAGGGTGCTCCCCTACATGTACAAAAGTTGCCAATAACAAAAATCTTTCAGCAAATCACTTCTTGCCACGTCCAGCTCCCCCACATGAATTCAGATTTCGTTTGATACGCCCCTCGCGTCCGACCGTGAACTGTGGTGCTCTCCACGCTCCGCCGCTGTAAGGTGTTTCATCCATAGCAGGTAATGGGGCCAAGTCCTTGAACTTGTTGATTTATAGAAGGGCCGGGTACTGGGGGGGGGGGGGGGGGGGGTTAGATGCATCAAATGGTCTTGAGTCACAACTGGTTCTTCAGACCCTTCATGGTCCTCAGTTACATTAGTGCGAGGTGCTGGTGGTAGTAGAACAGCCTGTGTAAATGCAAAACAATACCATTTAATGAATTAGAAAATTTCAACCTAATTAAAACATCCCAATCTCAACAGCTAATCAGTTACCATTTAATGTGAGCAAAGATCACCATGCATACCTGTGTTGCTTGATTAGCTAAACGTATTGCCTGTGTTGTAGGAATGGTTTCTGTACCAACCGATTTTCCTTTTCTGGAGGCCTACATTTCAAGTGAGTATACAATTATTTTGAAGTATTTAACAGTGAATAAATACAAAAAAAAAAAAAAAGATATGGGTGTGACTTGAGTATTTTTTGACGTTCCAGCTTCTGAGCTACTGGCTTGCCTCCCAGCCTACATACACAAATTATGAAGTGAGCATTTGCATGATTAATGCAATAGCAGACTTTAGTGAAGCACTTTACTAATACCTTTGCCTGCCTTCTCTTCTCTCGGAGTTCATCTGGAATTTCAGGACATGTGGTCACACGGTGTCCTTCTTCTCCACACGTCGAGCAATGTATTTTTGTATACCTTCGGGTCATCTTTGTGGGGTCCTTTGTATACCTTCTTGTAGGCCGTGGCTTCTTTTTTGGTTCATTGACACCTGCCTTCCTGGAATTGGACGGTCTGCAAATACCAACAAGAATTGCAATGGTAACTTCAGCAAACACCAGCAACTTCCAGCACATAACAGCAAAATTAAAAGGGACATAGCAAAATCTAATTACACTTCCTTACCTGCCAACACCCCTAGGAAAGTTTGGTGGTGCTGGTGGTATATTGATAATGACCGAAATTGACCATTATTTTCAATCTATTTCCGTGTCTAATACGAACATTTGATCGCATTCCGGTCTTATTTAAATAAGAAAGCAGTTGAATTTGACAGATATATGCAAGTTTGTATAAATAATAAGCTGGTATTTAAAAACACAAAAATATTGTTATTTTTATTAAATTTGTGTTAAAAATCCAAAAACATGAAAAAAGTATAAAAATATTAAAAATCCTACACTTGATTAATTTTGGTTCGGTGTTGTCTATTCGGTGGAACACGGATCCATTAAAAAGCACACAAACAAAATATCAAGTGGAACAAATATCCTTTCTTTTTATATTTTATATTTTATATATATTTTGATGTATATATTTTTAATTTCTTTGTTTACCTCTATTTTTATTTTATTTCAATTTTCTGCTTTAGTTAAGCATTAATCGGTCCACTAATCACTTTTGATTTAAATTAATTGCAGGTGATTTAATTGGTCCAAGAGTCCAGTCCAATTTGAATTAAGGTCCAAAACTCCATTAATCCATTATGACAGTCCAATTTTCAGTCCAACATCCCATTTAATTCAATCCAGCCCACCACCCCTTGGCCCAATAACCACCCCAAGCCCAATTCAAACCAAGCCCAACCCTAATCCTACCCTAACCCTAACCCTATTTCCCGCCGCCGCCCCTCCGCCGGCCGGCGGCCAGCCGCGACCACCTCCAGTCGTCTCCAACCTCAGCAGCTCCGCCTCCCTCATCCTCCATTTCCAACCCCCCCTCAACAGCTCCAAACCTGAGCCACCAGCTCGCATCACCACCCCTCAGCCACTGCCGCCGCCTTCACCACCCTCCACTCTCCGTCTCCGTTCAAGTTTCCTCCGTCCTCAACCACGACAGCCACTGTCAACAGCCCCATTCCATCTCCTTCAAGCCACGGCCAGCGAGATCGCAGCCTCCGTCCTCAGCCGCGACTTCACAGCCGCCAACCGCCCTCTCTCCTCCTCCGCCAACACCACTCCGGCGAACCTCCAATCCAGTCGCCACTGTCCACCGCCGCACCTCCATCTTCTCCGACTCGCCACTGCTCCCTCTCCCAATCAACACCTGCCTCCGTCGCCGCCCCACCATCACCGTTCATCTTCTCCAGTCAGCGACTGCCGACTCTTCCTCCGCCATGGCCGCCGCTCGCAGCATCCAGGTCCGGCCAGATCTCCGCCGCTGCCTTCCTCATCCGACCACCTCTCTTCCATCTCCGTTCCGGCCGAGCACCGCCACCGCCAACCACCACAGAGAAGCCCTTAAGTGAAGTTGAAAGAACACAACAAGCAAAAAAATTGGGAAAGGAAGAAACTGTCGAAGAAAGAATAAGAGAAACCCAGCAAGAAAGGAATGAAGAAATTTGGAGAGGAGAAGAAGCTGTCAAGAACACAGCAAGAAAAATTAGAAGAAGAAAGAGGAAGAAGGAGATTGAGAAATTGGAAATGAAGAAAACTGGGGGCAAGAACGAAACAAGAAAAATGAAGAAACTGAAAGAACGAACTGGAAAGAAGAAGAAAGCAGTATAAGGAAAATGGAGAATGGAATTGGAGATGAAGTCTGTCGAGAATGAAGGGAGAGAGAAAAGATAAATCTGTCTAGAAAGGACAAATCTGTCGAGAAAAGGAAAAATAAAAGAGAGATAAAATTTATCCGGACCTCGGGACCCCGGTGGCGGTAGACGTGGTCTCGCGACTGGAAAAATGGCTAGCGACTGTGAGAGAGGCTCAAGACAGAAATCCCTGTCGCGAGGCCATGGCTAGCGACAGCTCCTCTAGCGACAGGGAAAATGGTTAAGGACTGGGGAGTTTAAAGACAGATAAAATTGAGTATCACGACAGCTCTCATGGCGCGAGACACAGTCCGCGACACGAATTTTGTTTAGCGACACAACAACCCTAATTTCCAAAATTTCAATTTCTCTTATTTCCCACCTTTCTGTCGTGATCCCCCTGTCGCGGACCCACGGTCCGCGACACAAACTCTGTTCCGCGACAGGCTTGGCAATCTTTCTGCCAAATTTTTATTCTCCATCTCACCCCATTAATTAATTGAACCTTTGTATTAATATTTTTGAGGTTGAAATCCAATGATCTCAACCCATGATTAAATTGATATAAAGAACTTTGTTCAATTTCCATTAAAAGACTTTTCTACAAAAATTAAACTCTAATGATCTAAGTATATAATCCGGACTGTAATTAATTAATTTATTATGGAATGAGTGATTATTTAGACATAAAGAGTAATTATGGATTAATCTCCATACCCTTGCATGAGAAACCAATGTCTCTCATACAAGATGACCCAAAAATATTTTCTTTTATTTATTTTGTCTTTTCCGTGTTGTGTGAAACAGCTAGTAAGAGATATCACAGACTAATGTTGGCGGGTATTCCCACACGGATAAACTAGCTCGTGGTCTGTATATTAATTACTAGATGTTATTTTGCATGGTCCGGATAGTGGTCGGTGGAAGCCTTGGCGGTTCGTCCATCCGGGATTATAATAGCTGCTCAGCTGACTCCTATCCGGATACAGTTTTATCTTTCTTTTCTTAATTTCAAACCTGAATTCAAGTTGTAGTATTATTAAATGATGTCGACCAACATTATTTGAGAATTATTACAGCAAGAAAATATGTGGGTTTTCTTCCATTCACAGACAAAAGGGAGCTGAATGACGGTGGTCACCGTCACTTGGAATTCCTTTCTGTCTAAAAATCATTCCATCTGGAATAATTGAGAACTGGATAGCAGATGTTTGCAGTCCAGATCACCCCAGTTATTTCTGGCACTCTCTTTAGCCAAAATTCTTCTCATCTCCGGCTATTTCATCTTTGTGTTCCAACTTCTGTCTAAACCCACCTTATATTTTGGGTTATTTAATTTTACACTTCTTTATAAAATTATGCATTATATTATTATGTAGATATTGTGGTCAATATTATTTTGGGATCATTCCCTTGGACACAGGAGTCATGATTTAAATCAGATGTCTCATAATAAATTTCCAACAAAAATTCCTTTATAAAATCCGGATCTAAGTAAGTGATAAATTCCACAGTTATGACTAATTCACATCCGACCGAGGGTTGATTTTGGGAAATTAGAAGCAGAGTCAGCGATTAGGTCTCATCTAGACCGAAAGAGTCTGTGTTCTTATTGAGAGTCTAGTACCTGTTTAGGGAATGATTTTCAAACATTCATTATTTTCCAGAATTGCTGTGTGTTGGGAATCTGATATTAAATGTTGCACTGAGATGGGGTCCACTTGGACTCAAATATGGTGTGATAAGTTAATACTAGAGGAACAACATTCGGGCCTTGGTTATTTTCTGAGATAGGGTTGAGTACTCTTTCAACTGCTGTCCTCTTCTGCCAAAGCCTATTTTTGAGTCCTGAGTGAGTGCATCCGGATCAAACTAATTCATTAGTTCGTTTCATTAGTTTGTATCTCATAACCACCCGGAAGGAAGTGAACACCGCGAGCGGTTCACCGAGAGCCGGGAATTCTTGATCCACACCCGGTCATCCTGACTGGGGGCTTTCTTTTACTACCAGGGTCAGACTTTCAAAAACCTCCGAGTGATAGGATTTTAAATGCTTTCTTTATCGCTTTCTTTATCGCTTTCTTTTAAAATGCTTTCGTTAGAGGTCACTCGGTTGTATTGAGAATTGTGTAACTGCTACTAGGATGAGAGTTAAGGGATAGTTCAGGGCTTGATTAGAATCTTCGGGTGTGACATGGGGGAATGATAGCGGTACTTGCCACTTCAATAAATGATTTGTCAGATGTTGCTTGTCCACCACAGATGAATAACATGCCTCTACACGGCCGTGTAAGGGCAGTTGTGAGTCTGTGGTATCTTAGATTTTGCTGTCTTAAGAGCATGTAAACTCTTACTGTAAGTACCTGTCTGTTAAAAGGGAACATGGTATAGAAAGCATGAGAGTTAGCTAATTGAAAGGATTATCCCAAGCAAAGATCTGTGTATTAAAATGGAAGTTTAATTGTGTTTCATCTGAATCTTGTCCAATCTTTATTCTTTCCTTCCTGTCCCTTCTGTCTCTTTTTAAATATGTTTTCGTAGATTAATTTTAACCGCTTTCTTAGAATAATTTTATGGTTTTCTTAGATTAAATTTAATTCGCTTTCTAGAATAATTTTATCTGCTTTATTTTAATTGCTTTGATAACTTAGATTAAATTATGTCAAGTAGATTATAATCAAACACAAACTTGAATCGAGTAACCGAGTGGAAAATCTTAGTAAACGACGTGGGCCCTGTTTCCATCGCACATCCTCCAGTGAACGATCCGGTACTTACTATAAATACTGCAATTTTTGACTCCGTGCGCTTTCGGGGGCACAGTTTCGTAACACGAGTAATAAAAACGTGACAACCTATAAATATATCCCTAATCCCAACTTCGCCATCATAAATTGGTTTCATTAAATAAAATTGAAAACCAGGATTATGATTTTTCAGAAAATACTCATGTAGTGGGAACTTGTCAAAAGTTTCATGGCAAGGATCTTCAAGGCAGGAAATTGTAAAAAGTTTCATGCCGGGGAGGTCCACAATGCCGTTTGAAATCAAAGTTTCCCACATGAGTAATAAAAAGTGAAATATACCCTTAAACCTCTTCCCATGAATCATAACTTTTCTTTCATTTAATAAATTCAATCCTGGTATATTTTATTGAAAAACGCTCGTGTTAGTGAAATTTATCAAAAGTTTCATGGCGCCGTTGCCGGGGAGGATGCAGCGTCGTTTATTAAGAGAATTACACTCCTGATTACTCATAGTTAGTTAGTGTGTTTTAGTATATTTATTTCATAACAGAGAAGTACTCTCAAATCAATTAAACATTTAGAGTACTAAGACTCTAAATGTGAGGATGTTGATTTGAGGGAAAAACCTAACCAATTGGGTATTTTTACTTGCAGGAATCATGGAGCCACCGACATTGGTGTAAGGAGTTAAATGTGGAAGTGTAGCATTGGGGCTACACTAATTTGCAATTGTAAATTGCCAAACACGTGAGACTCGCGTGTTTATCATCTCCACCACCTCCGGACTACGAAGCTCCACTACTGCTCCATCGCCCATCCACCGCATTACCATCACTGCTCTGAGGAAGCCCTCATCACTGGTGAAACAACAAATGGAGCAGCAGACCTTCGGACTACAGGTTCTCGGTTAGATTAGTTCTGTAATTGACCGAAGATTATATCCGGAATTTAAAGAAATTTAAAATCCGGAATAATTTTCACAAGCACAGAATTAGTCCAACCTAAATTTCTGCAAGTCAAAATCATATATATATATATACATCTTGTGCATATTAAATTAAATAATTTGGGTATTAATCAATTAACTCACATTTAGAGTACTAAGACTCTAAATGTGAGGATGTGGATATTTTTGAGAAAACCCGATAACTTCTTCTGTGTTTGCTTTGCAGGAATTTGTGGAACTACCAAAAAGAAAATTAAAGCTTCAAAACAGGTTCCCGGTTGGATCAATTCTGTGAATAATAGAAAATATTCCTAGAATTTAAAGCAATTTAAGATCCAGAATAATTTTTATAAGAACAGAATTAATCCAACCTAAATTTTGCAAGTAGATTAACTTTTATATGTTTAGAAAATCCAAAAACGTGATTGAACAATTTTGATGAAAATCAGAATTTTTCTAAGTATTGGGCATCGAACAATTGCCTTGCTCGATGAACCAAACGATCACACATAGCCAAAATCGTCGAACACTTAATTGGTTTGACTAAAAGGGCTATCGGAAGTATGTTCATAGTTTTTATGTTAATATTTTCTCCCTCCCTCCCTCCTCTTTTATTTTATTTTGATTTTGATAATTTGTTTAAGTAGGAATTGATTTACTCACATTTCGAGCAAGGCTCAAAATGTGAGGATGTTGATTCTTCGCTTAAATATAAAAAAAAGAGAGTGTGTTATTTTTCTTTTTGTTTTATTTTTTATTTTTTATATTTAAACCCAGTGCAAAGCATGCATAACTTCGTCAGTTTAAATTCACATATTTGATTTCGGTTTATGATTAAATTTTCAAACTTTTAAATTGGGATAATATAATTGAATACATGCATGATATGAATTTTTGAGGTTTTGAGCTATAAAAATTTAATGATATCATCATCTTGTTGGGTAATGAGTCCTCATGTTGAGAATTTCATTGAATAGATTGTAAGAATTTTCAAAGATTAAATTTAAGAATATTGTATGACATGAATGAACCATACCATGTGAGATTTGAGCCTTGAGTCATTTTTACTCATTCTTTTCTATGATGTGCGAAAATCATTTTAATTAAAGGAAACTAGAACTTGCGATTAGGACCGATTCAAGACCATGCCATATTCCAAAAATCGAGCATATGATCGAGGCACCTAGCAAAACCCAAATTTTTGGCCTTCGTTTGAATTCCAAACCAAAAATATTTTCCCTTTAGGATTAACCAATTTGAGCCTTAAGCCTAATTTTTCTTTGAAGCCCTCTATATTATTCCTAACCTTACAAAAAGACCAAAATCTTCAAACCCAAGTGTGCAAGAATGAAATTTTATCAAGGCATTACAATTTATGATCATCAATTCATATCAATCGGTATTCAAAAATCCGATAAAAAAAAAAGAAAGAAAGAAAGAAGAAAAATGTTGAATTCAATTCAACACAAATAAATTGCAAATGACAAAGCAAATTAGATATAGTCTAATGTCATGCAATAGAAAAAGAAAAGCAAAAAAAAATAAAAAATATTGATGATCATAAATTTTTAAATAAAAATATGCCAAGTTGTGATAATATTAATTCTTGTCACTTCTTAACCCAATAATTCCCTTCCATACCTAATGTTACAACCGTATGCCCCATTACAACCCTTGAATAAGACCTCATGATCTCGATTTGAAGAAATGAGCCGGTGGCGAGTTGGTCCAATCGCAAGCTTATGGGATAATTTAATTAAATTTGATTATGAGCGTTCGTGATAAACCCAAATTTGAGAGTGAGTGAAATTTCCGCTTATACTATATGTGAGGCTCTGTTTCTAATTTATGTTCATGTCATGCTTTGATTCTAGAATTAAATCAATGATTATTTCTAAACATGATGTTCATAAAGAATTATCAATAATGACTGATTTGTAGGCCTGATCAAGTGAGAAGTATCATTTTATTAAACACTGCAATCAAGAGAATTTAATACTTGTAGTTTTTGATTGTCTTATCCCAATCTAAAAAGAATGATATTTTTGAAGCCACGAAAATAGATTGAATATGCAGCGTCTATGCTCTTAGGAGCACTGACTCTGACTGCTCGGGGACGATCAGTATTAAATGTGAGGATGTTGATAATGGCCAAAATTGACCATTATTTTCAATCTATTTCCGTGTCTAATACGGACATTTGATCGCATTCCGGTCTTATTTAAATAAGAAAGCAGTTGAATTTGACAGATATATGCAAGTTTGTATAAATAATAAGCTGGTATTTAAAAACACAAAAATATTGTTATTTTTATTAAATTTGTGTTAAAAATCCAAAAACATGATAAAAATATAAAAATATTAAAAATCCTACACTTGATTAATTTTGGTTCGGTGTTGTCTATTCGGTGGAACACGGATCCATTAAACAACACACAAACAAAATATCAAGTGGAACAAATATCCTTTCTTTTTATATTTTATATTTTATATATATTTTGATGTATATAGTTTTAATTTCTTTGTTTACCTCTATTTTTATTTTATTTCCATTTTCTGCTTTAGTTAAGCATTAATCGGTCCACTAATCACTTTTGATTTAAATTAATTGCAGGTGATTTAATTGGTCCAAGAGTCCAGTCCAATTTGAATTAAGGTCCAAAACTCCATTAATCCATTATGACAGTCCAATTTTCAGTCCAACATCCCATTTAATTCAATCCAGCCCACCACCCCTTGGCCCAATAACCAGCCCAAGCCCAATTCAAACCAAGCCCAACCCTAATCCTACCCTAACCCTATTTCCCGCCGCCGCCCCTCCGCCGGCCGGCGGCCAGCCGCGACCACCTCCAGTCGTCTCCAACCTCAGCAGCTCCGCCTCCCTCATCCTCCATTTCCAACCCCCCCTCAACAGCTCCAAACCTGAGCCACCAGCTCGCATCACCACCCCTCAGCTACTGCCGCCGCCTTCACCACCCTCCACTCTCCGTCTCCGTTCAAGTTTCCTCCGTCCTCAACCACGACAGCCACTGTCAACAGCCCCATTCCATCTCCTTCAAGCCACGGCCAGCGAGATCGCAGCCTCCGTCCTCAGCCGTGACTTCACAGCCGCCAGCCGCCCTCTCTCCTCCTCCGCCAACACCACTCCGGCGAACCTCCAATCCAGTCGCCACTGTCCACCGCCGCACCTCCATCTTCTCCGACTCGCCACTGCTCCCTCTCCCAATCAACACCTGCCTCCGTCGCCGCCCCACCATCACCGTTCATCTTCTCCAGTCAGCGACTGCCGACTCTTCCTCCGCCATGGCCGCCGCTCGCAGCATCCAGGTCCGGCCAGATCTCCGCCGCTGCCTTCCTCATCCGACCACCTCTCTTCCATCTCCGTTCCGGCCGAGCACCGCCACCGCCAACCACCACAGAGAAGCCCTTAAGTGAAGTTGAAAGAACACAGCAAGCAAAAAAATTGGGAAAGGAAGAAACTGTCGAAGAAAGAATAAGAGAAACCCAGCAAGAAAGGAATGAAGAAATTTGGAGAGGAGAAGAAGCTGTCAAGAACACAGCAAGAAAAATTAGAAGAAGAAAGAGGAAGAAGGAGATTGAGAAATTGGAAATGAAGAAAACTGGGGGCAAGAACGAAACAAGAAAAATGAAGAAACTGAAAGAACGAACTGGAGAGAAGAAGAAAGCAGTAGAAGGAAAATGGAGAATGGAATTGGAGATGAAGTCTGTCGAGAATGAAGGGAGAGAGAAAAGATAAATCTGTCGAGAAAGGACAAATTTGTCGAGAAAAGGAAAAATAAAAGAGAGATAAAATTTATCCAGACCTCGGGACCCCGGTGGCGCTAGACGTGGTCTCGCGACTGGAAAAATGGCTAGCGACTGTGAGAGAGGCTCAAGACAGAAATCCTTGTCGCGAGGCCATGGCTAGCGACAGCTCCTCTAGCGACAGGGAAAATGGTTAAGGACTGGGGAGTTTAAAGACAGATAAAATTGAGTATCACGACAGCTCTCATGGCGCGAGACACAGTCCGCGACACGAATTTTGTTTAGCGACACAACAACCCTAATTTCCAAAATTTCAATTTCTCTTATTTCCCACCTTTCTGTCGTGATCCCCCTGTCGCGGACCCACGGTCCGCGACACAAACTCTGTTCCGCGACAGGCTTGGCAATCTTTCTGCCAAATTTTTATTCTCCATCTCACCCCATTAATTAATTGAACCTTTGTATTAATATTTTTGAGGTTGAAATCCAATGATCTCAACCCATGATTAAATTGATATAAAGAACTTTGTTCAATTTCCATTAAAAGACTTTTCTACAAAAATTAAACTCTAATGATCTAAGTATATAATCCGGACTGTAATTAATTAATTTATTATGGAATGAGTGATTATTTAGACATAAAGAGTAATTATGGATTAATCTCCATACCCTTGCATGAGAAACCAATGTCTCTCATACAAGATGACCCAAAAATATTTTCTTTTATTTATTTTGTCTTTTCCGTGTTGTGTGAAACAGCTAGTAAGAGATATCACAGACTAATGTTGGCGGGTATTCCCACACGGATAAACTAGCTCGTGGTCTGTATATTAATTACTAGATGTTATTTTGCATGGTCCGGATAGTGGTCGGTGGAAGCCTTGGCGGTTCGTCCATCCGGGATTATAATAGCTGCTCAGCTGACTCCTATCCGGATACAGTTTTATCTTTCTTTTCTTAATTTCAAACCTGAATTCAAGTTGTAGTATTATTAAATGATGTCGACCAACATTATTTGAGAATTATTACAGCAAGAAAATATGTGGGTTTTCTTCCATTCACAGACAAAAGGGAGCTGAATGACGGTGGTCACCGTCACTTGGAATTCCTTTCTGTCTAAAAATCATTCCATCTGGAATAATTGAGAACTGGATAGCAGATGTTTGCAGTCCAGATCACCCCAGTTATTTCTGGCACTCTCTTTAGCCAAAATTCTTCTCATCTCCGGCTATTTCATCTTTGTGTTCCAACTTCTGTCTAAACCCACCTTATATTTTGGGTTATTTAATTTTACACTTCTTTATAAAATTATGCATGATATTATTATGTAGATATTGTGGTCAATATTATTTTGGGATCCTTCCCTTGGACACAGGAGTCATGATTTAAATCAGATGTCTCATAATAAATTTCCAACAAAAATTCCTTTATAAAATCCGGATCTAAGTAAGTGATAAATTCCACAGTTATGACTAATTCACATCCGACTGAGGGTTGATTTTGGGAAATTAGAAGCATAGTCAGCGATTAGGTCTCATCTAGACCGAAAGAGTCTGTGTTCTTATTGAGAGTCTAGTACCTGTTTAGGGAATGATTTTCAAACATTCATTATTTTCCAGAATTGCTGTGTGTTGGGAATCTGATATTAAATGTTGCACTGAGATGGGGTCCACTTGGACTCAAATATGGTGTGATAAGTTAATACTAGAGGAACAACATTCGGGCCTTTGTTATTTTCTGAGATAGGGTTGAGTACTCTTTCAACTGCTGTCCTCTTCTGCCAAAGCCTATTTTTGAGTCCTGAGTGAGTGCATCCGGATCAAACTAATTCATTAGTTCGTTTCATTAGTTTGTATCTCATAACCACCCGGAAGGAAGTGAACACCGCGAGCGGTTCACCGAGAGCCGGGAATTCTTGATCCACACCCGGTCATCCTGACTAGGGGCTTTCTTTTACTACCAGGGTCAGACTTTCAAAAACCTCCGAGTGATAGGATTTTAAATGCTTTCTTTATCGCTTTCTTTATCGCTTTCTTTTAAAATGCTTTCGTTAGAGGTCACTCGGTTGTATTGAGAATTGTGTAACTGCTACTAGGACTGAGAGTTAAGGGATAGTTCAGGGCTTGATTAGAATCTTCGGGTGTGACATGGGGGAATGATAGCGGTACTTGCCACTTCAATAAATGATTTGTCAGCTGTTGCTTGTCCACCACAGATGAATAACATGCCTCTACACGGCCGTGTAAGGGCAGTTGTGAGTCTGTAGTATCTTAGATTTTGCTGTCTTAAGAGTATGTAAACTCTTACTGTAAGTACCTGTCTGTTAAAAGGGAACATGGTATAGAGAGCATGAGAGTTAGCTAATTGAAAGGATTATCCCAAGCAAAGATCTGTGTATTAAAATGGAAGTTTAATTGTGTTTCATCTGAATCTTGTCCAATCTTTATTCTTTCCTTCCTGTCCCTTTTATCTCTTTTTAAATATGTTTTCGTAGAATAATTTTAACCGCTATCTTAGCCTAATTTTATGGCTTTCTTAGATTAAATTTAATTCGCTTTCTCGAATAATTTTATCTTCTTTATTTTAATTGCTTTGATAACTTAGATTAAATTATGTCAAGTAGATTATAATCAAACACAAACTTGAATCGAGTAACCGAGTGGAAAATCTTAGTAAACGACGTGGGCCCTGCTTCCATCGCACATCCTCCAGTGAACAATCCGGTACTTACTATAAATACTGCAATTTTTGACTCCGTGCGCTTTCGGGGGCACAGTTTCGTAACACGAGTAATAAAAACGTGACAACCTATAAATATATCCCTAATCCCAACTTCGCCATCATAAATTGGTTTCATTAAATAAAATTGAAAACCAGGATTATGATTTTTCAGAAAATACTCATGTAGTGGGAACTTGTCAAAAGTTTCATGGCAAGGATCTTCAAGGCAGGAAATTGTAAAAAGTTTCATGCCGGGGAGGTCCACAATGCCGTTTGAAATCAAAGTTTCCCACATGAGTAATAAAAAGTGAAATATATCCTTAAACCTCTTCCCATGAATCATAACTTTTCTTTCATTTAATAAATTCAATCCTGGTATATTTTATTGAAAAGCGCTCGTGTTAGTGAAATTTGTCAAAAGTTTCATATATAGCCCGATTGCTGCCAGAATTTGTCACTTGCAATACCAATTATTGGAAATTGGTAAGCCTTCTTATAAGTGGCCACTGAGAAAGACTTCTCCACATATTGAACAGGATCGTCCCCTTGCTTATAAATAGCTGCTAAGGCATGCATGCAAGGGTAGCCATTGAGCTGCCACATCCTACACGAACATTCTCTTCTCACAAGATCTACAACAAACTGGCCTTCACTCTCCATCATTGTGATTTGCCAATGCCGTTCACTTGACTTGATTGGAATACAATTTCCCACCTTATGAGCATTCTTTTGTATTATCTTTTCAATACGAGGACAGATCTCTCGATTGCACCATTTAGTTGAAGCCCTATCGAAATTTTCAGAATGTCTCTTCATAATATATTCTCGTATCCATTCAAGGCTTGTAATAATTGTCTTGCTGCGAGCTTCCTTGATGCATGAGTTAAAGGATTCACACAGGTTGTTTAACAGCATGTCACACATAGGTCCCTCTGAGAAGTGAGACTTAGTCCACTGCGTAGGCTCTCTTTGAGACAACCATTGCCATGCAGCCTCAGAATAGTCCTTAATCTTTTTCATTGAAGCAGCAGACTCAGGAATTGTACCAGCCCTTGCAGCAGCCCACAACATGTTCTTCAAGGCAAGTCCCCTAAACCCAGCATTAGTGAAGTTGTTGTGCATGTGTCGAACACAAAATCTATGATGCGCACCAGGGAATTCTTCTTACATTGCCCCAATTAACCCCTTTTGTCTATCAGAAATGAAAGTAAGATATCTCACATGTTCAAGATGCAGGTCCTCTTTCAACACCGCAAGAAACCATTGCCAATTGTCCTTGTTTTCAATAGGAATTATGGCATAGGCTATCGGGTACAATTGGTTGTTCCCATCAACTCCAACAGCCGTGAGCATCACACCCTTGTGCGGTCCACTTAAATGGCAACCATCCACCCCTATCAATGGCCTGTCAATAACAATAATCTTCAAGTAAAAAATCTTCAAATTTTATGAAGTATTAAAAATGCAAACGAACAGCAGAATATATTACGTGCAGCCAATTTTCCATCCTTTCTTCAAAGCTTCAAAACATACATAAAATCTATCGAACCTTGTCTCACAATCAACATCCTCTGTGCCAAGTATGACAGTACTCCCAGGATTTCTTTTTCTAAGCTCTTCGGCATATTCCCACAACTTGAAAATTGGTATTCTGATGAGCCATTAAGTTGTTGTAATGCTCTTTTCTTGGCACTTATAGCTTGATTCTTCGTGACATTTACTTTCAGCTTCTTTATTGCATCAAGCCAGAAACCCTCGGCCGACCTCTTCGGATCAGAGATGAATTTGTCCCTGAATCTCTCGCTCAACCATTGACTGTTCAAGGCCGGAACGTCATGTGTTTCAATGCAAGTGTGCGTGGAATCATACCTGTTTCATAGTTCAACAACAACAAAAGCACTTTCTTAATTACAATTGGGAAGAACCAAATTAAAAAAGTAAAAAACTCATGATATGTAACACGGTTCATTAATAGGAGTACCTTGTAACCTGGAGGGTTTCCTCATTCTTCACTCGATGGGCATAAATTCTCCATTTGCAATCTTTTGCCATACATTGAGCATACACCCTTGTGGGGGCTGTTTTAGTGAACTTGACTTGTCTTTGCTCACGTACAGCGAGTGATCTAACTGCTTTCTTAAACTCTTCCCGTGTGGCGAACAACATTTCTAGACTGATAATGGGCTTGTAAATATCTGTTGCATTGAAAACCGGGGGCCTGCTTCCACCTTCATCATCTTCATCTGATACTCTCCGGTCATCGAAATCATCTCCTGCTGTCACTAAATCTTCTCCAGAATCACTACTATCAGAGGCTTCAGGTCCTTGTTCAGCCCCTAAATTGGTGTCATCTTGTACATGCACATCCACCAATTTTTCATTCTCCTCGTCAACTCGTACTTCGGCCAAATCATCAAATTCCTCATAGTCACTCTCCACAAACAACTCATCATCTTCTGTGGAGGCAGCCCCACCATCCTCATTTTCATTTTCATGGAACTCGCCATCATCATCCTCAACTCCCTCAAACTCAAACCTATCAACCTGTTCTATCCCTTGTGATTCAGCCCCCACACCCTCAAACTCAACACCATCGATCCTGTCAACCTCTCTAATTAACCTACCCTCATAATCAACCTCTGTCCCCTCCAAATCCCATTCTTGTTCAGACCCCACACCCCCAAACTCAGCATCTTCACCCTTATCAACCTCTGTCCCCTCCAAATCCCCTTCTTGTTCCGAGCCACTGTTTTCTTCAGTCTCACCACCACTTCCACTTGCAAGATCAGAACTTCCACCGATGTTGTCATCGTCGGACTCATCCACGCAACCGACTATAAACACATTCAGTACTCTCTGTTTTATGAACTTGATACCAATCTCCTTTAGTTCCTCCTCACTTGATATCAATTTGAAACCGTCATCCTCCTTGATAAAATATTCAACGTCGTCGGCAACAACTCCCTCCTTGTTCAACAGGTAGCCAAGTAACCAAAAATCCAACGTTTCTGTGTTCACGTGGTCGTAAATTGCTTGCTCCCCTCCACTGTACACCGGCGGAGGACCGTCTATACGCAAACCACCCCAGTGTAGAACAATTGTAATGGATGTGCACCCCGGATCTGTCCAAACCAACACCACACATTTTAAACTTCAGATAAGTCAAAAAGGAGTCGAGACACAACTGTAATACTTCATTTATAGCAATCAACTACCACAAAATACATATAAAAAAACAACAAAATACATATAAAAACACATACAAGAATCCAATGCATTGTGGGCACCACTGTGCCCCCCTTTACATGCCGAACAAAATTGTGCAACATGTGAAAGATTCCTTTTTTTTTTGGCACTCGAGGACCACATTCAGCCCCTTTATAATATACTACACCCCCTTGTCATCAATACCATAACACATTACCCACTCCATTACCAACATTATTGAGCAACTAGCTTACGGGTTCGATTATTCAAACCACTACCAAGGTCTTTGAGCAACTAGCGTACGACTTCGATTATTCAATTCAAACCAAGCTACTAACCACGGAATAAAAAATAGAGAAGGTACTTACAATACTCAGGTGCTGGCCAATGCTCTTTTCCATTCGATCTTCGAAGCCCCATTCTGTCAGCATCTATGAAAACGACGACACCCTTCGTTCTTCCGACAGGAATCGCTCGAGGTGTCTGGAGTTCCGCGTGGTTAGGGTTTGGGTTTGGGGGTAAAACAGTTCAAGTCTAATTCTTTTACTACCAGGGTCAGAATAATTTTATCCGCTTTAATTGTAATTGCTTTCATAGCTTAGTTTAAATTCTGTCAAGTAGTGGATAATCAAAAACAAACTTGAATCGAGTAACCGAGTGGAAAATCTTATAAAACGATGTGGGCCCTGCTTCTATCGCACATCCTCCAGTGAACGATCCGGTACTTACTATAAATTACTGCAATTTTTGACACCGTGCGCTTTCGGGGGCACAGTTTCTTAACACGAGTAATAAAAACGTGACAACCTATAATATATCCCTAATCCCAACTCCATCTTCATAATTGGTTTCATTAAATAAAATTGAAAACCGGGATTATTGTTTTTCAGAAAATACTCATATAGTGGGAACTTGTCAAAAGTTTCATGGCCGGAGATTTTCATCGCGCCATTTGAAATCAAAGTTTCCCACATGAGTAATAAAAAGTGAAATATATCCTTAAACCCCTTCCCATGAATCATAACTCTTTTCATTTAATAAATTCGAACTTGATATTTTAGAAAATACTCGTGTTGACGAAATTGTCAAAAGTTTCATGGCGCCGTTGCCGGGGAGGATGCAGCGTTGTTTATTAAGAAGATTACACTCCTGATTGCTCATAGATTAGTTTAGTGCAGTACATCTACTTCAGAACAGAGAAGTACCCTTAAATTAATTAAACATTTAGAGCACCAAGACTCTAAATGTGAGGATGTTGATTTGATGAGAAAACCTGACCAATTGGGTAGTTATCTGTCTTGCAGGAAATTTGGAACCATAAAAAAGAAGGAGCAGAAAATGGCGAGGAAAACCAGGTTCTTGGTTGGATTAATTCCACAAGTCTAAGAAAATATTCACGGAATTTAAAGCAGTTTAAAATCCGGAATAAAATTCACAGATAAATGGAACTGATCTAACATGATTTTATGCGAGTAGATTATTTTATTTCCAGCCCAATATTTTGAATTTATTTGGACTGAATTGATTCAGACCCAAATCAAATAAAATGGACTCAGGCCCAACATCACACTCGGGCCCAGTCTGTTAAAAATTTGAAAATTCAAAATAATGTGTCGCGGAATCTCTTCTGTGTCGCGAGGCACTGCCTCGCGCCAGAAGAAGAATCGCGACACAGTTTCCCCATACAATGAGATCCGTGTCGCGGAATGACCACCGTGTCGCGAAGCACTGCCTCGCGACCAGGTTCAACTCCGCGACACAGTCTCACTTGTCCCTGACTTCTGCCTGTCGCTGTCGCGATACACCGTGTCGCGAGGCACTGCCTCGAGACCGGATTTCAATTCCGCGACACGATTTGCACTCAACCCCATTTTCCTTCCAACCTGGTCATGATACTCCCTGTCGCGAGGCACTGCCTCGCGACCGGATCCCATGCTTCGCGACACCTCTAATGTCGCTAAGGCCTGGTCGTGTAACCCAGTTCCGCGACATGGGCTAGGGTTTCACGACCGACCCATTACATATTTAATCCCCCCTTCTTCCTTCTTCTTCCTTACGCGCCCTCATTCTCAGCACTTAGAAATTTTTTCAAAAACCTCTCCCTCTCGAAGCCCTTCTTCCCGAACGAACACCACCGCGTTCTTCGCACAATCCAGCCATTTCCTAAGGGAAACTCTGCCCAATTTTCGCGAGAAACGCAATGGAACCATCATCCTCCTCATCTCCGAAGCAAACCGAGCCCTGGTAAGCATTTCTCCCTCCATTCGCGCGTACCCATAGCCCCATTTTCGCATTTTTTTGGCTATTCTGTTTCATTAATTTGTAAATAGGAGTTGTGGTGTTCATTTTTGCTTAATAGAGTTCGGTTGTAGGCTCTTTTTGTTATGGGTAAACTGTATTTGAGACATGCCATTGATGTGGGTGTTGGCCGAGCATGATTTGGTGAAAAGGGGGAGTGTTGTTGTGTTTTATGAATGCGCAAGGGAGTTCGGTTACTAATTGGGCTTTGAAATTTTTAAATCTAAGATTGTTAGAAAGCATGGCGGTAGACAGGGTCAAAATCACCATTGTTCTGTTTTTGAAGTTCTTGGGGTTAATGTCATCTTTTGCTTCAATACTGCCTCCTCGTCCCACTATGATTTTAAAGCATGATAATGTGAAGTCTGTGAATATGGTGAACCAGTGAGCATGTGGGTGTTTTCAAATATCTTCATGTTATTGGTTATCTGCTTAGTGAATTTGATGTTATGAAGCATGAATGGGTGTTAGCATGGCTGTGGAATCTGTTTTGGTGTTCATATTGTTTGTATGTCAATATGGATAATTAATGCTGATTTCCATGTTGGTGCCCTGTGAGCTTGTATGCTGCAATTCTGAGAAAGTGGATGTATGGTTTGTTCTAGCAGTGAGAGCACACCAAAGCACCTTTTTCCCTGTTACACTTTTTCACAAAAAGAGAAAATATATTGGTGGAATAAAGTTTGACTTGGTGTTTTTGGTTCCCAATGGAACTAAGAGTGTGAGTAAGATAGCAGTGTTTCTCACCACTTATAACTGCTATCTCCTTTTCATTAAATAAAATAAGTCAATCATTTTAAATATTAAAAATAGTGTTTGCAAATTTCTTGAATGTTTTAACTGTCCAAAGACAGTCCAAGCAATCCGGGATTAGCAAATCCATTTCGCCACGTCTCCACTGCACATTCCAAATTCGAGCAATCATCCCGTCTTTTTCATCTCATTCCATTTCAACAAGCACCTCGAGCTTGTTTAATAAAAATTGAAAAATCAAACCTTTTGGGCCCAATAGCCCACTCAAATTCTCCTAGTCCAATGACTTGGATTTTCAAGTGATTAATATCATATGTCTTGCAATAAAGTTTTAAGTACTAATCAAATAAATCACATTTCGAGCAAAGCTCAAAATGTGAGGATGTTGATTTCTAACTTGAAACTCAAAATTTCAAAAACATAAAAACTTGAGTGGAGTTAATACTTCCTATATTTTTCAGGAACGAGAAGGTGATTAAGTCAGCACTTGGACTGCCTGATTGCACTCTACATCAGGCAGCAATAGAAACCTCTGCGAACAGAACCCAGATCAAGAAGCTTAGGGAAGCTCTGATAAGCGTATACAAGGTCCCATTGGACCAGAACACCGAAGCTGAATTGTCACTAAGGCCCGGATGGGACGTGAATATCCCTCCTGCAGAAAGATCAACCGCACTGACGAACATTGAAAGGGACTTCTCTTATCACATGCTGAAGTTTTGGGAGTTAATGACAGATCATGCCCCAAATGACTCCATAATGACTCCCGCAGTTCATCTGGAAATGATTACACTGAAGTTCCAAATACACACAGCTATCTGGCAACGTCATTTAGAAGATGGAACAGTGGGAATTCCAATCTCAAATTATGACATACTCATCCCCGATCAGCCCATAGACCCACAAGTACGACTGCAGTTTGTGGAGAAGCCTCTAAAGGTGAGCCAAATACTGGGAAAGGGAGCCATCTCGATGCACGAAGCCTTCCCCTGCATATGGAATCCGCACTTATTTGACAACATGGGCAGGGAAGAGCAAAGATGGGTGACCAGGCAAGCCAAACAGAGGCATAGGGAAATGAGTTACAACCTGCTCCATAGGTTGAGAAGAATCGAGGAGTTTAACACAGAGAGGAACTCCACTATGCTGAACAGATTCGGAGAAGAAATCAATGCGGCTCGGAAGGAATGGCATGATATGACATACCTGTGGGGGAAAGGCAAAGGGTTCATAACGCAAGAGAGACTGGATAAAGGGCTAACTCTGCCAGATGAGGACAATCTGGAGACAATATTCATAAACAAGCGATTCGGCCAGACGAGAACAGCCAAGAAAGGAAATGAGGTGGATCCTGGATTTCCCGAGCACATCAGAGAATTAAGGGAGAAAGCTCTTTATGAGGTACAACATAAAAATTGGTCGGTACTAACAAATAGAAAGGTGCAACTCAGATTGATGACTGAGGCTGAGGCAGGGGAATACTTGAAGTATGATATGGCGCAGGACATGACCTTCCTGAAGGAAGAATTGGAGAGAGATATGGTGAGCACTATGATGGAGCAGTATAGAACCTCGTTTCTCGAACTCCTCATGGACTTGGACAAAGAAGCCCTGAATTATGGAAATACTGGGAATAGGGCAAAGGTCATGCACTATAACCACAAAATCAGAAGCCTATTTTGCACACGGATCAAGAAGGCATAGGAATTCAAGTTGGTGCGGATCACACATCCAATATTCGTGCAAGATTATCTGAGATATGCACACAGGCTGTTTGGGACACAAGAAGCTCAGGAAGAAACGCAGGAGGCCCAACAGGAAAATCAGGAAGATCCAGACGCTGAGATCGATGCCTACTTCTCTACTCCTCCTGAAGCCAACCCGCAGCCTACCCAGCCAACAGTGCAAGCATTAGCTTTACCACCAAGAGAACAAGCACCTGCCACCACTAAGCCACCCACCCAGCCCGAGCAAACATCTACTGCTGCTGTTGCATCTGAAAGTCAGCCCGTGCCTCAAGCTCAAATGAGAAGGCGGTTGGTAAAATCTGCTGAGAAAGAGAAACCGGCAAGGGCTCAGGAGCCGAAAGTGGTGATCCAAGAACCCGAGCCGAATGCTAAAAAGCCAGCAGCACCGTCGGATCCCAAAGATAGAGGCAAAGTGAAAATGCCACCACCACCTCCTAAACAGAAAGAACTGATTGCTCAAGATGCTGCGCTGGCTAGAAAATTGTAGGAAGAAGAGAATGCCTTAGCCGGTCTGGTTGAACAAGGAAACGAAACAGGAGGTTCGGGAGTGGATAAGTTACTTGAGGAAGAACGAGCTGAAAAAGAAAAGAAAGCTGAGGAAGAACGGAAGAAGAAAGAAGCACATGACCGAGAAATTGCTGAAAAGCTTCAAGCTGATTTGGAAGCTGGGAAGTCTAGAAAAACTGGGGAAGCTGAACAAGAAGGTGATGAAGATTTGATGATCACTGGAGAAGTGCAGGGGCGTGGACTGAAAATTAAAGAAGAACAACCTCCTGCATGGACTGGCCCCACTGCACATGATGCTGAGACCATCCGGGAGATATAAGGAAAAGGCTTAACGAACAGATCGAAGCAAGGATTGATAGAGGAGAGGGGCCTGAACAAATCCGTCATCACACAGAAGCATCCCGAATCATTGATCCTCTTGTTGGCTCGGCCAGAATTGAGGCAGTCATCACTCAAGAAGGCTCATCGCACCAAGCTGAACAGTCAGAAGGGCCACAAGATTCCATTGATCCAGCAGCACTAGCCAAAACATTGGATAAGTCCATCCCATGGCCTTTACACTTAAGGAAAATGTTCAGGAAATTTTGACTGAAGCTGCAGATGGAAATAATTCAGAAGAAGAAGCTCGGAAAGAGGAGCAAGAATTCATGGACCAGATGGCGCCTATTCTCCAACGTCCCGTAGGACGAGCTGCGAGTATTCGGGAGGATGAGGAGGAGCTTAGAGATGAAACAGCTCATGGAGAAGGAGAGCCGAGTCAGAGGGCACATGAAGCTGAACCAATGGATGAACAACCACAAGAAGGAGACGACCAAACAGACTGGCATACAAGCGAAGGTGAATCAGTTGGGTCTATCCGGCAAGTTGAGTTTTGGCAAGAACACACTGTGAGGAGCAGAATGGGATCGAAACAGTATGGGAAAAAGAAGCTAAGTGAAGAAGAAGTGCAAATCAAATTCAATGGCAGCAAGGAAAGGGCAGGACAATATGCAAAGCTGCAGAAAATGATAGTGCCTGATAAGGGGTTCAGGCAGGATGCCTTGCTCCACCCCACTGTCGAGACTTTTTACAGAAATCAAGAGTGGGGAAACTTTATGCTACATCATGACGAAGATGGCCTCGTTGAGTTGACAAGGGAATTCTTCTGCAACATCAACGCCGTCGACAGAACAACCTAGGTCCGGGGTCGCGTGATAGACATCTCACCAGAATGGTTGAATCAGTTTTTTGGAACCCCGGATATCAGAAGTGAGTTCCCCGCTGGAGAGATCATGGTAAAAAGAGGGAGGACAAGTGAGTATGCAAAGTATGCAGCCTTGGCGAACAGCATGACAAGAATCACCGCCCCGGGACACACATTTGATACAAACTTGCTGCGAATGCACTTCATGCCAACTTACGAGTTCTACATGTCAAAGATTCAGCCCAATTCGCACCCGCACACCACATCTGGGAGTGTTCTGATGGGATTTGCAAGAATGTGGACCGGAGCAAAGCTGAATGTAGGTAGGCATGTGTTCGATGTCATGACGACGCGGATAGAAGACAAGCATGCCTTGTGCTTTCCGAACCTAATTAGAAGAATTTGCGTTGCTCAGGGCGTCGACTTGAGTGCATTTGCAGGGGACGAAATAGTGAAGGTAAATCCCCCCATCAGCGTGCCAAGACTGCCTGTGGTGGAACGAATTAGATACTCCTTTCCTCAACTGCCTGGTGAACGCAATTCCGATGCCCAATCCTCCTTCATATCTGGTACCCAAGCACCAAGAAAGAGAAGCAGACCGTCGAGGGCAAAGAAGGGAACAAAGCAAGCCCGTACAGATGCGGGACCTTCGACAACTGTGCTAGAGGAGAATCAGACATCGCAAGAGAAACTTCCGATTCCACCCCCATCTCAGCCTCATTCTCAAATCCCACCTGCAAGCCAGCATGTTTCACAGAATCCAGCTGATTCTTATGCGATGGAGATTGTGAGCAGCATGAGCAAAACGGTTACAGATAGTATAAAGACGCTGGCAGACTCAATGATTTCGGGAAAGGAGGACGAAAGAAGAGAAAGAGCCGAAGAGAGAGCTGAACAGACGAGATGAGGAGTTCAGGAAGTTGTTATTGGAAAGAGAAGAACATATGCACAGGGAAAGACTAGAAAGTGAAGAAAGGCAACGCAAGATGATGGAAATGGTGATGCAAGCACTCATCCAACAACTTCCAAAGCCACCTCCACCTCCGACGGACGGTGCGGGACCATCAAATCAGCCAGGAGACAGAAAGATTGAGTCTATAACTGTCATATCAGTTTGAGCTTAGATGTAAACATCATATAAGAGAATTTCGTGTCACTTGTGCAAGTTCAATCTGATTGCATGGAAATCTCTTGTAATCGATGTATTTATTGCTTTCCAAAATGGAACTTCGTTTTGAGGTCCAAACAATTTTATTCTTGAAAAGATGTCTGTACAGTCCGAGATGAATAAGTGACTGTCAGGCCAAAAATATGCTGTTGACATACTCAGTATGTCAGCAGTGCCTCTTTACTGCTTTAAATTAAATAACCAGCAAAAATGTGCATAAATTTGCTCTAAATTCACATGTTGAATTTAGGCTTGTGATTAAATTTTCAAACTTTTAAATTGGGATAATATAATTGAAGACATGCATGAAATGAATTCCTAAGGTTTTGAGCTATAAAAATCTAATGATGTGATCATCTTGTTGGGTAATAAATCTGCATGTTAGAAATTTTGATTGAATATAGTGTTGGGATTAAGCTTTGATTAAATTTCAGAATACTGTATGACATGAATCAATCCAACCTGTAAGTTTTGAGCCATGTGTCACTTCTGCTCATTCATTTTCTTTGATGTGTGAATCATTTGATTAAAGGAAACTAGAACTTGCAATTGGGACCGATTCAAGATCATGCCATATTCCTAAAACCGAGGATATGATTGTGGCACCTAGAAAAACCCCAAATTTTTGGCCTTTGTTTGAATTCCAAACTCAAAAATATTTTCCCTTTAGGATTAACCGATTTGAGCCTTAAGCCTAATTTTTCTTTGAAGCCCTCTATATTATTCCTAGCCTTATAAAAAGACCAAAATACTCAACCCAGGTGTGCATGAATAAATTCTATCAAAGGCACTAGATTTATGATCATAAAAAATGTATCAATCGGAAAGCCAAGAACCGATTCATTCAAAAAAAAAAAGAGAGAAAACGAGAAAAAGAAGAGAAAAATATTGAGTTTCATTCAACAACAATAAATTGCAAATGACAAAGCAAATTAGACATAGTCTGATGTCATGCAATAGAAAGAGAAAAGCAAAAAAAAAAAGAAAGAAAAATAGTGATGATCATGAATTTTAAATAAAAATATGCCATGTTATGATAGAATTAATTCTTGCCACTTCTAGCCCAATAATTTCCTTCCACACCAAATGTTACAACCGTATGCCCCGACACAACCCTTGAATAAGACCTCATGATCTCGATTTGAGGAAATGAGCCGGTGGCGAGTTGATCCAATTGCAAGCATATGGGATAATTTGATCAAATTTGATTTCGAGCCTTCATGATTTAACCCCATTTGAGAGTGAGTGAATTTTCCGATTCTCTTATATGTGAGGCTCTGTTTCATTAAATATGTTCGTGTCATGCCTTAATTCTCACTCTTAATCTTTGCATCTTTCAAACATGATATTCATGAAGGATTGATGATAATGTTTGATTTGTAGGCCTGATGTAGTGAGCAAGTATCATTTTATTAAACACTGCAATCAAGGGAATTTAACACTTGTAGTTTTGATTGTCTTATCCCAATCCAAAAAGAATGTGATTTATGAAGCCACAAAAATGAATTGAATATGCAGAGTCCGTGTTCTCTATAACATTGACTCTGACTGCTCGGGGACAATCAGTATTAAATGTGAGTATGTTGATAATGGCCAGAAATGACCATTATTTTCAATCCATTTCCGTGTCTGAAACGGGCATTTGATCGCATTCCGGTCTTATATTAAATAAGAAAGCAGTCGAATTGGACTGATTTATGCATAATTGTAAAAATATTGAGCTGGTATGAAAAATGCATAAATATGTAATTTTATTACACATTTATGTTAGAAAAATCCAAAAACATGAGAAAAAGAAAAGAAAAGAAAAAGGAATGAACAAGATGGGGAAAAGAAAGAAAAGCCCACAAAAAGAACAATTTCGGCCCATCTGGCCCAATTCAGTGTGTCTAGGAGCACCCGGTCGCGGAAGCTCCTGTGTCGCGGTCCATGGCCTCGCGACACAGGAAGGTTTGGCGACACAACATTCAGCATGAAGAAGAAGCCATGTCCCCAGTCTCAGTCGCGGAACCCCGGTCGCGATCCACTGCCTAGCGACGCAGGCATGGATAGCGACACAGTTGCACAAATTGAAGACCAAGACCCAGTCGAGAAGCCTTGCCACATGCAGTATTGTTCCGCGACACAATGTGATGTGTGTGATGTCTTGAGACACAATGGGCTTCAAATCAAGGCCCATGGGCCTAGGGTTTCACTTCTATAAATATGAGGTGATTCCCTTGAGACAAAGGGTTTTTTTTTTTGAATCAGAAACATATTCTTGGAGACAAGCTGGGAGCTCAGTTTGTAGGTAGTTTCTTTTAGGTTAGGTTAGCTTAGCTTTAATTTTTTTTGTATTATTTAATTTATGCACTAGCATTAGTTTAGCTTAGTTTAATTTCCAGTTCTAGTTTAGCCAGAGTTTACATTTTGTTTTCTTGTTTTAAACTTTGTTTTTAGGGTTTTGTAGTACCCAAATCATGGGTATTAACACACCCACTTAATAAAATGGGAGAATATTCTTGAAATGTGTCCCAAAAATCATAAAATAGGTTTCACACCCCATGGATTTATCACTGCTTTCCTTTTCTTTTGGGTCATTTGACCTTTATTTCCCATTTTATGTCACTGTTTGGTGACTCTCTTTGGATAATGTTACAAGTATATGAGTGATCACACCTAGATTAGGATTCTGCTTTGTTTTAATTACTGTTCCAGTTTAGTTTATCTTTTGTTCAAGCATGTTCTAGCTAGATTTAAATTTTGTTCAGTTATTTTCAGCTTAGTTTTACTTTTGAATCTGAAATGGGTGAGATCACGCGTAATGCATGCCACTGTTCCATTTTACTTTTCTGACATGTGTCCTGAACACACTCATGTCGCTAGCCACTTCCTGTCGCGAAACCACGTCTAGCGACGGGAGGGCAGTTTAGTGACATGAGTGCCAAAGAACACTTGATAAATTTTTAAAATCCATCGGTCGCGAGGCAATCCTGTCGCGAACCCATGGTTCGCGACACACTCCTTGATTAGCGACCGAGGACCCAAATACTTGCAATTTTATTCTGGAAGGGCTCTGTCGCGAAACCCCTGTCGCGGACCCATGGTCCGCGACACACCCCTTATTCCGCGACCAGAAATTATGTCCTTGTTGAATTTTCAAACCTCGTGTCGCTAAACCCTTGTCGCGAGGCCATGCCTAGCGATACAGATTTTTGTTTAGCGACACAACAAACCCTAATTTTCAAAATATCCAATCTCTCATTTCCCCCCTCTCTGTCATGATCCTCCTGTCGTGGACCAACAACTCACGACACAAACCCTGTCTCATGACATGCATGGCACCTTCTTGCCAAAATTTTCATTCTTCATCTCTTCCCATTAATTAATTAAACCTTTATATTAATATTTTGAGGTTGAAATCTAATGATCTCAACCCATGATTAATTTGATATGAAGAACTTTGTTCAATTCCTCATTAAAAGATTATTCTACATATGATTGAACTCTAATGATCTAAGTATATAATCCGCACTGTAATTAGTTAATTATGGAATGAGTGATTATTTAGACATAAAGAGTGATTATGGAATAATTTCCATACCCTTGCATGAGAAACCAATGTCTCTCATACAAGATGACTCAAAATATTTTCTTTTAATTATTTTGTCTTTTCCGTGTTGTGTGAAACAGCTAGTAAGGAATATATCAGACTAATGTCGGCGGGTATTCCCACACGGATAAACTAGCTCGTAGTCTGAATATTAATTACTAGTTGTTATTTTGCATGATCCGGATAGTGGTCGGTGGAAGCCTTGGCGGTTCGTCCATCCGGGATTATAATAGCTGCTCAGCTGACTCCTATCCGGATACAGTTTCCTTTTCTTTATCTTAATTTCAAACCTGAATTTTGAGCTGTAATATTTTCCAGTAGTGTCGATCAACACTGTCTGAATAGTACTGCAGTGAGAAAATATGTAGGCTTTTCTCTCATTTCACAGATAGTAGAAGTCTTAATGATAGTGATCACTGTCGTTTAAGGTCTTCTGCTGTCTAAAATCATCCCACCTTGATAATTAGGCACTGGATAGTAGGTGTTTGCAGTCCAGGTTATCCTGATTATTTCAGTCATCTTTTTAGCCAAATAAATTCTTCTCATCTCCGGCTATTTCATCTCTGTGTTTCAACTTCTGTCTAAACCCACCTTATATTTTGGGTTATTTAATTTTACACTTCCCTATAAATTTATGCATGATATTATAATGTAGATATTGTGGTCAATATTATTTTGGGATTCTTCCCTTGGACACAGGAGTCTTGATTTTAATCAGATGTCTCACAATAAATTTCCAACAACAATTCATTTATAAAATCCGGATCTAAGTAAGGGGTAAATTCCACAGTTATGACTAATTCACATTCTACTGGGGGTTGATTTTGGGAAATTAGAAGCAGAGTCAGTGATTAGGTCTCTCCTAGACTGAAAGGATCTGTGTTTTAATTGAGAGTCTAGTACCTGTTTAGGGAATGATTTTCAAACATCAATTATTTTCCAAAATTGCTGTGCGTTGGAAATCTTATATTAAATACTGCACTGACTCAGAGTCCACTTGGATTTAGATGAGGTGTAATAGATAATACTAGAAGAACAACATGTGGGCCTTGGTTATTTTCTAAGGTAGGGTTGAGTTCCTTTCAACTGCTATCCTCTTCTGCCAAAGCCTATTTTTGAGTCCTGAGTGAGTGCATCCGGAATGAACTAATCTATTAGTTTATTTCATTAGTTTGTATCTCATAACCACCCGACGAGAAGTGAACACTGCAAGCGGTTCACCGAGAATAGGGAATTCTTGATCCACATCCGGTCATTCTGACTGGGGGCTTTCTTTTACTACCAGGGTCAGACTTTCAAAAACCTCCGAGTGATAGATTTTTAAATGCTTTCTTTACCGCTTTCTCTTAACTGCTTTCTTTAGAGGTCACTCGGTTGTATTGAGAGTTGTGTAACTGCTACTAGGATTGATAGTTAAGGGATAGTTCAGGGCGTAATTAAAATCTTTGGGCGTGACATGGGGGAATGATGGGAGTACTTGGCATCTCAATAAATGATTTGTCGGGTGTTGCTTGTCCACCACAGATAAATAACATACCTCTGCGCGGGGGCAGTTGTATATTTGTGGTATCTTGGATTTTGTTGTCTTAAGGCATGTAAATCCTTACTGTAAGTACCTGTCTGTTAAAAGGAACATGGTATAGGAAGCATGAGAGTTAGCTAACTGAAAGGATTATCCCGAACAAAGATCTGTGTGTTAAAATGGAAGTTTAATTGTGTCTCATCTGAATCTTGTCCAATCTTTATTATTTTCTTCTTGTCCCTTCTATCTCATTTTTAAATCTGTTTTGCTTTCTTAGAATAATTTTATCCCTTTCTTAGAATTATTTTTATTGCTTTCTTAGATTAAATTTAATTCGCTTTCTAGAATAATTTTATCCGCTTTAATTGTAATTGCTTTCATAGCTTAGTTTAAATTCTGTCAAGTAGTTGATAATCAAACACAAACTTGAATCGAGTAACCGAGTGGAAAATCTTATAAAACGACGTGGGCCCTGCTTCTATCGCACATCCTCCAGTGAACGATCCGGTACTTACTATAAATTACTGCGATTTTTGACACCGTGCGCTTTCGGGGGCACAGTTTCTTAACACGAGTAATAAAAACGTGACAACCTATAATATATCCCTAATCCCGACTCCATCTTCATAATTGGTTTCATTAAATAAAATTGAAAACCGGGATTATTGTTTTTTCAGAAAATACTCATATAGTGGGAACTTGTCAAAAGTTTCATGGCCGGGGATTTTTATCGCGCCATTTGAAATCAAAGTTTCCCACATGAGTAATAAAAAGTGAAATATATCCTTAAACCCCTTCCCATGAATCATAACTCTTTTCATTTAATAAATTCGAACTTGATATTTTAGAAAATACTCGTGTTGACGAAATTGGCAAAAGTTTCATGGGGTCTCTACCGGATAGTTGGGAAACACTAGTGGTCTCGTTGAGTACTTTAGCACCAGGTGGAACACTAACCATGGAGATGGTTAAAGACAGTTTACTCAATGAATATGCAAGAAGAAAAGAAAAATGTGAATCTTCTTCAGATGTTCTAGTTTCTCAGAAGCCAGTGAGACAGGGAAGAAGTAAGAGCAGAAATCCACAAGGACGTGATAAACATCATACACCAAGAGGAAGGTCAAAGAACAGAAAAGATATTAGATGTCATCACTGCGACAAGCCGGGTCACATGAAGAAAGAGTGCAGGATCTTGAAAAGGGAAATTGCAGAAGGCAAGAAAGAAGAAAAAGAGACTAATGCAGTTAACCACAACAGTGATGCAGTTATTATTTCAGATGACAGTTGTGTTAGTCTATTGTGTCAGGACAGTGATTGCGTGATTGATTCTGGCGCATCGTTCTATGTTACATCTCATGGTGATTTCTTCAGTTCGTACTCTTTTGGTGATTTTAGTAGTGTTAAGATGGGAAATAACGGTGTTTCAAAGATTGTGGGCATTGGAGAGATTTGTCTGAGACTAATCTTGGTACCAAATTAATACTCAAGGATGTGAGACATGTTCCAGATATTCGTCTGAATTTGATCTCAGCTGGAAAGTTAGATGATGATGGTTTCTGCAACTACTTAGGTGAAAGTAAATGGAAGCTCACCAAAGGGTCTTTGATAGTTGCAAAAGGGAACAAAGTTAGCACACTCTATGTCATGCAAGCAAATTTATGCAAAGGGGAGACAAATGTTGTTCAGAAAGGTGTCAGCATTGACCTTTGGCACAAGAGACTTGGCCATGTGAGTGAGAAGAGCTTGCAGACTCTCTCAAGGAATCAATTTCTACCGAATTTGCAAGGTACATCTCTGAAAACTTGTCTTGATTGTATTTCTTGTAAAACACATAGAGTTTCATTCCATACTTACCCTCCACATAGAAAGTCTGGTGTACTGTATTTGATTCATATCGATGTTTGTTTTATGCGAGATAAATCTCTTGGAGGTGTTGTCTACTTTGTTACATTTATTGATGACCACTCAAGGAAAGTTTGGGCCACTGCTTTGAAAACCAAGGATCATGTTTTTTATGTCTTCAAGGAGTTTCATGTTAGGGTTGAAAGGGAAACAGGAAAGAAGCTGAAGGTAGTCAGAGCAGATAATGGTGATGAATACAGAGGGCCGTTTGAGAGCTACTGCAGAAATTATGGTATCAGGCTTGAGAAGACTCCAGCTAAGACACCACAGTTGAATGGTGTTGCTGAAAGGATGAACAAGACAATTGAAGAAAAGATCAGGTGTATGCTTTCGAATGCAAAGCTTCCTAAAAGCTTTTGGGAGGAGGCTATGCGGACTGCAGTTGATTTGATACATCTTTCTCCAAGCACTACTCTTGATGGTGATGTTCCCAACAGAGTTTGGAGTGGGAAAGATGTTTCCTATGACTACTTGAGAGTGTTTGGCTGCAGAGCATTTATTCATGTTCCGAAAGATGAGAGGTCTAAGCTTGATGATAAGGACAAATAATGCATCTTCTTGGGGGTATGATCATGAAGAACTTGGTTACAGGTTATGGGATCCAGTTAACAAGAAAATTGTGAGAAGCAGAGATGTTGTATTTCTTGAAGATCAGTTTGGGGATGATGTCAGCAAAGATAAGAGTCCCAGTTCCTTTGCAGAGATTCCAGTCAGATTGGATCCAGTTCATTCTCCCTTAGTACGTCATGGTCACGGGGGAGACACACAACAAGAAGGTGGTGATAATGTTGATGAAGAACCTACAGTTGATGATGTTGATCCAGTTGGAGAAGTTGTGGTACCACAACCAGTTGAGCCAGTTTTGAGGAGATCCACCAGAGAGCGCTAACCATCAAAGAGATATAACACCAATGAGTATGTGATGCTTACAGATGGAAATGAACCTGGAAGCTACGAAAAAACCATTGGTCATGAAGCCAAGAATGAGTAGTTGAAAGCTATGCAAGATGAGATGAAGTCTTTAAAAGATAATCAGACTTATGAGTTGGTAAAACTACCCGAGGGTAAGAAAGCACTCAAGAACATGTGGGTTTACAGGTTGAAGACTTCTTAAAATAGCTCACAACCAAGGTACAAAGCAAGGTTGGTTGTGAAAGGTTTTTGTCAAAAGAAAGGTGTTGACTTTGAAGAAATATTTTCTCCATTAGTGAAGATGAGCTCCATCAGAGTTGTTCTCGGTCTGGCCGCCCTTTTGAATTTGGAAATTGAGCAACTTAATGTGAAAACTGCATTCCTTCATGGTGATTTAGAGGAGGAAATCTACATGGAACAACCTCAAGGTTTTGAAGTCAAAGGCAAAAAGAACTTGGTTTGTAAGCTTAAGAAGAGCTTGTACGGATTAAAACAAGCTCCGAGGCAATGGTACAAAACGTTTGATTCATTCACGATGGGTCAAGGTAATACCAGAACTTGTTTGATCACTGTGTGTTTGTGAAGAGATATTCTGATGATGATTATATTATCCTACTGCTATATGTAGATGATATGCTGATTGTTGGCCATGATGCTAGTAAGATTGAGAAGTTGAAGAGAGAGTTAGATAAGTCTTTTGCAATGAAAGACTTACGCCCTGCTAAACAAATACTTGGTATGAAAATAACCCGAGAGAGGAAGAAGGGTAAACTTTGGCTATCTCAGGAACGCTATGTTGAGAGGTTCAACATGAGCAAGGCAAAGGCAGTGTCTTCTCCACTTGCAAGTCACTTCAAACTTTCAGTTAAACAGTGTCCTACAAGTGAGAAAGAAAAAAAAAAGAGATGAGCAAAGTTCCTTACGCATCAACAGTTGGCAGTTTGATGTATGCTATGGTTTGCACAAGACCAGATATAGCTCATGCAGTTAGAGTAGTGAGCCGGTTTCTCTCTAATCCCGGAAAAGAGCATTGGGCTGCAGTGAAATGGATTCTCAGATACTTAAGAGGTACTTCCAGTGTATGTAGCCTAATCTAGTTGGATATACAGATTTAGATATGGCAGGTGATGTCGACTCCAGGAAGTCCACGTCGGGGTTCTTGATGACTTTTGCAGGGGGAGCCATTTCTTGGCAATCAAGATTGCAAAAGTGTATTGCTTTGTCTAGTACTGAAGCTGAATATATTGCCATAACAGAAGCTTGCAAATGAGCTTTGTGGATGAAGAAAATTGTTGGAAGAGCTTGGCATTGAACAAGAGAAGTGGATTGTTTACAGTGACAGTCAGAGTGCACTCCATCTATCTATAAACTCGAGTTTCCATTCAAGATCCAAGCATATTAATTATAGGTATCATTGGATTCGTGATGTGCTTGAGGACAAACAGTTGAGTTTGGAGAAGATCCACACAAGTGAGAATTCAGCAGACATGTTCATCAAGTCTCTGCCGAAAGAGAAGTTCGAAGCATGTAGGCGAGGAGCGGACTTGGTAGAGCCCAGAAAATGAAATGACGGGGGAGAATTGTTAGGTCAGTCCATTTAATGGCTTGACCAATATTTCATCCGTCTCACTCTTTTTGTTACAAATCATTTTTTGACACTCTTCACTGTTTAACTTTGATTCAAATTTTTATCATAGTTATATAAGAAAAAACATAGTCAAGTGAGATCTTGTTAGATTCGTCTAATCTTGTAGTTTTAGACAATCAACTTTTTATAACTTTTCGTTGTATAAAATTTAAGTTATTAACCGTTAAAAATGTGTATCGGCATGTGTGTCGGAAGGGTGTGTAACAATTACACTGAGACGGATGAAGTATTACAATTATAAAAAAAAAAGGAAAGACATACCTGTGGAGAGCAGCCAGTGAGAGAGGGCAGTCAATTAATACAAACAAACAAAACAACAATAATAGAGCCATCTACAATTATCAATTGAGAGCAGGAGGCAGAACGAAAACAGAGAGAAGAAAAACCAGGAAAAGAGAAAGAAGAAAAGAGGAAGAAGAAGGCCGATCATTCCATCCGTTCGGCAGAAATATTCACATCTTTGGTGAAATCCTTTCTCTTACACCTCTCTTGTTTTTAGCCTAGAATTGTGTTCTAGAAGTATACATTTTTGTGGAATTCTCTGCCTATGATTATTATTGTTGATTAGCCAAGATTAGTGAAAATCTTGATGATTGTTGGTGAACTTCTAAGCATATGCTAGAGAGAAAAACTTTGGTGTACCCATTATTTGATATTAGTGGCGATTTGAGATGGTGGCGACTGGCCCGTGGTTTTTACCTTCTTTCTGAAGGGTTTTCCACGTATAAATCTCGGTGTCGATTTACTACTTTATAGTTGCTCTGGTTGGCTTATTGTTGAATTGGTTTAATTGGATTGGTTGCATCTGTTGGAAACTCATTTGACACATAGAGGATATACTGTTTTGGATACTTGTATTGTTTTGGTATTTCTGGTGATCCCACAAGTTCCACACTATTTTTCCCAATAAAGTGTGTGTTTAGTAGTACCCAAAAACTCCAATGGGCAAACAAAAAAAACAGAGGAAGTATATAATTAAAAAATTATGAAAATCTGATATTATAAAATAATGTGTTTAGACGAATTCAACTACCCTAGTGGACAAATCTCCCGACTCCCAACTTTGGGATTCGATTCCTCACCCGGTCTCCTATTCCTCCCCTTTATAATTTGTGGCATAGTCTCTCTCCACCTTTTCCTATCCTAGACGTATAGATGTTCAGCAAAAGAAAAAAAAAAAAAAAAAGCTACCCACGTCACTATCTTGTTTCTTATATCGGTACTAAAATACTTTGTCAAAATTATTCAATTAACAATGTGACCTATGCTAAAATGTGCAAATAATATACTCCACAATATGGAAGGAGTATATCTAAAGCTTTCCTCTGATTCGAGGGTATGTTCTGCATGCAGCTTTTGGGAGCTTTTGGTAGCTTTAGGTTTTATTTTAAAACAAAGCTTATGGGAGCTTTTGGAAGCTTCCTTTTAGAAGCTACCTATAGTAGCGTTAAAAAATAAGCTCCTAGCTTATTGTTGAGCAAATATAATTTTATCCCAATAACCAACTCACTACCCAATAGTCTACATAAATGTTTGTCCTTTTATGTCATTTCATACATTATTTGACAGCTACAACTAGTTGTACAGAATACTTAAATAAAACTGACAGCTACAGCTCCCTACAGCTCCAGCTTGCAGCTACAGCTCACGGCTACAGCTTTGCGTGCAGAACAGACCCTAAGTCAAGCAAGAATGCAAGATCATATATAAAGCTGTTATATAATATAATGGATGCCTTGATTATTATATTTATTTTGTAGCAATCATTCATGACTTTTCTAACCAAGAGAAGACTTATTTGCCTATATATAGACTTGTATATTGTATGAAATGGGCAGATCAATAATTCATCTCATTCTTGCCTCTATTATTTTGTTTGCTCACACCATCTTTGCAATCATCATTTTCTCCCCTCTCACTCATTCCCCTCATATCTCTTCCTCGTATTTCTTGTTCAATTGCAGAATATATGTAACACATACTTATACCAATTGAGTTAATATTATAGAGCAGATAGACAATACAAATATATTACATTCACAACATGTTATCAGCACGAGTCCTGTTGGAGTTTTCCAATTCTACCAAGGTTCTGTTGGAGTTTTGTTGAAAAATCCAATTCATACCAGGGTTCTGCCAAAATTTTTCAGATCCAGAAGAAAATCACTTGAGGTAATATATTCCAATTATTTTGAATATCAATTTTGACTAATTTGTCAAAACAGGAACCTATGCCGTTGGAAAGATCCGGGATTAATTATTTTGAAAAATGGATCTTGCAAGTTATTTGCAAACAATGGGTCTTTAAAAACAAAAAATGACCATTATAAAAGAAAATACGGCCACAAGCCTAGACCGCAAAAAAAAAAAATATACGGCCACATGCCAAGACCTCGAAAAAAAAACGGTCAATAGATCATATTGATCTATATATGGGAAATAAGCATATTGCCAATTCTTATTTTTGACAAGAGATAGTGACAATTCCCTTAATGTGGGGGCAAATGACAGCTCTTTGATAAAATAAAGATTTTTGGCTGAAATCCCAAATGCGAGGCATCATAATGACTGCAAGACTATAAGTCTGTAAATGATATAAATCAGTCATGTTCAGAATAATGTCACAATTGAGATACGTGACAAGATATTAATGAAAATGACATGAATACCAATAGAGTCCATAAATCTTAGTTCAGTTATACCAACAGATTTCGTGGGTCTTTAGTTTGACATGAATACCAACAGAGTCCATAAATCTTAGTTCGGTTATACCAACAGATTTCGTGGGTCTTTACTTTGGTCATGTGTACTGACAGAGTCAGATTCATACATGGCAAGATAATTGCCTGAAATTGTGCCTCTTAAAGGCAAAGAAATTGAAGAAAAATGATATCAATATGGCAGGGGGACATAGTTCCAAAATTGGTCGTCCAGACAAATATTTGGTACAAGTTTACCAAAAATACTTGATACAAACAGGTTGAAATATACCTTGTTGAAAAAAAAATGCTGACGACACTATTGATATTACAAAAGGCCATTATTGATATGCTAAATATATCATGGAAAGATATACTAATTTCTTCAATGATACAATATTATTTAAATACTGCATTACATTTTATTATATTGTTTTTATTACGCTTTGAATTTTTTTAAATTTTCTGCTATATTATTATCTATGCATTTTGTTGACTCACTTATATTTAATCTTGTTTTGATATTAATGATATCTTATTTTAATTACAACAAAATGGGGAATTATAAAAGTGATAATATATCCCTTATTGATAGTGCTTCAACGCACACGATACTAAAAGACACAAGGTATTTTTCGAATTTAAAAATGGAAGATACAAGCATAAAGACAATATGTGGTAGTGCAAATATTATACAAGGAATAGCCAACCTTGTTTTCCCAGAGGGAACAAAATAAGTTGTGAAAAATGCACTCTTATCTCCCAAGTCTCGAAGAAATTTATTAAGTTTTAAAGATATCCGAGAAAATGGGTATCATCTCGAGACATCGACTTCAGAGAATGTCGAATATTTATTAATTACAAATACCACTCATGGTAAGAAATATGTATTGGAAAAATTACCAGCTTTGTCTTATGGATTGTATTTTTCAAAGATAAATACAACTGAAAATTATCACTTAGACCACAGGTCTAATATTCCCTAAATAAACCAGAGGTTTATTGAAGGCCAGAGGCCCAATGATAAACATCCCCAAATAAACCAGAGGTTTATTGATGGCCAAAGGCTCACTAATGAATATCATGCCAAAATAAGCCAGAGGTCTATTGGAAGCCATAGGCTTGCTGATGAATATATGATATGGCATGATCGCCTAGACCATCCTGGCTCTACAATAATGAGGCGAATTATTACAAATAGTCATGGCCATTCTTTAAAGGGACAAAAATTGCTGCAACATAATGATTATATATGTGTTGCTTGCTCCCAAGGAAAATTGATTTCCAAACATTCACCAACAAAAGGAGGAACTGAAAGCCCTAGTTTTCTTGAAAGAATTCAAGGCGATATATGTGGACCTATAGATCCACCATGTGGACCATTTAAATATTTTATGGTGCTAATTGATGTATCAACATGATGGTCCAATGTATCATTATTATCATCTCGCAACCATACGTTTGTAAAATTACTTGCTCAAATTATTAAATTACGAGCACCGTTCCCTGATTATACAATAAAAAATATCCGATTGGATAATGCTGGTGAATATTCATCCCAGAGGTTTGACGAATACTGCATGTCAATTGGCATAACAATTGAGCATTCTGTTGCTCATGTCCATACATAGAATGGACTTGCTGAATCGCTTATAAAGCGTTTTCAATTAATTGCCAGACCATTATTAATGAGATCTGAATTGCCATTGATAGCTTGGGGGCATGCAATATTACATACAGAAAAATTGGTGCGGATAAGACCGACACATTATCACGAATACTCCCCTATATAGTTCATATTTGGGCATGAACCCAATATATCCCATCTCAGAATATTTGGTTGCGCAGTATATGTCCCGATTGTACCACCTCAGCGCACAAAGATGGGTCCCCAACGTAGATTGGGAATATATGTCGGGTATGAATCACCATCGATTATTCGATATCTCGAACCATTAACTGGTGATTTATTTACTGCGAAATTCAAAGATTGTCATTTTGACGAATCTAATTTCTCGACATTAGGGGGAGATAAAAGTCAATCAAAGAAAGAAAAAGAAATCAACTGGAAAACACCGTTAGATTTCTTTGATCCTCGTACAAATGATTGTGAACTAGAAGTACAAAGAATTGTACATTTTTATAATATTGCAAATCAATTGCCGGACACATTATGCGACTCTAAAAGAGTAACAAAATCTCTTATACCGGCAGCAAATGTTCCAATCAAAATTAGTGTCCCAGAGGGACCAATTACAAGTGCTAAAGATGAATCTACTACACGCTTGAAACGTGGTAGACCACCAGGTTCCAAAGATAAAAATCCTCGAAAGAAAAGAGGATCACAAATCATTGAAAGTGATAAAATTACAGAAAATACTCCAGATGAAAAAGAAGCTCTTGAAGAGCAAACAGCTCCAGAGGAGCAGAAACTCGCAGCTCCATAGGAGCATGAACTTGAAAATAATGAAATATCAATCAATTTTGTCACAAGCAGAAATGTTTGGAATCAAGATGCAATTATCATGGATAATGCATTCTCATACCACATAGCACTTGACATCATAAATGATGACGAGGATCATGAACCAAATTCGGTTGATGAATGTCGGAAAAGAAAAGATTGGCCAAAATGGAAAGATGCAATCCAATCTGAATTGGATTCCCTGGCTAAAAGATAAGTGTTTAGTCCAGTTGTCAAAACACCAGAAAATATAAAGACTGTTGGATACAGATGGGTTTTTGTAACAAAAAGAAATGACAAAAATGAAATTGTCAGATACAAAGCGAGATTAGTCGCCCAAGGGTCTCACAGAGACCCGGATTTGATTATGATGAAACATATTCCCCCGTAATGGATGGAATAACATTTAGATATCTTATCAGTTTAGCGGTTCATCAAAATCTTGAAATGAGATTGATGGATGTTATTACTGCGTATCTATATGGAAATTTAGATACAGATATCTATATGAAGGGGATTAAAAATGTCAGAGACATGTGAATCAAATCCTAAACATATGTATTCCATCAAATTACAAAAATCCTTATATGGATTGAAACAATCCGGGTGAATGTGGTATAACCGACTCAGTGAGTCTTTGGTACAAGAGGGTTATACAAATGACCCAATCTGTCCATGTATTTTCATTAAGAAAAATGGACAAGAGTTTGTAATCATTGCAGCTTATGTTGATGATCTCAACTTGATTAGAACTCCAGAGGAGCTCCAAAAAGCTGTTGAATACTTGAAAAAGGAGTTTGAGATCAAAGATTTTGGTAAAACCAAATCATGCATTGATCTGCAAATTGAATATTTAAATAATTGAACTTTTATCCATCAAACAGCTTATACTCAGAGAGTATTAAAGCGATTTTATATGGATAAAACACATCCATTGAGTATTCCAATGGTCGTAAGATCACTTGATATAAAAAAGGATCCGTTTAGACCACAAGAGGAAGGTGAACAAATTCTTGGACCAGATGTCCCATATTTAAGTGCTATAGGTGCTTTAATGTATCTCGCAAACTGCACTAGACCAGATATATCATTTGCAGTAAATTTATTAGCGAGATTTAGTTCATCTCCTACATGATGATATTGGAATGGAATTAAACATATAGTTCGCTATCTTCAAGGAACTAGTAATCTTGGGTTATTTTACCCAACTGATTCTCGACATGAAATAATCGGCTTTGCTGATGCTGGATATTTGTCAGACCCACATAAAGCCAAATCTCAAACTGGCTATGTTTTTACATGTGGTGGTACTGCAATTTCATGGAGATCAATGAAACAGATTTTGACTGCTACTTCCTCAAATCATGCTGAAATTTTAGCTATCCATGAAGCCAGTCGAGAATGTGTATGATTGAGATCTTTGATGCACCACATATTGAAAAATTGTGGCATAACTACAAAAGAAAAGATACCCCCAACAATTTTATACGAAGATAATGCAGCTTGTATAGCTCAATTAAAGGGAGGGTATATTAAAGGAGATAGAACGAAACATATTTCACCAAAATTTTTCTTCACTCATGATCTACAGAAAAATGGCAAAATAGATGTGCAACAAATCTGTTCAGCTGATAATCTTGCAAATTTGTTTACCAAGGCACTACCAACATCAACATTCGAGAAGTTGGTGAAAAGTATCGGGATGCACAAACTAAGGAATTTCAACTGATGCTTTGATCAGAGGGAGAAATAAATATACAAAAGCATGTGCTCTTTTTCCTTCACTAGATTTTTTCTCCTAGAGGGTTTTTATCTAGTAAGGTTTTAATGAGGCATATTTTGTATCGAAGACATCCAAGAGGGTGTGTTATATAATATAATAGATGCCTTGATTATTATATTTATTTTGTAGCAATCATTCATGACTTTTCTAACCAAGAGAAGACTTATTTGCCTATATATAGACTTGTATATTGTATGAAATGGGCAGATCAATAATTCATCTCATTCTTGCCTCTATTATTTTGTTTGCTCACACCATCTTTGCAATCATCATTTTCTCCCCTCTCACTCCTTCCCCTCATATCTCTTTCTCGTATTTCTTGTTCAATTGCAGAATATATGTAACACATACTTATACCAATTGAGTTAATATTATAGAACAGATAGGCAATACAAATATATTACATTCACAACAAAAGCAATAAATTAAAGCTCTATCTCGTCACAATAATTTTTTTAAAAAACTAACCATTGTATACTAGTTGATCTATATATCTGAAAGAATATCAACAAGTAGCAATTGTTCTCGGTAAAAAAAAAATAAATAAATAAATAAAAATAAATAATAATAATAATAATAATAATAATAATAATAATAATAATAATAATAATATAAATAAATATATAATGTGCAAGTAGAAATCCTGAAGTCATTGTTATCGTTATAATCGCGCAGTTTAAATGCTCAACGTAAACCCATCTTCAAATTAAATCTTTATTGGGAAAACCCCAGCCCAGTACCCATCCCAAAAGATTTGTAGAGTCAAAGCCCTGTGTTTTAAAACTTTAGAGTTTAGGCTCCATCACTTAAGAAACTTAAACAAAATCAAATCAACATAGTTAATTAAGCCAAAATGAGAAAATACTAAAATGTCATTCCCTCAAAAAATACCCAAATACCCCAAATACCCTAAACTCCCTCCAACATCTCTCCTCATTCGATCGATCGTTCTACCGACCCGTCTCTCCCCCTCTGTCTCTCTCCCTCCATTCGAACGGTTTCTCCCGCAAGGAAGCAAGGAGCTCGAGCTAGCATTGTAGAAGGGCCGAACTTTGGAAGGCAAACGACGGACGGCGGCTGTTCGAGGAACGGTGGAAACGAAATTGTAAGGTTTTAACATAAAAGATAGGGCTTATTTATTGGAACGGTGTGTGGAAAAATTTTATTGTTCTTGAAGAGGGTAACAACTATGGAATGATGTGCATTGACAAGAACAGTAGTGTTTTTGTGAAAAGAACAATGTTTGTTTTTGGTGTGTAGAAAGCATAATAATTTGCATTGCTAGTGATTACTTACAGTTTCTCTATTGTTTATAGTCTGTGGGTGGTTGTATATTTTAGGTAAATGTGTAGTCTGTGGGTGGTTGTATATTTTAGGTAAATATGTAGTCTGAGGATTAGGTGTGGTCATTGTAATGTTTGTGATTCATTTCATGAGGTTGAGGTTGGGCTGGTCATTTAGAAGGAATTTAGTAGTAATGGATGCTCAATTTTGATTATGAAGTAATTTTGCATGGGTTTCGTACGTATTCATATTATGTTTGAATTTTGTTTTATTTGTAGGTGCGAAAAAGAATGAGTCACGGTGTGGAGCAATGGGAAAGCAGTAGTACCTTTAGTTTGCTAGTAATTTGTCAATATAAGCATGAGAAGCACCCATTAAGCATCACGAATCACACAACCGTGGCGGAGGTGCACATGGCAGTGATTGATAGATGGCCTGAGTTCGATCCTATGTTAAACATTTTGGAATATGAAGCTCCTGGGGACAAGCTGCCCGTCCGGATTAGAAGTGATGGAGATATACAGTTCATGTTGAGGTATCACATGTTGATGAATGTACACTTGTGCAATGTACACGTCGTACAAACACGACGGTGGAGAATAGAAGGTATGATATGTAACTGTGTAGTATTGTATTTTGATTACCAAGTTCATATTAGATTGTGTAATGCATCGATTTGTATAAAATATAGGGTGGACGATGTTCATGAGGGGTCTATTGAGAACCAATTGGTAGTGGTACGGACACACCAAGAGGCATTCGACGGACGGTCCGGTGGCATTGAGCATATCGAGGGTGAAGGACAAACATTCGAGAGTGTTGGCAAGTTCCGTGAGGTGTTGCGGACATATTGTATCGCAACAAAAAAAAGGGTTTAGATACGTGAAGAATGCCAAGGATAAGGTGATAGTGAGATGTTCGGTGGAAAAGTGTGGATGGTGTATTTATGCAGCCTTCCATACCTCGGATGATACATTCGGCATCCGGAATTGCAACCTTCATCATACATGTGGTGTCGACCGCATTAGAAGTAAAAGCCATCCAAAAGCAAATTCAAAGTGGGTTGCAAGTAGGATTAGGGAGAAAGTTAGAAAAACTCCGGCTTACAGGCCTATAGAAGCCATAGATGAAATTGAAATTGAGTTTGCGGTTGATATACCCTATCATAAAGCTTGGTTGGGGAAAGAGATAGCTTTAAGAGAGATCCATGGAAAGGACGAGAAATCCTTTGACAAGCTTAGGGGTATGTGCGAAGCGTTGAAGACATCAAACCCCGGAACTATTGCCGACTTGGAAATATTTGAGGACACGATGAAATTTCACCGAGTCTTTATTTGCATGGGTGCTTGCATGCGGGGATTTTAGAGAGGATGTCGTCCGATGTTGTTTCTTGATGGTACACATCTCAAGACAAAGTGGAAAGGAACAATGCTAACGGCCATTGGCCAAGATGCAAACAACGGCATATTCACATTAGCTTTCGCCGGTATGTATATTTTTGTGTTGTTAATTGATTCGGGCTCTTATATCTGTGATGTGTATGCATGAATCATTTTAAAGCTGAACGTTTCTGTGGTAGTTGTTGACGCGGAGACGGACTTTAGCTGGGGATGGTTCTGTGGAAAGCTACGTGGTGCGCTTGAAGCCCAAAGCGAGAATTTCCCTTTCGAGAGGCTGGTTCTGTGTTCGGATAGACACGCTGGGCTTCTCAATGCCATACCGAATGTATTCCCACATAGTGCCCACGCAATATGTCTCCGTCATTTGATCGATAATTTTCGAACTGACGTAAGTATCATACAATTTGTTTATTAATGTAATCTGGGAGTCCAGTGATGCTTGATCAAATCATTTATTTTATGGTACTTTATTGCCGAATGCAACAGGTACTGACGAAATATCCCCTGCACCGTAAGAGTAAATGGTGCAATATTCTCCATCTGGCTGCGAACGCTCTCACCGTGTCTGAGTACGAAAAATACATAAAGAAAATCATTGATGCATTCGGGAAGCACGGGAAGGAGTTCATAGAACGTTCGAGTCCGGAAAGGTGGGCCAATGCATTCTTCCCAAAGATGAGGTGGGGCACGATGAACAATAATTTGGCCGAGAGTTGGAATAAGTGGGCGAAAGATGCTATGTATCTGCCACCCGCTGCTATGGTGATATGCTTAGATTGAATGTGATGACAATGATGGACGACATGAGGTATGAAGCAGTGGGAATGGGCCAGAACGTTTGCCCTAGAATTGAGGAGAAACTTCAAGAAAACTTGAACAAGTCGAGCAAGTTGTCTTGCATTAGATCGATGCCGGGTTTGTACGAGGTTCGTGAGGGAGTGCTGAGGATGGTGGTCGACCTCAACAAATGGGAATGCTCATGCAGAGAATGGCAAGTGACTGGTATTCCTTGCAAGCATGCTTTGGTATGCATTTTGCACATGCACTACTCGACGTACGACTATGTGGACCCATACTATACTGTTCAAATGTACCGTAAGGCGTACGAAGGAGGCATTTACCCAATTTGTGCCATACACGAGGAAGAACCCGAGGGTGAGACGACCGAAGCAATACGACCCCCAAACGTGCGACCACAGCCAGGCCGAAGGAAAACCAAGCGGATCTCATCCCAAGTTGTTGGGAGTAAGAACAAATGCAGTTTATGCTCAATCTCCGGACACAACAAAAAAACTTGCAAAAATGCTCGAGTGGGGTTGTAGTTTAGTTGGGTATATGTGATGTTTTGTTGATTATTCGATGGACAAGTATGTGATGTTTTGTTGATTATTCGATGGACAAGTATGTGATGTTTTGTTGATTATTCGATGGACATTAACTCGTTGAAATAGGTGATGTTTTGTTGATTATTCGATGGACATGGACTCGTTGAAGTATGTTGATGTTTTGTTGATTATTCGATGGACATTTAATTGTTGAAGTATTTTTGTGATATATGTTTATTGTTCAATTTGGTTAGTATGTGTGAAGGGAATTGGTAAACAGGTTGAAAGAAACATGGTAACAAAACAATTCCAGTGAGTGTGCACGGTTAATGGACGGTGACCAATGAACCGTCTCGATGTTGGTGCATGAATTTCTCCAATGGGACGGTAACGAGACGCTTCGTAGAGCCGTCCACGCAGCGTCGCAATATGGATTGACAGAACAGGACTATAAGGACGGTCAATGGATGGTTTCTTCAAACCGTCCCTCTACCGTCCATGGCGTGTCTATCCAATACAGAAGCTTGTGGACAGTCCTGGGCGAGCTGGGATGCTACGTCTTCGACCGTCCGGTGCTTGAATGGAAAACAGAGTGTGGTGGGACGGACTTTCCGAGGACGACTCCGATGTACCGTCTTATTCGTGCATAAACACAGCATGGTAAACAACACAACACGCACCTGGTAAAGCACCTAATATTGAGCTTGGTAATCACATGCTTACGAACTTGGTAAAAATCGTATGCGAACATGGTAAGACACGGTATCTTGAACTTGGTAAACCTTCAGTACTTAGTAAGCTCATACTTACGAACTTAGTGAGAACATTCTAATCAATTTGATAAACTCATGAACTTAGTAAGCTCATACACATGAAGTTGGTAAACCCTAAACCCTTATGTCCAAACTCATCAACTTGTTAGAATACGTACTTCATTACTTGGTAAACTCATACTCAATAACTTGGTAAAGAACATAATCCTGAACTTGGTAAGACAAATTATCTTGAACTTGGTAAACATCATCATAATAAATTTGGTGGTTCGGACTTACTGAAATTGGTAAAGCACATAATGTAGTAATTGGTAAACTCATACTCATGAGTTGGGTAAAGAACATAAGAATTGACTTGGTAACCATCATACCAACAACATGGTAATACATACAAATAAAGTAGACACCATAGATGATTATGCAAATTTTATTTATTTATCTGTATTTTACTTCATATAAAATAATTTTATTTGTTTTTCATTTATTTATTATAAGCATAACATAATTATTTTCTCATTATATAATTAAATTAAAGCTCCATCCCATAACTTGGTTCATTATTAGGTACTATATAATACGAGCATGAGCGAATGCATAGGGTTCATTGTGGTTCATTATTATTACGTCTTGATCAATGTGTACCGGTCTTACAATTTTAAATCGTCAAAATTCTGACTGTAATTGTAGCTGCCATGAATCCGAAAGTATGTATATACTCCAGGGAAGCAATTACATTTACATGAGACATATCGATAATATGCTAGTATCATAGTGAGTGTGCACTTTTGGAAAGTTACGAATGTGTATTTATCAATCATAATCTACAGTACAATTGTATTTGCTTTTGTTAATTCTGGCCTGAAATATATTGTCCATCACTTTAATTAATTACGACAATCAACTCCCACAGAACTCGTTCTTGTTCACATTGACGGGAGGTTTGACCACGTAGATGTTTTCGATACTCTATTTTCACATGGTAAGGTTTTTTTTGGAGTAATATCTCCTTGTTGATCAATTACTAGGTTAAATGACAAGCAATAGTTAATAGTTTCATAACGTGGTAACTAAACTAGTTGATCTTGGTAACCATGAACAAGTTAAGATTGTAAAGTATTTTACAGGATTGGTAAGGCGTAATGAATAGTTTTGGTAAAGAATAAATAGAAGGGGTATGGGAGTGGATTACGGTACAGGGACGGTTAGAATATGGTGTCTATTGACCGTCCAGTGATAAATATTTTTTGTATTTTTTTATTCTATTAGATTAAAATTTTGATTTTATTTAATACAATTCCAGTGATTATTTTTTACTTTCGATTTTGCTTTAATTATTTATATTTTTATTTTTATATTTTGGAATTGTCATTTGGTTTTCACTTTTATTGTATACATGGTAAGTGTTTATATATCAAGGTGGTAAGTATTTATAACATTTAGGTAACTGTTTATATATGAAGGTGGTAGTTGTTTATAATTTCAGGGACCGATTTTGGCCAAGCCCTAGGTGAGGAGTTTCTTAGTTTTTACACACGCAGTTATCTTTTATTCATTTGAAACCACCCACCTTCGAACATCATTCCTCCCGAAGCTGCGAAATCGGCACATCCTCTCTCCAAGTTCCTCTTGCCAACAACGAGATAATCCAAGTTCGAAGAAGGTATGGGAATTTCTTTTCTTAACTTCTCCTTCTTGCGAACACAATCGTAGTGCATTCTCTTACCAAGTTCATCAATACCACACTTACCAAGTTTTGTCTTTTACTTACCAAGTGACTCCATACCACACCTGGTTTCATTTTTTTGCTTACCAAGTTCATCAATAATACATTTACCAAGTTTTATTTTGTATGCATACCAAGTTCGTCACTAGTACACTTACCAAGTTTCATTTTTATGCATACCAAGTTCCTCACTAGTACACTTACCAGGTTTAGTATCTTAACTTACCAAGTTATTCCATACCACAAATGGTTTCATTTTTTTGCTTACCAAGTTCATCAATACTACACTTGCCAAGTTTCATTTTTTATGCTTACCAAATTTTTAACTAGTACACTTACCAAATCTAGTTCCTCAACTTACCAAGTTATTCCATACCACAACTGGTTTCTTTTTTTCGTTACCAAGTTCACCAATAACATACTTACCAAGTTTTGTTTTTGTGCTTACCAATTCCCGTGATACAAATTTACCTACTTTGTCTGTTTGACTTACCAAGAAAATCAATATTACACCTGACATTTTTTGGCAATACTTGCTTACCATGGGTTACAATATCGAACTTACCTAGTTTTAGTTTATATTTACCAGTGTTTCAATAGTAGACTTACCAAGGATTTCAAAGACGAAAGCAGTGAGCAACACCGGACGCTCCTGGTAAGGATGGACGGTCCAATTTAAACCGTCCCACGACCGTTTGGGATCATTCTGTTGGACTCAGTTCACCTGGGACGGTCAGAGGACTGAAAACGAAGCGTCCATTCGACCGTCCCGTGTTAAGCAAAGCACAAGGACGGTCCTGGCATCAAATAGACGGTCTGAAGGACCGTCCACCAGCCGTCCTCTGTGTCCTGGTTCGTCCATTGCTAGAGATTGACAAGAAAACGGTTTAAAGGGCCGTCCAATACACCGTCCCTCACAAATTTGATATTTTTTTACCAAGATACAATATTACACTTGTTATCTTACCTATACCAACTTACCAAGAAACACAATGTCACTTTACCAAGTTACTTTAACCGGCTCAAATTTACTAGGTGCACAAGATAGTCACATTACTCTTACAAATGGACAATTCAACATATAAATAGTAGTAAACATCCCCCATTTGCACAATTCAACATCCAAAATATACACGGGTGTTCCAATTACATTCACCAATGGGAACATTCACAATCTAAAAACATTAGTTCATAATCCAACAAAACCTACACAATTACACTAACTCGTCAAAAATATTCAAACTACAGAACCTCCACAACACATCAACGAATTAAGTCTATAACCGAGCTCCTCGTATCGGTTAGAATCGTATAAGCAATATGGGCTCTGAATGCTTCCATGGAAATGCTTTCCGATTCATGCCAAAATATTGGGTCGATCTGGGCATAGCATTCGCTCCACAAGCATACATACACACCACAATCCATTGACTCCGGTCCTTGTTACCTACAATTCGATTCTTTAAACGTCCCGGTCATTTTTATCCCCCACTTTCTACAACATGCTTTCCAGAAATTTACCTATCAAATGTCTCCAAAACACACAAACAAAGTATTTGGTCGATCACATTTAAAATATATCACCACATAAGGCTGCCAACGGAACAACACTGATTTTAACTTTTGATAGAATAACACTTACAAGCTTTGTACGGCGTGTCTTCAAACGTCCATCGGACTTCATTGAGTTCATGCCATACACATCGCCCTCTTCTAAGCCGATAATCACCATATGCCAGTGAAAGAGGTTAGCATCATTTATCGGGCATACAACGTACCTAATTTGACTTGAACCCTTGCTCCGCTGGATTTTACGAACCTGCTCCGCACAAAATCCACTCATTTGATTTAGAAAATGTTCGCATTCATTTTCTTCCCACTCAATCTTGTCCTGTGGATAAAAATCTCTCATTGTATGCTCTATGTTACTCTGCATCAAAAAGGGTGAGCACATGAATCAAACGTATCGTCATATATTTTCTAAAATCTTTTATACAACCCACTGACTGCTGCCAACGTGCTCAAAAAGATCGCACGGCATGGGAAACCTTGTCGCTTTTGGTAGTCATTTGATGCAATTATTTCCAAATATGAATCGATGACGGTGCCATCTAAAGGTTCGTTCGTCAAGAGATGTAGCAAATGGTCCGTATACACTGCAGATTCAACTCCCTCCCATATAGGACTCCTACGTATTCCATTAAATATATAATGTCAGAGCCACAATATACCGTCAATATTTTGACCAATACAATGGTAGCATTTTATATTTTACAATTACCTTTTAAACTCGCCATCTATAAAACGATCAAGAAGCGCCCTCGTTGCATCATCAACAATCTCTCGCCCACTCCAATCCCTTCTACCCTTATACCCCTCGGCGAAGGCATCGTCACCGATTCTGACTATGTCCAATTCATCTATGTCCAACTCATCCAATTGAATCTGTACAATTCAACCTTGCTTAATTACGACTAAATTCAAGATATTTGTGCAAATTAAATAACAATATACCCGAGGATGTGAGTTGAGAATCTTTAGAAACAATATAATTGACTTACCGGTTGTTCAGCTGTCAACGTCTGCTTTCTCTTTCTCACCGGCCTCGGGTCAGTGTAATCCGGATCTTTCTTTCTCCTCCTATCTTTCCTGCTTTGCACGTTTTTTTTATCAATGACGAGGGCGATTTCTTTGCCCGTCTTTGGACATCATTTCCCTGTTTTGCATCGGCTTGTTCATCCATCAACCCTGCATCCTACTTGACCACATTCTCTTCCCCCTTAGTCAGCCCTTGATTCTCCTCTAACACTGCATTATCCTCTAACTCTTTATTCCCCTCCAACCCTACATTCTCCTCCAACCTTTTGTTCTCCTCCAACCCTTCATTTTTTGCTTCCACATTCTCCTCCCCCTTATTCAACCCTTCACTCACCTCCCCAACCGGCACACCCCCAACCACCTTATTCTTGTCTAAATCAATCCCCACATCCACGTCCGTCTGCATAATCTCTCCAAATTTTGCCTCGTTCCCCGTATGTTCTACCTCATCCTCCTCATCATTTCACTCATCTACATCCCCCTCCGATTCCTACATGTATGAAGTTCATTTTGTCATTAATACATTAACAATAATAAAAATAAGTAAAGATAGATCAATATACCGATGATATCACCCTTGCTGGAACAAACATTATCTTTTCCTCAGCCAACGCGACGAACCTCGCTACATCGTCCCTTAAAACCTCCCTCAATTCTTGCCTGCAATCTTCAATCTTGCCGGATCTATCCGCCCACCTTGTAATTCTCGGAAATATCAAAATATGGATTGGTTTGCCAAACTTTGGAATCCTCTCATAGAACCATGCCTATAGTTAAATGTCATCACCGACAAATCTAAGTTAGTTCCACATCACATAATAAAGAATAACCATTATTCATTGTGAAAGAAATAACACTTACCATTAACCCGACTGTGCATCCGTTCACGTACTAAGATTTGCCCTCCACAAAACATTTCATGGACTCCAACAGATATGAGTACACTAACGGTCCCCAGGCATACTCCCCAACCTTCGTGCTATCCTCCGCGTAATGCCATAGATACTTGGGTGTCGTGTACCCGGTGTTGGGAAATAGTAGGCAGTTAAACACAAGCAATACGTATATGCTTGCGTACTCCCCCGGACTACATCGCTCTACCCCCTCCACTACTCCTGCCCAGTCACGTAGAGCATTTGCAATTTCATTTCTCTTCACGTCTGCACACTTTCCCCCGAAGAACTTCTTTGATATCATAGGAACGTCATCCAACCTCTTTTCGATATAATGTCCTACGTGACCCAAGCACGCATGACAGCTCCTTCGGCTTGAACTCCACACTAATGCCGTTGCCCACTATGAATCTACTTGTCTCCGGTTCGAATGTTTCTAGAACCGAAAGCAACCTAGCTTGATATGCATTGTCTTTCCTCACTCTTGTCAAAGGCCCAAATCCCGTGGCCTCTATGGCTTCTCTTTGTGTTTGAGACCATCGGACCTCCACCTCATCCACAATCTCCCGTAGAAATTTTGCAGAGCACCGCGGTGCCTGCATTTTACTCTCCTTTGTGACACCTACAAAAAAAAAAACAACAAAAACTTGCAACAATCATTCACCATTCAGAGTAAATACACACTAATTTGCATCAACTAGAGAAAATCTCTTAAACAAACATACCACCACTGATATGTATCTCAGAATTTAGCCTTTTACAGCAAAATATCGATTCTAATATTTTATAGAACACATTGTCATCAATACAAATATATTCAAAATCATTCATCATGAACATTACCCACAAAACAACTACAAATTATCAAGCAAACTTTCTTCAGTATATTGATCAAAAAACACAAATAATTCCAAAGATACTTTTCATCTCACATCACACCTTGCACAACCTAAATTAATTCATGTCCTAACCTAATTCCATCTTCAACCAACAAACTAGAAAAAAACTAATTAAATCTGTAATTACCCGAATTGCTTGCCTCGGCCGCTTCCAAATGCTCCAGATTCCTCTTCGGTGCCATTATTGTAGTTGAATGCCTCTTCTTCGGTCCCATTATTGCAGTTGAAAGTCGGGCATGATATCTTCTTCCTCCGTCGTTCTCTTCTTCATCCGTTCTACTCCAACCTTCGTTCGTTTTTAGAGTTTAGAGTTGAACGCGGCTGCTCGTCCTCCGTTCCTTCTCTTCGAACGACGGCTGCTCCTCAGTTGAACGACGGCGACTCCTCCGTCGTTCTCTTCTTCTTCCATTCTTTCGTTCGTCTGTTCTATCCCGCACTTTCTCTATGTGTCGTCTCTCGATTTGAATTAATTTTAATGGTTAGTGTAACACCCCGGATTTGATAACCCAGGCCGGGATGTCACCGCCGCATTTCCCTAGCAAGACACGGCTTCCCGAGCTCGCTAAGGAAATGCAAGGCTTGTGGGTATGAAAAAGATTTAAAACATTTCAAGATTTAGTCCGGAAATTTATAATACTTAGTACGGTAGTAGAAATTATCACGTGCGGAAAATAAATAAAGAAAGTGCAGCGGAAAGTAAAATCACGGCCAACATGGCCAAATCCTCGGGTTTAACAGACCCGGTAAAAACAGTATGATGCAGAAATTTAAAATGTCCATTATGATTTTCCCCAAGTGCATATGCAATGCGTCACTCGACGTACTCTGTAAAAAAAAGAAATGACAACGGTTGTCAGTATAAAAATATACTGAGTAAGTTAATTCCCTAACTACAAATAAAAGGGGTTACAAGTGTTTAAACCTAAGATTTCGCTTACCGTACGAGAGTTTAAAAATATACATGATTTATTTGCAGCGGAAAAACATGATTAAAGAACTTAATTTAAAAAGCGAAATTTAAAGCATAAATTATGATGCGTAAATTTTAAATGCATAATTAAAGACAGGATAAATACGATTTAAGCATAATGAAACACTCACACGAGTCTTTTACTTTTCATCCCGTAAACTAAGAAGAGGACACCATACCGGGAGATCACTAACGAGGCAATCTCAACATAGGACCACTAACGAGGCAGTCCAAACAATGGGAGACCACTAACGAGGCAGTCTCAAAGATAGTAGGACCACTAACGAGGCGATCCACAATGATAGTAGGACCACTAACGAGGCGATCCACAAATACAGCGCGCGAGATCACTAACGAGGCAATCTCAGATAGTAAGGAGACCACTAACGAGGCAGTCTCAAAGATAATGATAGTATGAAGATCGGCTCAGCCTAGTGAACGGGATTTTTCGAAAGTTCGTATTTCAAAGTTATCAAATGATCGATATCGCGTTTTCATAGTTCGAGTTTTCTCAAGTTCGAAAAATCCTATTCGAGGCAGTTTACGCCTTTCTTAATTTAAAATTCGTCTTTTCTCCAAAAATTCTGAAACTTTGCCAGTAATTCAAAATCACACATACGAACAACTTTCATGTTTTAAGTTTTTGGAAATAAGGTTCCGAAGTGAGTTGAAATTTGAGTTTATTGCAAAGAATAATTTATGTCTTAAAAACTGTTTTCGTCACAGGTTCGTGCAACGCCGATTAAAAATTCATTTCAAAACCAATCGATGTGAAATTTTTACAGTAGCTACACGACACATTAAGGAACAACTTTCATGTTTTAAGTTTTTGGAAATAATGAATTCTTGGTACTCAAAAATCGGGTGCAACTCACTGCATACTCATGGCCCTTAAAACGAATTCAAAACAGTTCTAAAAACTTGGCCGTTTGACATATCAAATGAACACCAAAATTCGTGAAATTTTGTAGGCATAATCTAGACACAATTATCTACAACTTTTGTTTAGAAATGCAAAGTTAAATCATTCGAAAAACGGGTGAAAAACATGCATCAAGTTGAATGAAGAAATCTGTCACAGTTTTAAAACGTTCGGTTCGATACAGAAAGTTTACGGCAAAAATTGGGTTAGCAAAACTTAATGTCAATGGCTGAAATTTGGACACAAGATAGATAAAGGTGTTAGGAACAACTTTTATGTTGAAAAGTTTTCGGTTTGAATTCCCGAAGGTCGAGTTTTTGGCGAGTCTTTAAAATTGGACGAAAATAGGGTTTTTGAAAACCGATTTTTGTTACAAGCCTATATCTCGAGATTTAAACAACAAACAACCACGAAAATTTGTGAGTAAGGTTTTAACTTACTGAGAATGATGATAGGGTCGCTGGATTGGGTTTCCGGACGTCCTAGGGTCACGACGAATGGCCAACTTCTCCGATCGCTTTTTGTTCGTTTTCCGACGTGAAATCGTAGTAAGGAAATAGTGTTAGAATTCGAGTTTCGGAGACTCATGGACTGATGGAATGCTATATTAAGACTTACCAAGGTTCTAGGAAGCCGTGGCTCAGTCCCGTTCACCTCGTCGTCGCCGGAATGTTCGTCGGAAAGCTTCGTCGGGAGAGTTTGGCTTGGAGAGGGAGTTTGTGAGTATGGTGGGGATGGGTTTCTGTGGGATTAGGGCTTTTGAGGCTCCCCAGCCGCCCTTAAGCCTTCCTTAAGGCTGGAATTTGGTTTCCCTCGAAGGGAATTGTAATTTAGGCAAGAAAATCACCCCCGAATGGAAAGATTACACCTTCAGCCCCTCTGGCGCGGAGGTGGCGCGCACCCACCCCTATGGTCGCGCGGAGCACGCGTGCCAGGCCTGGCGTCGCGACGCCCTTGGCCGCGCGGTGGCCGCGCGGCGGCGCGCGGACAGCGCGGGCCGGCCGGACCGGCCGGTTCGGCGATCCGCGTGTTCCGTCGGGTCTTCCCTCGCTTTCCCCTATCGGTTTTCTACGTGTTAGCTCGATTCCCTGGGTCGTCTTCGTTTCGGAATCTTTTCCTTAATCTGGTTACGAGTCCGGCTTATCGCTCGCAACATTTCCGTGTCCTACTTAGCCTAGTCTAAATTGGTTCCAACACCTCCTATCGTCCTTGTGATCTAATTCGTGATGTATTTTGTGATTTATTTCATGACTGAACTTAGAAATTAGTTCTAAGCTGCCTACGTACCCTGTGAAGGGATCAAGTCATGACGTAGTTCAAAACAATTTGAATTTGTTTTTCCCCGGGTGTTACATCCTCCCCCCCTTAAGAATACAGTTATGTCCCCATAACTGTGGTCGGGTCGTCTTGGAAGAGGGTAGGGTAACGTTGCCTCATGTCGGCTTCCAATTCCCAGGTTGCCGTCTCCGTCTCGTGGTTGGACCACAGGACCTTGACCATCTTTACAGTTTTATTCCTTGTCACCCTTTCCTTGTAGTCGAGTATTTGCACCGGGGTTTCTTCATAGGTCAAGTCATCATCCAATTCGATTACGTCCGGTTGGAGTACATGCGACGTGTCGGGCACATACTTCTTTAGCTGGGAAACGTGAAACACGTTATGGACGCGTGCTAGTTGAGGCGGCAGCGCCAGCCGGTACGCCAGATTCCCCACTCTCTCTAGGATCTCATATGGCCCTATGTATCGTGGGCTCAGTTTCCCTCGCTTGCCAAAGCGCATTACGCCCTTCATTGGCGAGACTTTCAGCATGACCTTGTCACCGACTTGAAATTCCAAGTCCTGCCGTCTCACGTCCGCATAACTCTTTTGCCGGTCCTGAGCGGCTCTCATCTTCCCCTGGATAACCTTAACTTGCTGAGCCATGTCCTCCACCAGTTGTGGCCCTACCGTCATTATTCGATCGTTCTCTTCCCAACTCAATGGGCTCAGGCATCTTCGTCCGTACAGCGCTTCGAAGGGTGCCATGCCGATGCTCGCATGATAACTGTTGTTATAGGAGAACTCGATCAAGGGTAAGTGGTGCTCCCAACTTCCCTTGAATTCCAACACACAAGCCCTCAACATGTCCTCCAGCGTCTGTATAGTTCGCTCCGTCTGTCCATCCGTCATAGGGTGGAACGCCGTACTCATCTTTATCTGCGTCCCCAGAGCTTCTTGCAGCTTGGTCCAAAACTGGGAGACGAATCTGCTATCCCTATCCGAGATGATGTCATGCGGCACCCCGTGCCGGCGTACCACATTGTCTACGTATGCTCTTGCTAGTTGGTCCATTGTCCAAGTGTCCTTCATCGGGATGAAAATGGCGGCCTTCGTTAACCTATCCACGATCACCCAGATCTTATTCATTCCTTTTGGCGAACGTGGCAACCCTGAAACAAAATCCATGGAGATGCTATCCCACTTCCAGCTTGGGATCTCCAATGGTTGCATTAATCCTAAGGGCTTTTGCCGTACTGCCTTGATCTTCTGGCAGGTAAGGCACCTTGCCACGAATTCGGCCACCTCTCTCTTCATGTTCGGCCACCAATAATTTTTCTTCAAGTCCTTGTATAGCTTATCCCCTCCGGGGTGGACCGAGTAGGGGGTGCTATGGCCTTCCTCCATCACCTTCTTCTTCAGATTTGCGGACTCCCGCGGTATGCACCATCTTCCCCTGAAGCGGATGCTCCCGTCCTCGTGAATCTGGAAATCTACTGCCTTTCCCTCGGCAATGCTTCTCCTTATTTCCTCCATCTGTTCGTCACCCGCCTGGGCGAGTCGTATTTCTTCGAATACGGTAGGGCTTACTACCATCGCGTTGACGACCTCGGTTACCGTACCGGGCTGCACCAGTTCCAGGCTTAGTTTCGCCAAATCTCTGTACAATTCGGCCGGTATCACCAGTGAGTTCGTGACGTGTTGCGCTTTCCGACTCAAGGCGTCGGCCACGACGTTGGCCTTGCCCTCGTGATACGCGACTTCTAGGTCGTAATCTTTGATCAGTTCCAACCACCTCCTCTGCCTCAAGTTCAGCTCTCTCTGCGTGAATATGTACTTGAGGCTCTTATGGTCGGTGAACATCCGACATTTCCGCCCATAGAGATAGTGTCTCCAGATTTTCAGGGATAACACGACCGCGGCCAGTTCCAGGTCGTGCGTCGGGTAGTTTTGCTCGTGCGGTTTCAGCTGTCGTGATGCGTATGCTATGACCCTTTGATCCTGCATCAGTACGCATCCCAGTCCTTCTCTCGAGGCGTCGCTATACACCTCGAAGTCTCCATCCTCTGATGGTAACGCCAACACCGGCGCCGTGGTAAGTCGTTTCTTCAGCTCCTGGAATGCGGCTTCGCACTCGCCAGTCCAGTCATACTTCACCCCCTTCTTCAGCAGTTGGGTCAATGGGCGGGCGATTTTGGAGAAGTCTTGGACAAATCGCCTGTAGTAGCCCGCCAGTCCGAGAAAGCTTCTTATCTCCGTTGGGCTCTTCGGGGGTACCCACTCAGTTACAGCCGAGATTTTTGCCGGGTCTACCGCCACTCCGCTGGCGGATACGATATGCCCAAGGAATGTTACCTCCCTCAGCCAGAAGTCGCATTTGGACAACTTCCCATATAGCTGATTTTCTCGGAGGATCCTCAGCACTTTATGTAAGTGCTCGGAATGTTCTTCCTCGTCCCTTGAGTAGACCAAGATGTCGTCTATGAATACCACTACGCATTGATCTAACAGTCCTCGGAACACGTTGTTCATGAGGTTCATGAACATCGCCGGGGCGTTCGTCAGTCCGAATGACAGTACTGTGAATTCGTAGTGTCCGAAGCGAGTCCTGAACGCTGTCTTCGGGATGTCCTTCTCAGCAATTCGCAGCTGATGATATCCCGATCGCAGGTCGATCTTGGAGAACACAGTAGCTCCCTTCAGTTGGTCAAACAGATCCTCGATTCTGGGCAACGGATACTTGTTCTTGATAGTGACTTGATTAAGTCCCCTATAGTCAATACACAGCCTCAGACTCCCATCCTTCTTTTTGACGAATAAGACCGGTGCTCCCCATGGAGACGTACTCGGTCGGATATATCCCTTTTCCAGCAATTCTTCGAGCTGTTCCTTTAGCTCCTTCATCTCCGGCGGTGCCATGCGGTAAGGAGCCTTTGATACAGGTTCCGTTCCCGGGATAAGATCTATGGTGAACTCGAGATCCCTCTCAGGGGGCATGCCAGGAACGTCCTCCGGGAACACATCCGGGTACTCTCTCACCACCGGAATGTTGTCTATCTTTACCCCTTCAGCCTCGAGGTTGTGAACGTAGCATGCGTATAGCGCGTGGCCCTTACGCATTAGGCTACCTAACTCTAGGACGTTGATTAACTTGTTAGATTTCTTAGGGGGTTGAGAGTAGAAGATGACTCTTTTCCCCCTACTTTTTGACAGCGTGATCTTTTGCTTTTGGCATTCGATCACGGCCTTATACCGGGTTAGCCAATCCATTCCTAGTATGACGTCAAAGTCCCTGACGTTGAACTCTACCAAGTTTGCGAAAAACTCTACGTTCTTTATCACTATAGGTATTCCATTGTAGCGTTTAGAGCATGCTATTACTTCTCCAGAGGGCAGTTGGATGCCTAAGCTAATTATCTCGCACTTAGGTAGATCTAGTTCAGTTACGACCTTCGAAGATACAATCGAGCAACTGGCTCCGGAATCAAATAAGACTCTAAGTGGAGTACTTAGGACATGGAAAGTACCTGCCATCACGTCACCCTGTGCGGGTATGTCAGCCTGGTTGATCATGTTCAACCTCCCCATCGGCCTCCCTTGATTGGCTGGCTGGTTTTGATTTGGGTTTGCATTTTGCTGCTGGTTCGGAGGGCGTTGGTTCGGATTCGGAGGAGGCCGATATCCTTGATTGTTGCCATTCCTACCTCCCTGGTTGAACGGCTCGTTAGGTCCAATGACCAAGTCTTCTCTTTTCGTGATGTTCTCGAGTCGGGTTCGACATTCCTCCCTCCGATGGCCAATTCGGCCGCACCGGAAGCACTCGCCCATCTGAGGACACCTCCTTACCAGGTGCGGCCTGCCACATCATGGGCACGGCGGCACTCGCCCTCCTTGGTTGACATTCCGACCATTGATGTTCTGAGCATTCCCGTTCGGCCCTCGCCGAAAGTTGTCCCCGCCAGTAGTGTTGCTTGTCCGGTTATCCCTGTTCCTCTTGTCTGGGCCTTGCGCCCCTCGGCTAGATTCCCCAGCAGCCTTCCTCTTTAGCTGTTGCACTCGTGCTACTGCTACTGCACGATCGTAGACAGATTGCAGGTCCGAGTAGTTAACTCCAGTGATCACCTCTCGAATCGACAAGTTCAATCCCATTTCGAACTTTTGCGCCTTCTCCCCGTCAGTAGGTACCATCCTGGGCGCAAATCTCACCAATTCCTTAAACCGTGCATAGTATTCTTGAATAGATTTCTCTCCCTGCTTCAGGGATGAGAACTCCTCGTACAGTGCTGCCTTAGTACTCATCGGGTAGAAGCGCTCCCGGAGTAACTCCATGAACTCGTTCCACGAGTAAGGTTCATCATCCTCTGCCAGCTTCCCTTGGGTAGCCTGCCACCAGTCGTCGGCCTCGCCACCCAGATAGTACGAGGCCACGTGGACCTTCTCCCCCTCCGGGCATCTTACCGCCTTTAGCAATTTGTCGAAGGTTCTCAACCATTCTTCCAGCTTAGCGGGGTCTTCCTCCCCGACGTAGTAAGGTGGTCGGTAGGGGTTCACCGCAGCCAAGTAGTTGATCCTCGCTTCCGGTGGTGGCGCCGCGGCAGCTCCACCCTGGTTAACGTAAGCATTACCCAGTGCGATTAGTAATTCTTCCATATTTCTCAATCGCCCTTCCGCAGGGTTAGGCATTGGTCCTGCCGGGTTTGGCATCTCCGCGTCAGGTGCCTGCTCATTGGGTTGTCCCGGCGTGCCGTGGGTGTTGGGGGTGGCAGGGAAGGGCCTTGGTCGTCCTCGAGGTGCCATCCTGTTACAACCGAGGAAGGTGTAAAGTTCAGGGAGATTCGATAAAGGGGAAAAAATGTCTTGCTGAATTGTATGGTGCTTATCAGGAGTTGGTCAGTATTTGCATTTATTTATTCAGTCGTTTAGGGTTTTAGGGTCTGAGGTACTTGTCGTTTTGTTATGCAGAAATAGATGCGTTGTTTGTCTGTCGGCGCTTTGTTAAGATATAAAGATGGTGTATAAAATAAGTGTTTGTGACTTTATTGCCCAGTAGAAGTTTTTGTTTTGATACAAGCGACAAGTAGCAAAGATCCTGAAAATAGTTTGGGAAAATAGAAAAGGAGAGCAATGGGAATAATGCATCAAAAATCTCTAATCCTGCGAAGGGTAGGTGGTCGGGTCCTCCATGGGGTCATCCTCATCACTTGATTCCTCGATGGTGCCCATGCCAAGGGGCCCATGGAACACTGGGCTGGATGGCCAACTGGGCCCAGCAACAGGAGCAGGATCAACGATTGCAACTGGGGTTTGGACGACTGCAGGGACAGCGACGGGGTCAATAACGAGGCTAGTTACAGGGGGAGTTCCTGGGTTGAGTGGGGCAGGTGGAAGCAGATCATCCTTCAGGTGATGCAGTTGATGTCCCAAGACCCTTGCTTGGGTCTCTACGTCGTCAATCTGGGTCCGAAGCTCAGTCTCGCGGGTCTGGAGTTCGTTGATTTGGACTTGGAGTTGGGTTATATCTTGGTGTCCTGCTTGGCCCAGATTAGTTAGGTGGCCCAAGTTAGCTTCCATTTGCTCTACCCTTAGTCTGAAGTTGTTCACGTTTTGAGGAGATTCGAGGTATGCTTCAATCAACCTCATTAGTAGGTTGATCATGTTCACGTTTGGGGAAGCCATCTATTGTTAACAAGGTAGGTTAGAGTTAGACGTTTTTCAGGCAAAGTTAAGATATGCATATATTTAAATCTATATGCAACATGCAAGTGCAAGTCCCTTCCCCATAAAATTTAGTTTAAAATAAATTGCCAAGGGTTGGGCCTCTATAGTGGGCCAAAATTTAATATTTCTTGGGCTAAGATTTGGGCTATGTAAAAAGGATTATAGATTTTTGGGCTAAAAATAGTATTAGTAGTCAAATAAATAATTTTAAAAGAAATAACACTTGGGCTTAAAAATATTGGTTTAAAATAATAGTAGTAGCTTTAAAAATTTTCCGGGCTCTGATACCAACTTGTAACACCCCGGATTTGATAACCCAGGCCGGGATGTCACCGCCGCATTTCCCTAGCAAGACACGGCTTCCCGAGCTCGCTAAGGAAATGCAAGGCTTGTGGGTATGAAAAAGATTTAAAACATTTCAAGATTTAGTCCGGAAATTTATAATACTTAGTACGGTAGTAGAAATTATCACGTGCGGAAAATAAATAAAGAAAGTGCAGCGGAAAGTAAAATCACGGCCAACATGGCCAAATCCTCGGGTTTAACAGACCCGGTAAAAACAGTACGATGCAGAAATTTAAAATGTCCATTATGATTTTCCCCAAGTGCATATGCAATGCGTCACTCGACGTACTCTGTAAAAAAAAGAAATGACAACGGTTGTCAGTATAAAAATATACTGAGTAAGTTAATTCCCTAACTACAAATAAAAGGGGTTACAAGTGTTTAAACCTAAGAGTTCGCTTACCGTACGAGAGTTTAAAAATATACATGATTTATTTGCAGCGGAAAAACATGATTAAAGAACTTAATTTAAAAAGCGAAATTTAAAGCATAAATTAAGATGCGTAAATTTTAAATGCATAATTAAAGACAGGATAAATACGATTTAAGCATAATGAAACACTCACACGAGTCTTTTACTTTTCATCCCGTAAACTAAGAAGAGGACACCATACCGGGAGATCACTAACGAGGCAATCTCAACATAGGACCACTAACGAGGCAGTCCAAACAATGGGAGACCACTAACGAGGCAGTCTCAAAGATAGTAGGACCACTAACGAGGCGATCCACAAAGATAGTAGGACCACTAACGAGGCGATCCACAAATACAACGCGCGAGATCACTAACGAGGCAATCTCAGATAGTAAGGAGACCACTAACGAGGCAGTCTCAAAGATAATGATAGTATGAAGATCGGCTCAGCCTAGTGAACGGGATTTTTCGAAAGTTCGTATTTCAAAGTTATCAAATGATCGATATCGCGTTTTCATAGTTCGAGTTTTCTCAAGTTCGAAAAATCCTATTCGAGGCAGTTTACGCCTTTCTTAATTTAAAATTCGTCTTTTCTCCAAAAATTCTGAAACTTTGCCAGTAATTCAAAATCACACATACGAACAACTTTCATGTTTTAAGTTTTTGGAAATAAGGTTCCGAAGTGAGTTGAAATTTGAGTTTATTGCAAAGAATAATTTATGTCTTAAAAACTGTTTTCGTCACAGGTTCGTGCAACGCCGATTAAAAATTCATTTCAAAACCAATCGATGTGAAATTTTTACAGTAGCTACACGACACATTAAGGAACAACTTTCATGTTTTAAGTTTTTGGAAATAATGAATTCTTGGTACTCAAAAATCGGGTGCAACTCACTGCATACTCATGGCCCTTAAAACGAATTCAAAACAGTTCTAAAAACTTGGCCGTTTGACATATCAAATGAACACCAAAATTCGTGAAATTTTGTAGGCATAATCTAGACACAATTATCTACAACTTTTGTTTAGAAATGCAAAGTTAAATCATTCGAAAAATGGGTGACAAACATGCATCAAGTTGAATGAAGAAATCTGTCACAGTTTTAAAACGTTCGGTTCGATACAGAAAGTTTACGGCGAAAATTGGGTTAGCAAAACTTAATGTCAATGGCTGAAATTTGGACACAAGATAGATAAAGGTGTTAGGAACAACATTTATGTTGAAAAGTTTTCGGTTTGAATTCCCGAAGGTCGAGTTTTTGGCGAGTCTTTAAAATTGGACGAAAATAGGGTTTTTGAAAACCGATTTTTGTTACAAGCCTATATCTCGAGATTTAAACAACAAACAACCACGAAAATTTGTGAGTAAGGTTTTAACTTACTGAGAATGATGATAGGGTCGCTGGATTGGGTTTCCGGACGTCCTAGGGTCACGACGAACGGCCAACTTCTCCGATCGCTTTTTGTTCGTTTTCCGACGTGAAATCGTAGTAAGGAAATAGTGTTAGAATTCGAGTTTCGGAGACTCATGGACTGATGGAATGCTATATTAAGACTTACCAAGGTTCTAGGAAGCCGTGGCTCAGTCCCGTTCACCTCGTCGTCGCCGGAATGTTCGTCGGAAAGCTTCGTCGGGAGAGTTTGGCTTGGAGAGGGAGTTTGTGAGTATGGTGGGGATGGGTTTCTGTGGGATTAGGGCTTTTGAGGCTCCCCAGCCGCCCTTAAGCCTTCCTTAAGGCTGGAATTTGGTTTCCCTCGAAGGGAATTGTAATTTAGGCAAGAAAATCACCCCCGAATGGAAAGATTACACCTTCAGCCCCTCTGGCGCGGAGGTGGCGCGCACCCACCCCTATGGTCTCGCGGAGCACGCGTGCCAGGCCTGGCGTCGCGACGCCCTTGGCCGCGCGGTGGCCGCGCGGCGGCGCGCGGACAGCGCGGGCCGGCCGGACCGGCCGGTTCGGCGATCCGCGTGTTCCGTCGGGTCTTCCCTCGCTTTCCCCTATCGGTTTTCTACGTGTTAGCTCGATTCCCTGGGTCGTTTTCGTTTCGGAATCTTCTCCTTAATCTGGTTACGAGTCCGGCTTATCGCTCGCAACATTTCCGTGTCCTACTTAGCCTAGTCTAAATTGGTTCCAACACCTCCTATCGTCCTTGTGATCTAATTCGTGATGTATTTTGTGATTTATTTCATGACTGAACTTAGAAATTAGTTCTAAGCTGCCTACGTACCCTGTGAAGGGATCAAGTCATGACGTAGTTCAAAACAATTTGAATTTGTTTTTCCCCGGGTGTTACAGTTAGTTTTGTTAATTATTTTGGTAATGAAATGGTAGGGTGTATTGTTTGAGTCAAAATATGGACAGGGTGCAAACTCATCAAAAGATTGGTACAGGGCCTTTACTCTAACAAAGTTTGGCTTATAGGGACTGGGCCCATATTTTCCGAGCTTTATTCAACCTTACGAGTCAGTACGTCCTTCACTGTACGGATGTCATTGTCATTGGGCCTGATCCTTATGACTTTACATGTTAATCCATCAAGAACTCAGCCCATTAGGCCCAAATAAATATACTGTACGCCCAACATTTACAGCCCATTCCAGTTTTCATTTGTTATTTTTATTTACGTGCGCTCGGATCTTCCGAACCTGCAGGTTCGAATATTGTCTTGTTCACATTACCTGAGGCTCGGATGCTCCGAACTTCAGGTCCCGCTCTCTTGTCTTACTCTTGCATTGTAGTAGTATGATTCTCGTGCTTATCTCTCCCAATTTGGCAAACAAATCTCTGCCGTCCAAATCAAGTGAATCGACGCCATTAGAGCCACTGCGCCGTCTCTGTCCACTTTAATTTTGCTCTGCTCATCTTTGATTCGTTGAAAACCACTGCAAGAAAATCTCTCTCTCTCTCTCTCTCTCTCTCTCTCTCTCTCTCTCTCTGCGCGGATACAAACTGTACTTTAGGTAGCTGAAAATGGGTTTGATGTGAATTGTGTGTGGCTGTGATTTCCATGCAAGAAAGGTAATTTAGGTTCTGTAATTTTGAACATGTTAATTTGCAGGTGTGATATTACAATACGAATAGTCAACTATTAATCTAATTAAGAGTTGGGGGAGGCAATAATTGATATCAAGAATTTCTTGAAATAATTAAATGATGCACGCAACGTGTCCACATGCAGAGGGCGTATATGTTTTCGAATCTGATATATTTGTGTCGACATGGGAGGGGGTGGGGTTAGCTTTCATTCAATGCAAAGTGGGAACCAAAACCATCTTACAGTATATTAAATTAAATTCCTGCTTATCCTTTGTGTCCTGAATCCTGATTCAGTGCTGAGTAACTGCGAGTAATCGAATTTGAAGAGGAGGAACGACTGCTGATATGTCATCGTCGGAGGAATCGTCGCCGTCGTCGTCAGCGGTGTTGGCGCGGGAGGTGGATCCCTTGCTAAAGGATCTAACCGAAAAGAAGCAAACTTTCCGGCGAAACGTGGTGTCGCTCGCGGCGGAGATAAAGGAAGTGCGCAGCCGCCTCGTTTCTCAACAGCAGTCGTTAGCCAAAGAAGCCCTAATTAGACAGGCATGAGAGAGATTCTTACTCGTTTGATGGCATGTAATTTATGGGTTTCGTTTCTTTCAATTTTTTTTTTTTTTTTTGTATTTTCTGGATTGAATTGTAATGTATTCTGGATTGATTTTTTTACTTTTTGTTCTGTTTGCACAAATAAAGGGCTTTTCTGGGCCACCCTGTATAAAAATGGATCTTTGAATTTTGTTGCTCATTCGGCATCTTTTCTGAAAAAATGGATTTTGAAATTTGATTACAGAAAGCAGAAAGCAAAGCAAAGGACATGGAAATGGAGATCAGCAGGCTGGAGAAGGCCTTAGAGGAGAGAAATTTGGAGCTCAAGGCTTCAGCCTCTGCTTCAGAGAAGGTATTTTTATTTACTATCCATCTGCTATTCTTATCTGGGGAAGAAAAATGGTATCTTGGCTCTTTCTGGTTGGTACACAAAATTGTTATACTGCTATTTGGCTTTCTGCCTACTTTTTGGCTTTTCTTGTTTGTTCTATTTGGAATTGAAATGATGTTCAAGTATATTTTGTCAGTGTTTGAAATTTGAATGATGTTAGGAATCTGAATCATTTATTAATATCAAGCGCTTGTATTTTATTCACCAGCCACAACTACTACATTAATTTTTTTCCTATTTAAATGTTTGCTGATAGTTGCCCTTTCTTACCAATGATTGAAGACCCAACTTTGATGATGAGGAAATTTGATTAAAGTTAAATCCTTGGAAGTGGAAGGACATGGTGGTTGTATTAGAAACTAAGCTGAATCCCTTGTTCTTTTTGTATTCATGTGACTATTTTTATGCATACTGTTTTCAGACATTCTCCATGGTTTTTGCTGCAGTATGTTAAGGAATTGAGCAATCTGAGACTGCAGCTCTTAACAACAAGAGAAACTGCAGATGAAAGCGCACATTCAGCGCGATCTGCACAATTACAATGTTCTGCGCTGGTGAAAGAGTTGGAAGAAAAGAATGACTCCATAAAAGAACAGGAGGATCGAGTAAATAAATTAGGACAACAATTAGATCGGCTGCAGAAGGATCTCCAAGCGCGAGAATTTTCTCAAAGGCAACTTAAGGATGAGGTGACAAGAATTGAGAACGAGATAATGTTGGCATTAACGAATGCTGGAACTAACAGCGATTGTGAGCTACGTAAAATCCTCGATGAGGTGTCCCCAAAAAATTTCGAAAAGATGAACAAGCTTTTGATGGTGAAGGATGAAGAAATAGCTAAACTGAGAGATGACATTAGGGTCATGTCTGCCCAATGGAAGGCTAAAATTGAAGAGCTGGAATCGCAGGTTTGCGTCTTTAGTCCACCCGGACAACCCTTTATCTTGTTCTTTTATGCCGTGTGAACAATAAGCATTACAATTTAACACCAGTTTTTGGACAGTTAGAGAAGCATCACAGGGTGGATCAGGAGATGAAAAAGAAAGTCCTGAAGTTGGAGTTCTGTCTCCAAGAGGCAAGATCCCAAACTCGCAAGCTCCAAAGGGTAATGCGATGATTTATTTAGCATGATTTCTTCATCTACTATATCTTATGAACAATCACTTCTCGTCCCTTACAATCTTGTCGATTCCTACGCAGATGGGGGAGAGAAGGGATAAAGCTCTGAAGGAACTAAGAGACCAATTGGCAACCAAACAACTGGCTGTAACATCGGCAGGGGGTAGTGAGAAGAAGAACATCTGGGATACATCTGGCTTCAGGATTGCGGTCTCAATGTCGATGCTGATCATGTTACTGGTCTCAAAGAGGTAGTGATGTTACTCTGTGTATAATGTTAGAGTTGTTACATGTTCTGTAATGTGTAGACATATAGTGGGGTTAGCTAGCTAGCTAGCGGTATTGTCTTTTTATTTGTATATATGTGTAGTTACTATAATGAGTTGTCATTTTTCCATTTTTATTTTTTCACCCAAGAGAGGGGTGCCCCCCTCAATTATGAGATTGTAGCCGTTATTGTATGGCCACAATTTGGAGATGGAAATATGAGGTTGAGTGCATATATAGATACAATTTCATTGAATTGTTGGTGTGGTGGTGCTGTCTATTCACTTGTTTTGAGACTTTGAGCATATATGTCTTTAATACTAGTATATCCAGACTCATCCGCTGCATCATTGCCCCCTGATCCAGTGCTTTTTTGTCCGTCTTTTTTGAAAAAAAAAAAAAAATTGGAAAATAGGTTTGGCTTTAATGTGTTTTTTTTTTTTCAAGTTCAACCGATTTTTTAAATTAGGTGTACCAAGTAAATCCCGCGTGGGATGAGGACTTAGCCCAAGTGGTTAAGTCCTCTGGCCGCCCTCAATTTCACTTCGTCGTCGTCGTGCTCCGCCTTAGCCGCCGTCAATTTCCCTTGGCCCAAGCTCGTCCGTGTCGCCCTCGCCCGCCGACGCGCACCTTTCGCTTCTCGCCGCACCCGACCTCTGCCTGCCCCCGCCCTGTCCGTTTCGCTCGCCCTGTTGTCTTCTCCATCTCGCCCTGCCCGTTTCGCTCTCGCCGTCGTCGCGCTCCGCCTTGGCCGGCCTCAATTTCCCTCCGCCCAAGGTCGTCCGTGTCCCCCCCGCCTGCCGACGTGCGCCTTCCCCTTCCCGCCGCACCCGGCCTCCGCCTGCTTGTTCCGCTCTCACCGTCGTCTTTCTTTGATTAGGGGCAAGTTAATGTGTTTCCATTGCCCTCATTCCCTTTTCCATTGATTCCCTTTTCCATTAATGTGCTGCAATTTGTTGTTGTATTTTACTGATTCCTTTGTGATTTATTTTGTGGGATTCAATTGAAGGGATTATCGTATTTGTTAGGGGTTTCCATTGTGTGATTTTCTTGTGTTTCGTTTATTGTTGATGGGGCTTTAGTTGGATTCCTTTTTTCGGAGGTTTCTTAGCTTGTGCAGCATGTACTTGTGAGGCTATGCTCTAGTGGAATAATGTTGTTTTTTGATTTGCATAGTACTGATTTGTGGTAAGCTACTTGACTTTTGTCTTTTCTTTTGGTCCTTTAGGTTGCTAAATGTGTTGAAATTGAGCTGCTGATGCTCATCATTTTGGTTATCTTTTCTCAGGTAGCTCCTGATTTAGGTTTGTTAGTGACTTTATCAGTAAATGCATCTAATTCCTTGTGCATTGTCGAAATCAAAATCCAAATGCATCAAGCATCTGTTGTGCTTAAAGTAATATCGGTGCTATCATAGCATGTTTCTGCTAAAAAATTTGTCTTTTCTAGTATGTGGTCCATTTGTTTCGTCCTGTGAAGAATATTAAAAATATCTTTGATCGGTATTTTGCGTCGATATATGGCCATCTGCTGTCTGTTGGTGGGGGGCTTATAATGGAACATTGCCCATAACACAAGCAAGCTGTAGAACCGACTGTGTTGGACTCATCCATGGTGCTCCATGGTGAGTTGGTACGTCTTGACTGACCCTTTCTAGATTTTACCTATCTATCATGAATGTAGGTCCCTTATAACTCAAGATTCAGTTATGGTTGTTTACGTTGTGTTCTAACTACGCAAATACGAAAACAGTAAAGGAACACAAACAATTTGATAACCCAGTTCGGTCTTACGACCTACGTCTGTGGGATACTAATCCAGGTGACTCTACTAGACTGAAAATCACGAACACAGACTCACTATCCAAAAAGCCTAACTCAAGATCAACCTCAAACACTAGATGAACAAACCTAGTTGAGCAGACGTCGTCGGAACTCCCCCTCAACACGTCTGTAGGGAACTCCCCTAATTGCAATCTTCAAGGCAGGATCTTAGTCCGTCATTCACCATGATTTCCATCTCTTCACCGGATTGCTCCAAATTCTTTCGATTGTAGAACGCTCAAATATCTTCAGATATCATCAATGTAAACTCTTTCTTGATGCATGGTTCTTCACAAAATAATCAACTCAAATCTTGAAGAACATTCAAACGACTCTCTCGCTGTAATCTAAAGATCTGAAATCTTTCAATGTAAAAACCTCTCACTAGATTACAGACTCTGAGAAATTAAATAATACAATACAAGTAAACTCTAGCAGAGATAACTGTCTGTCGTCGTTATTGAAATGTGCTAACACCTGTAGATCATCTCAATGAAAAGTACACAATTAGGTTGTCAAGACAATGTATTAACAATCTCGCCCACATTTCATGGAGATGATGATCCATCAAACAAGGTGTCTATCAAAAATATCAATAATGCAAGCATCAAGCAAATAAGAACATGATAGCCAAGCACATCAAACAATATAGCAAAATATCATCAATGTAAAGCTTCAATGAAGACGACAGTTCAAAGAGTCAATAGTTCATCACAGTCTATCCAAAAACAAACAAAACACAATCATCAAAAACAGTGTCATCAGCAGAAAGTTTTAAACATCCATCAGACAATCACCAAAAAACCATTAAAAAGTTTCAGAAAAGTCGTTACCCAAATGTACCAACAACCTTACCACACCAAGACCTCCACCAAAATAGACACCACCAGCCAGCGTCAGCTTGTTCTCCCCCTTGATGGATCAAACAACTCCATCAGAAGAATCCTCTTCTTCATCAGCAAATAGATTTTGCTCCTCAGAGCGAGCTCCACTTGAAGAAGCCTTACGGGTAGGAGAGAGGGATCCTGGTAGCATGCTCACAATCTGAGCAATCTTGCGCTTGGTGGCTATGGCTTCTTGGCTAATTTTGGTCTGCTTGTCACTCAAAGCAAGCAACTCAGACTTAATCTGCTGTATAAGATCAGCTCCAGATGGTGGGGGTCCTTCCTTGAAGTCGTTATGCTTATCACGAAGGTCAGTAGAAGGTGAATGCACATTGATCTTGATCAGATCATCCTTCTTTGTCTTGATTCCATTGCGGTGCAGTAAAAGTGTGATAAGACCAGGGTATGGTAGACTAGCAGACTTGGTGATTAAATCACGAGTATAACCTAGCATTCTTTTCAGAACAAGAAGTCCAAAATTCATTAGTTCAATACCAGAATCAATACAAAACAAAAGTTTACCCATCTCAAGAGAAGACTGTGAAGCATTGGATGTCGGTAGAATGTTGGCACGACACAGATAGAACAGGTAGTGGAACTTCATAGTCATATCTGAAACACTGCATTTATGTCGTCCAAAATCAAATGCCCTCTGATTTGAGATAGTGTAAGAAATATCAGCAGGGGAATGAGGTAGATACTCTAGAGGATCTCCAAGGTTGTCGTTGGGTGCTAGTTCTAACAATGCATTGATAACACCAGGGATTAGATCAATAAACTTGCCTCGAATGTATATCTTACCGAACCAGGGAGATTTTTTTGTTCAGAACATCAGGGTGTAGATTGGCGTAAAACTCCCTGACCAAAGTTGGAGAGTATGCTTTAAAGACTCGTGCCCACTTCAGCAAGTGTCTCTCTTCAAGAAACTCGTCAAACCCTATGTCAGTGTAAGTAGCATGAACAAATGTCTCTTCTGGAATAAACTTCCTGTTGACAAGGTCCTTTGTCCCAAACAGCATCATTTCCTTAGTGAAACAGGTCATATTGAACGCCCTCTGAGATTGTAAGTCTCTTTGTGACTTCTCTGGTGTCCTTCGAGTCCTCGGTCGTTTGGCTGGTATGCCAACATCGCTAGTTGAAGTGCTTCGCTTCTTTCTATGAGTGGATCTGGTAGCAGGTCGTCGAACCTCTGTTTGAACATCAGCTTGATCAGGAACCTCTGGTTCATCGTGCGGCAAAATGGGGTCATCTTCAGCATTTGCATTTTTCGCTCCAGTTTCAGTAGGATTAGAGGGGTTTTCAGTTGGACTTTCAGTAGATTCCTCTGTAGGGTTTTGAGTAGGATCCTGAGGAGGGTTTTGAGGTGGATTCCGAGGAGGAGAAGGGTACATGGTGACTAAAGGCTCAGCATCTTCTGCAAACTCAGTCATTTGAGTTTCGTCAGTGGTTTGAGTAGGGTTTTCAGGTGTAGTAATATGTTCCTTAGTGACATTTTCAGAAGGATTAGGAATTTCTGAGGTAATGGGGGGTTCCGAAGAGATAGGGGCTTGATCAGTGACCTTTTCGGGGTGGTTTGTTGAGGAAGACGAAGCCATTGCTTGGTGTAAACTGAAAAACTCAAACTCAAGACTGAAATGTGATAAAACAAAACACAAAGTATTGATTTAAAGAGAGAAAACTGAAGACGAAGAGGCGAGAGAGAAGGCGGTTTTCGCTGTGATGTGCGACGTGAGTGATGGTGTCAGTTCTGCAGTCATCGTTACTGTAGGACGACGGTTTCTCCAAAACTTTATCTAAAAAGTATATTGGGCCTACAAAACTCATGGGCTAGATCAAGTGAAAAATGTAAAATAAACATAAACATTGATCAGAATTAACTAGAATAACAAAGGCCCATAATAGATCTAAGTGATTCAAACCTTTCACCGTCGAGTGCTTTAGTAAGGATGTCAGCACGTTGTTCCAACGTCCCAATATGTTCAATATTGCACACACCCTCTTCAACCAAGTCTCTTATGAAATGATACCTTATATCAATATGTTTGCTGCGACTATGTAGAACAGGGTTCTTTGAAATGTTGATTGCACTTGTATTGTCGCAGTAAACCTTGAAGTCATCCTTCTTAATCCCATAATCACTCAAAACTTGTTTCATCCACATCAATTGTGAGTAACAACAAGTTGCAGCTATATATTCTGCTTCCGCTGTTGAAAGTGCAACTATGTTTTGTTTTCTAGAGAACCAACATACAAGATTGTTCCCAAGATAGAAGCAGTCTCCTGCCGTCGACCGTCTGTCATCACAACAGCCAGCCCAGTCCGAATCTGTGTAACCTATCAAGTCCAAACTTGATCTTTTAGAGAACCAAATCCCTGATCCAAGAGTTCCTTTCACATATCTCATGATACGTTTAACAGCTTTCAAATGCATTTCCTTAGGATTTGCTTGAAATCTAGCACAAACTCCTGTACTAAAAGAGATGTCGGGTCTAGTGGCTGTTAAGTAAAGTAGACTGCCGATCATGCTTCTATATAATTTCTGATCTACACTTGCTCCTTGATCATCCTTTGAGAGTTTCTGTTGTTGTCCTTGTGGAGTCCTAGCAACCTTGCTATCTTCCAACTTAAATCTCTTTAGCATAGTACGTGCATACTTCTCCTAACTAAGAAACATACCATCTTTCAGTTGCTTCACTTGTAGTCCTAGGAAGTAAGTTAACTCTCCTAACATGCTCATTTCAAACTCTGACTGCATGGCTTTAACAAAGTCGTTTCTGAGATGTTCTGACGTCACACCAAAAATAATGTCATCAACATATACATGTGCAATTATGAAGTGGTTGTCTTCATGCTTTATAAACATCGTCTTATCAGCTTCTCCTCTCTTATAACCATTACAAATGAGAAATGAAGATAATCGATCATACCAAGCTCTAGGAGCTTGCTTAAGTCCATAAAGTGCACCCTTCACTCGATAGACATGGTTTGGTCTAGACGGATCTTCGAAACCAGCAGGCTGTGCCACAAAGATCTCCTCTTTGATCTTCCCATTTAAGAAAGTTGTTTTGATATCCAGTTGATACAACTTAAAATCCATAGAGCATGCAAAGGCTAATAAAATTCGAACAGCCTCCATTCTTGCAACAGGTGCGAATGTTTCTCCATAATCCAAACCTTCTATTTGTGTGAAACCTTGAGCTACTAGGCGAGCTTTATTCCTTATAATGTTCCCTTGCTCATCAGTCTTATTCCTAAAGACCCATTTCGTACCAATAATATTGATGTTCTGTGGTTGTTCCACCAATTCCCAAACATCATTCCTTTCAAACTGAATCAACTCATCTTGCATGGCAGCTATCCAATATTCATCTTTAAGAGCTTCTGAAACATTCTTAGGATCCACTCTAGATATAAAGCAATTTAATCCAGCTAATTCTCTGTAATTAACTTTCTTGCTTCTAGTCAGTCGTTGAGCACTTGGATCACCTATAATATCTTGCTGTGAGTGATACTTTAGAGTCCTTGGACCTTTTCTCTTATCAGATATAACATCTTTAGATTAAATCAGCATTCTCTGAATTTTCTTCATGATCAGCATCTCCATCATCATCAAAAACTATTCCTTCTGATTGTTGTTGACTGGATGTACCAACATCAGGGTTGTCTGAGGCAGTATCAACACTAGGAACAATATCATCATCATCCTTTCTAGGTAAAGCATACTTATCCTCAAATAGAACATTTACTGATTCAGTAACCTTCTTGGATTGAATCAAATAAACTCGATAAGCTCTGGAGTTGTTAGAATAACCCAAAAACCAACCTTCCTCTGCTCTAGCATCAAACTTCTTAATTTGGTCTCTATCCCTGTAGACAAAACATTTACATCCAAAAGTATGAAAATATTTAACAGTAGGAGTTTTACCATTCCAGATTTGATATGGAGTGTTGTTAGTGTGAGGTCTCAACAACACACGATTGATGATGTGACACGCTGTATGAATTGCTTCGGCCCAAAATGACTTGCCAAGAGCACTAGCATGCAACATTGAACGAGCCATCTCCTGAAGTGTTCTATTATTCCTTTCAGCAATCCCGTTCTGTTGAGGTGTCTTTGGGGCAGAGTACTCATGAAAAATTCCATGGTTGTTACAGAAAAGTTCAAACTCCTGGTTCTCAAACTCGTGTCCATGATCAGATCGGATTCTTTGAATTTTAGCTTGCTTTTCATTCATCAATTTCAGGCTCAACTTCTCAAAGTGTTGAAATGCTTCATCTTTGCTCCTGAGAAAACATACCCAAGTGAATCTCGAAAAATCATCAACACAAACTAAAACATACATTTTGCCATTTAAGCTTTCAGTTTCTGTTGGACCCATAAGATCCATATGAATCAGTTCTAGGCAATGATCTGTAGAGATTCCATCAGTCTTCTTATGTTGAGCTCGGGTTTGCTTTCCTTTTGAACAATCAACACAAGCAAGGTCTTTGTTATTCTGTAGTTTAGGCAGACCTCTAACAGCAGTTGAACAACTTAGTTTGTACAAGGTTTGATAGTTGAGATGTCCAAGCCTTTTGTGCCACAAGTTTGTGAGGTCATCCTTGCTTACAAGTGCTTGTGCCAGATTAGCTTCCAAAGTATAGCAATTGTTCTTTGATCGTTTGCCTCTCATGATGTTATCTCTCCTGCAATCAAATACCTGACAGAATTGATTATTAAAAATAATAAGAGAGTCTTCATCACATAATTGACTAATTGAAATGAGATTAGTAGTAAGCCCTTCAACATGATAAACTTTAGAAAGTTTAGAAAGTTCACCATCCTTTACATTACCATAACCAGTGATTTTGCTTCTAGAACCATCACCAAAAACCACATCTCCACAATCTTTATCTGTAAAGTTATTTAGAATTTCCTTACTACCTGTCATATGCATTGAACAACCTGAATCGAAATACCATTTTCTGGATTGTGGTTGTTGTTGTGATGATAGCACAATGAGGCATTGACTCTCCTTTCTCTTAGGCACCCACTCCATTTGAATTATGATCTTTTTCTTTAAATCTTCATGGGGCCAGACCACTGGACGACCATTCATGAGATCACGAACAATTCTCATGCAAGTTTCAGCTGTGTGACCAGGTAAGCTGCAATAGGGACAATCTCTATGTCGTTTAGGTGATGTAGGAACATCCTGTTGTGTCAGTGAGCTTGATTCAGCATTCAAATTTCCACCACTAAAAAATAGTCTTTTTCCAGTAGATGCTTGATTCTTGTACCCAATACCAGTCATGTCTCTGTAGCTCTTTCCAATAGACAGAACTTCATCTAGTTTGCCTTTCCCTTTGGTCATCTTCTCCAAGTCAGCAACTCGGATTTTCAATTTAATAGATTCCTCTCTGAATGATTCCTTCTCCTTGGTCAAAGTAGTAACCTGAAGCTTCACTTCATCATACTTTCCCTTAAGAACTTTTAAATCATCAATAGCCTTAAGCTTTTAAGCTTCAGCTTTATTCAAAATCATATTGATGTCAGTGAGTTGTTTCGACAACTGCTCATTCTCCTGTACAGCTTCATCATACTCCTCTTTGAGTTCTTCATAGATATCAACTAGTTCTTTATAGAGACTACCTGATTCAGCTGTAACAATAGAAGAAATGTCAGTAATTAAATGTATTGACTCAGAGTTACCTTCAAAATGGGTAGGACTGGCTTCTCTTGTCACAAATGCAACAACATCCTCATCATCACTTGATTGATCATTCTCAGCTTCAACTTCAGACTCATCACTCAAAGTGGCTTGAAGTGCTTTCCCTTTCTTCTTCTTAGCAGTAGGACATTCAGCTCCCACATACCCTTTTCCTTCACATTCAAAATATATAATCTCAGAAGATTTATCAGACTTATCAACATCTTTGTCCTTAAATTTTCTGAACTTTCTATCAGATTTCTTTTCAAATCTGTTGTTCTGCTTCTCCGTCGTCACTTGGTTGTCAGAACTACGATTTTTCTTCTGAAACTTCTTGAAATGCTTATTCTGAAGCATCTTTCCAATCCTTTTTGAGAGTAAGGAAACTTCCTCTTCAAAATCATCAACAGGTTCATCTTCGGCTTTGAATGCAATGTTCTTGTGCGATTTTTCTGAGGCTAAATGATTGATTTCATAAGTTTGAAGAATACCAACCAATTCCCTCAAGGACATTGTCTTGATCTTCTCAACTTCTTCAAGGGCTGCCACTTTTGCAGAGTATTGCTTAGAAACAGGTCCTAAGAAATTTCCTCACGAGCTTTGATCCTTCAAAAGTCATACCAAGAGCTGTGGCCTGATTCACGATATCTTGAAATCTTCCAAAATATGATGTGATATCCTCATCATTTGTCATCCTCAGACTGTCAAAGATCGATTCAATGCGCTGTAGACGGGTTGTCTTGACATCCTCAGAACCTTCATGTTGAGTTTCCAAGAAGTTCCAAACTTCGTAGGCGGATGTACAATCAGCGATCATCCTGAATTGCGCTTCATCCATGGCACCGCTGATAGTATTAAGAGCTGTGTAGTTCGCTGATCTTGCAGTTCTCTCGGCCTTTGTGAGTTCGGCATTGGTTGCAAGTCGAATTGTGGTTGTCGCCGTTTCTCCTTCACCAGTGCGAACTTCTCTTGTTGGTTGAGTCCATGGTTCCAGAACTGAATCCCAAACACTATCTCCTTATGCCAAAAGATAATTCCGCATCCTAACTTTCCAATACGCATTATCGCTTCCATCGAACAATGGCGGATGAGTGTTAGACGCTCCTTCTCGGCTCATGATTCTTGAATCTTGAATGAATGGATTTTCTCAATTTCGTTAGAGAACTAGCTCTGATACCAATTTGTAGGTCCCCTTATAACTCAAGATTCAGTTATGGTTGTTTACGATGTGTTCTAACTACGCAAATACGAAAGCAGTAAAGGAACACAAACAATTTGATGACCTAGTTCGGTCTTACGACCTACGTCTGGGGGATACCAATCCAGGTGACTCCACTAGACTGAAAATCACGAACACAGACTCACTATCCAAAAAGCCTAACTCAAGATCAACCTCAAACACTAGATGAACAAACCTAGTTGAGCAGACGTCGTCGGAACTCCCCCTCAACACGTCTGTAGGGAACTCCCCTAATTGCAATCTTCAAGGCAGGATCTCAGTCCGTCATTCACCATGATTTCCATCTCTTCACCAGATTGCTCCAGATTCTTTCGATTGTAGAACGCTCAAATATCTTCAGATATCATCAATGTAAACTCTTTCTTGATGCACGGTTCTTCACAAAATAATCGACTCAAATCTTGAAGAACATTCAAACGACTCTCTCACTGTAATCTAAAGATCTGAAATCTTTCAATGTAAAAACCTCTCACTAGATTACAGACTATGTGAAATTAAATAATACAATACAAGTAAACTCTAGCAGAGATAACTGTCTGTCGTCGTTATTGGAATGTGCTAACACCTGTAGATCATCTCAATGAAAAGTACACAGTTAGGTTATCAAGACAATGTATTAACAATGAACGAACATGCAGCTTATGTTTTATTGTTTTCAATGGTCATTTTACGTGCTTGTACATTGGATTGATGTGGTTGATCAATTTAATATCAAATTTGATCGATATATGTTTTGAAGATTATTCCAAGAAAGATTGGTGTTTGAATTCATTTTTAACGGTTTAGAATTCTTTTTGTTTGATTCTTTTATTTTGTACTGAAAGAAAAATAAATACTGATGGAATAGTATATTTTATGAAAAATATAGTTGAAAAAGTAGTTTGTGAAAGAGTGTATTTTTATGAGAAAAGGGGAAAGTAAAATACATATTTTTTCCGAATGATCCTATTGTAGCTCTTCAATACTTTTATGGGTAAATTGACAAGGTAAGGTAATAATATTGTTGCGATTGCGTTCGCATGATACGAGCTCCATACTCTTTCAGTGGGGACCTCCTTCATTTGATGCGGGTGAAGCTTTTGCGATGATGATGGCCGCATTTGTTGCTCTTGTTAAGGATTGTTTCTCTGTTTTTACCACTTTGTTCTCTTAGTTATGGAATTTCTGAATTGATTGCTCTTGTGGAGCTTGAATTCTATTCATTTACTAAATTAACTATTTGCGGTTCTCTTGTATTGATACATGCAGTCCACGGGTGGCTTTATTGCTTTGGCAAGATTTGCTAGCGCAACGCCGATAACTCCATCTATTCCCAACTGTGGCGTAGGGTGGCAGGTATAGGCTCGAACGCCCTGTTGTCGATTTCCTTTTTTAATTCAACCTATTTAGTGTGTAGGGTGTGGTATGATACCCAGTATGTATAAAAATTATAGATGATCAGTATCTAACTTGGTATAATTTTACAATATGTACTCGTATTTGGGTAGGAAGGGTATAGGCTACTCATTTACATGCCTGGTAAAACCCTTGGATTTGTTATGCCCCGAACTTATTTAAATAAGATCTGCATTTTTCATGATGGGCGAAATGGCAGGCAGCTACCTCTGAAACTGATTGTTTATTTCGATTTGTTAGACTTGTAGACAAGGTAACTAACTACAAAGCAATGTGTGTGTGTAATATACATAACCTATCTTTATAATAGCACCGTTGTTAACTTACATAAGCAGAACTAAATTTCAAACATAGTTGTAACTCTCGAACTTTATTTGTACCAGGGTGTTGCGCTCCTGCTTTCAGGGCTCTTTGGGACCGCATCTAAGAATGTTTTATTTCTAAGGATCAATGATTTGAAATATATGTTTCCAGGGGAATTTGGAACTGTTTTTGCTTAGATTCCTGCTCCAATAGTTGGCGCCTTGTATTCCTGTTTTTTGCCTATGTTGGTGTGTGTATACATCACTTGACTACATATTTTAACTGTAAATCTCTGTGTTTATTCTATATTACTCATATGCAAATGAATATAGGTGTGGGTGGCTTCAGTATCCTTCAATTCTGCAACCACGGCAGCTTCCGGACGAAATTAAAGGATATGGCCCTGCTCACTCATCCGGAAGATGGGTAAGTTCAGTCTATGTTATGCACCCAATAGTTATTTGTGCTCGTAGCAGATTTTTTTTTTTTTCCTTTTGGAAAGTTTTGTGAATGCATTAGAGTTTAGTTAACTTTTTAAAAATTAATACTCATATAATAGGTATATATATACTCATTATTTTTTCTTATACTTGTTTCGAGTGCTTATTACACGACATTTTACTAAATGTCATCCCACAGAACCCTAGGACATTTGTGTAAGGTTACTGCGCACACGTGTCCTATCTATGTTAGAGCTATTAAAATAAACGAATCGAGCAGGCTCGAACTCAGATTGTTCATTTACGTAAACGAGTTCAACTCGAGCTTGAGTTCAATTTATTATAGTACTTGTAAAATAAACAAGTCAAGTAGGCTCTCTCGATTAGGCTCATGCAAAATGTTTTGTTATAGTTTCATAAATGAATTTAAAAATGTATAGAATTAAATTGTAAATGTTCGAGCTCGGCTCGTTCATTATAGACGAATCTATGTTCTGGTACATTCTGGTACATTCTTCATTGAATTATTTTGCAAGTTTATGAATTGTTGTGCGCCTTATCAACACAGACTACTATGTGGCAGGTTAACTTGCGAAATGTATTGTTCAAGATATTGTTGTTGATGTATCCTATAATCAAATTGGCGGCCACTGTACATTATGCTTTGTTTTGCAGGTAACTGTTCCAAACTAATCAAGAATGTGAACTACTGTCAAGGGATTTACCTGATTTCTGGATCTGAATTCATTATTGAGGCTGGTGTTTGCAATGTTGGCCTGGGTACTGTCGTTGTTAATGAATTAAAACATGGATTTTTACTCCTTATGTATGTGTCTTTAAAAGAAAAAAAATTATGTTTTGTTAGTCCATTTTTTACTTTTGTTAAAGTTGTGTTACTCTTTTTTTTTTTTCTTTAAGAAAGTCTTATGTTGCCATTTTAGTATTTTTCTATAAGACATAAAATTTGGTCTTATTGATTGACAACCCTGGCAAGTTTTTGCCCGTACACAGCTCCAGCCTTGCCACCCCACCTGTCGTCTTCCCCAGCATTATGGTATTGCCTTTTCCTTAAGAATTTCATAAAGGGATTATATGGAATGTATGGCCATGCCTTTTTGTAATTTATGTTTCTTAATTTATGTTTCTCTCTTGTGTTACACTCTTGGATCTTGAAATATTGTGCTTCTATTTGAATGAACAGTGGCACCTCCTTTGAATGAACACACAATCAAGGTTGGTCAAGTTTATTCTACCTGCTAGGATGTAATATTTGTTTATATAGTTTTGAACTTTTGTGTTTTAAATGTTTAGGTGATTGAGTCGCCTTTTGTTTGTATTTAATTATTTAGGAGACCAGTTATTATTCCAGTTTGCTATGCACTGCACCTGATAAACCAAAAAAATAAAAATGTAGGAAAAACAGGACATCAAAATTGATGATTGGTCACAAGTGTTGAACGATTGAAACTGGCCATCCAAGGGGATTGAAATTCGGTTAGGCTTGCAATTGAAACTAGCCATCCACAGACACACTTGCTCTTCTCAAGGTATTGATTTATAGTTCTGAATGAAATCTGTTCCTTCACATAGTATGGTGATTTCACCTTTTGTCTGTTTAGTAAATACAGTATTTGCTTGAACAATGCTCACCATTTCTTGAAATTTGTATAATGCCTACCATTTCTGCCTTGTTTTTTGTTAATTCCTTCTAAGTCATCGGGTACGATTTCCAATGCTTTGCCTGTAATGCTAAACTTCGATGATTTCTGTGTGCTTTTGCTGAATAATGCATACAATGCATAAAGATGGATTTTTAGGATTGACCAGATTTTATGACATGAATTAGTTACTTATGGTTATAATCTCTTAGTAAATACACTATTCTGAACGGCTTCCTAAAGTTTAGCTATTAAAATTCATCTAAAAAGTTATACATAAACTCCAATCTTCCAATCTACATTCAATTTAAAACAGGTCAAAATACTTATCCCAGCTCATTCATTGCGTGATAATTATAATGGTGACAACCAATTCTTAAGCTCTCAAGTGAACCCTACTTAATGGTTCAAACCTATCCTAAATAATGCTATGCATGCCGAATCACAATCCTCATACAAAGCTATCCTCATGAACAGCTTCTGATCATGTCCACCAAGCTAGCCTCCACCTACAGTTCCTTGCATAGATACACCATTCAAATTTACAAAAATGTCTTGTGAAATATAAACAAAATAGATTCATGCTCTCAATAAAATCCCATTGTTTACCAAATTGCAATGAAATCCAACTTTAAATTCAACAATAGTCTCGCGCGGCGTCGCGCGCGCTCTTCGAGTTCTAGTATATATATATATTAAATAATCAATTATTAAATAAATAAAATAATTAAATAAATGGTCAAAAGAAAGTTATAATTCTCATGTTACTAATTCACTTTCGAGTTTCATCGTCCTCGCCTACTTGGTCCTCATTATCACTTACAATTCCTCCCATCCCTAGTAATAATGCCATCACCAACATTTGTCCTATCAAGCATTTGCTCGAGTGTTGTATACTAGGCCCGGTGGGGCCTCGACCCCACCTCACATTAAAAAAAAATTCTATTACTTTTTTTTATCAATTTTTCTTTTATTTTTTTAACTTAAGATTAAAAAAAAAAATAGATTTCGGCCCTACCTCCCGAAAAATCCTGGATCCGCCACTGAGCGTGAGTGCATGCATCTAATCTAAGTTAATTAATTTTATCATGTTAAAATTTGTATATTATAATTTCAATAATTTCAAACCATAAATAGTATTATGTAGGTTAATTGGAAAAAAGGACAAATAGGTCATTTTTCTTTTCCAAAAATCCAAATCAGTCCTTCTTCTATTTTATTATCAAATCAGTCCGCTACAAATGCTAATTATATCCAAATCAGTCCCTTCTTCACTAATTATGCTCTAATTGCCGACGTGGCAATGGTTTAAATTTAAACATAACACGTGGACATAATATTAATCCATTTTCTTTTATCTTTTGTCAATTCAGACCTAAACTTTTATTTTGTTCCATTTAGTCCTCTACCCAAATCAGTCATTTTTATATTAATTGGTCTCCAACCTTTCAAATTATTTATTTCAGGCCCATAACCTTAATTTTTTTTATTATTACAAATCTATTTATTAAATTAAATTCCAACACGCTTCCGTAAATAAAATTAAACACACAACCTCATACATTGGGTTTGACTGCCTTGTTACCGGATCTTCCGTAAAATTCCTGCATCCATAGCCTTCCAAAAAGTAAAATTAAATCATTTACACAAAAATTAAAATTAAATCATTTACTCAAACCTTGCTACGTTCTAAGGTAGGAAACGTATGATTGTACTAATTGTTGCTGAAGGAAACCAGAACCAATGAACTATCGGTTATGTTCGGGTGGTTAGAGAGAATCCGTAAAATTCCGGAACTTGGAAGACCCGGTAACAAGGCAGTCAAACCCAATGTATGAGGCTGGGTCTTTAATTTTATTTACGGAAGTATGTTGGACATTTATTTGATAAATGAATTAGCAATAATAAAAATTTAAAGTTCTGGGCCTGAAATAAATAATTTGAAAGGTTGGAGGCCAATTAATATAAAAATGACTGATTTGGGTAGAGGACTAAATGGAACAAAACAAAAGTTTATGACTGAATTCGCAAAAGATAAAAGAAAAGGGATTAATATTATGTCCACGTGTCAGGTTTAAATTTAAACTCTTGTCACATCGGCAATTAGAAAATAATTAGTGAAGAAGGGACTGATTTGGATATAATTAGCATTTGTAGTGGACTGATTTGGTAATAAAATAGAAAAATGACTGATTTGAATTTTTGGAAAAGAAAAAAGACTTATTTGTCTTTTTTTCCTAGGTTAATTTGTATAGGTCAAGCATACTCGGATAATTTTTTGTATTAAGTATATTATCCCATCATTTAATCTATCAGTTTTACATTCTTCCATCATATATTTGTCACATACTCGTATTCTGAAGTATTTGAATTTGTATTTGTATTTTATCTATCTATATTCGATTCCAATTTGAAAATATATATCTAAGATATATATATATATATATATATATATGCCACTTCTTAATAAATAGTGGAAACGAGGAATAGTACTATTTAGTTTTGCTGAAATTAAGAGTGTTGCCCTGCCTGCCCTTTCTTTTGCCTTGCTCCATCTACGCTTTCTCCATTCTCCATGCCTCTTCAATTTCTTTCCTTCGGGTGCCCACAATCCTCTGTTGCCCTCGTCTACCATCGTCTTGGTTGGGCGTTCGACCGCCGGAATTTCTTTCTCCATTCTCCGGGGTTTCTTCAATTTCTTTCCTTCGCCATCGTCTTGCTTCCGCTGACGGAATTTCTCTCCGCCCGCAGTAGTCCGGCTCGCGGCCGCCCGCTCCGGTAGAAAGATTCCCGCTGTTCGAGCCTGTCCACGCGCAAGATTGCCGCCCCGCTGCCATCTTGAATGTGGTAAGATGCCCAGCTCCCCATTTTGTGTATTTATGTGGGTAAAACCGCCATCGATCTCAGTCCTCCGGCTCGCCTCCGCCTGTGTCGCCCTTGCTATCTGCTTGCTTCCATCTTCGACACCGTCGTCCGCCGCACCTCGTCCGTCTCGGGCCCGCCCTTCTCGCGCTCGGGATTGGCTTCATTCTGCATTCGACCGATTGGAAATTACCCTTCCTGCGCAACACCAGGTTGCCCGCCCCTCGTCGCGTCGCCCCTGTGTTCGCCTTCATTCTGTGTTGCCCCCACCCACCCACCCCCCCACCGCCGTCGCGCCGCCGGTGCCTGTGTGCAGCACCCGGTACTGCGCCATGCCATTGCTCTAATTTCCCTTACCATTGAATTCCTTTCTGTTGCACCGATTGCAAATTTGTTGTGCTACATTGCGGCTCCCTTTATCCCTAATAGCATAGGATGGTAGTTTCTGCTTCACCGATTGTTCAATTCAAAAACTAATCTGCTTTACTCGCATTATGTTTTGTGGTCCTTGTTCCAATCAATTGTTCTATGTGTTTCGTCTGTATTTTCAGTGTGTCGGTGATACGCTTTTCATTTACTGTTGTTAATGCACCAGTAGTTCATACACGCAGTCGAGTTCCACACAAGGAATTATGAATTCTGGTATATTGGGTTGCATTGAGAAGGCATTTGGAACTTGCAGGGATGCGTTGGGTGTCTGTTTATGCTAGAATCTGTATAGCCAGCAATTTTAGATTGGTGCTCTTCATGTTCATTGCCAATTGTGATCCTAAAGTTCTTTACATTTGTTGTAGCCCATCAGGCGTTAAATTAATTGGTGCCCAAAACCTGACTTCATTTCGAACCTGACTTCTTGATAGCCAGAACCTGACTTATTTTAGAAATGTGCCGTTAATTTAATTGGTGGCCCATCAAGCGAACCTTTTAAATGGCCCGTTCTTTATCTGCTGTTTTTTGCAATTGAAGGGTTCTGCTTAAATTTTACTCCTATATTAGTTACAATGAAACTGTTTCATCATAGTATGGCCTATTGTTTATAAAGTATGATATGGCCCCTGGTACTCATTCCTTTATTCACTCTGCTTTGCTGGTGATTTTCGTATTTATGAATCTTTCCTATCTGCGCGGTGTCGAACATGGTGAGCCCAGCTGTCATCGTGTGCGATCCAAAACCCCTAGCTGTGGCGGAGGTTCATCAGATCGTGCACAGGTACGTAGAAATACAATTTTGAATTCACCTTGGGCACCTCCATCCCCTACCATTTGCAGTGCATGTGGAAGTTACAAATATTGCTTTAATTGTTTATTTCAGTATAAATCTCAACTTGTTCAATTAGTCATACCTTGGATCCTGTACAGTCTCCTCGTGGGTTTCTCAATGGTCAGGTAGTTTTTTTGTTGGTTATTTTTAATCTTCATTTAGAATCATTCGGTAGGAACGCTACGAAAAATTTCCTCTTGGTTCCTTTCCAAAAATATGCGGAAGGTACTGAGCCCCCCGTTCCCCGATTTCAAGCGAAGCTTGTCGAGGATTCCAAAGATTCACCTTCTTCACTCCCGTGTACGTTTGCATAAATTGGGTTTTGCACAGAAATAATGTTAACTTCAAAGGGAGCCAATTTTGCTTGTTTTAAAATATGAGCATTCTTGATTGTTTCAGGGCCCTTGACGTCTGCTCAATTGTCTAATTTGGGCTAAGAAGGATCTCGTCTCCGCGTGGCATATCAGGTTTTGCCAATTTCATTTTCAGTTATTACTTAGAATATGTCCTGTGAATGTACAACCGTTGGTGCGTACTGTACAAAGTCTAAAAAGCTTGACATTGTTGTTTGAAGATAGTTTTTGCCTTAAATTTTGTAATTCTTTGACAAGGTCAGTAATGTGCTTATTAATATTAGTTTTACTTTGTGAAAGGGGGTTCGAGGTGCGTACAGTGAGTTTGCAGCCGAAAAGGCATATCCAAATTGTGAAGCAGTTCCATTTGACCAATTTGACACTGCTTTTGAAGTGAGTGAGCAAATATCTCTGTTGATGTATGAAACTAATCAGTGCTTGTAAATATATTCTCTGATATAGTGATGCCCATTGGTTGGAATATCTCCCTTTGATTTAATGAGGAATTTTCAGCTAGCTCATTAGTATATTAATATCATGGAATATCTCAGTGATTGATATCATGAGACATACAAATGATATTAGAAATGCCAAAGTGGTCAAGTCATTGGCTAATAGACAATTTAATTAGATTGTCATAATGGCCATCTAATGCCTGTGATAGTTGAATTCTTAATCTGACCTAAAATACATATTCATGTAGATATTACTCAAATGGCCTCTGGACAGACTTTCGCTATTGTTCTATTAATAATTTATGGAGGAAGCTTCAGATATTGAATTCTATTGATTTTTCGTCCACCTACCCAATTCCATTATATTAAGATTCATATTTCTTAAATATCGCCAATATAGGACATGTAAAGGATAAATAATATATTTCCTCAAATCTATAATTCTGTATGTGATGATTGTTGAATAATCACTTATACACTTTGAAAAGTGGCAATGCTCATTAAAACATGTTTTCACTGATTACAAAGGAGGAGGGATTGTCTGTTCTCATCATTGCCCATCTTTGTTCCATATATTATAGGCTGTTGAAAGTTGGCTTGTGGATAGGGCTGTCTTGCATATAGAAAATTCTTTGGGTGGTAGCATTCATAGGAACTATGATCTTCTGCTCCGACATAGGTTGCATATTGCTGGAGAAGTTAAACTATTAATCAGACATTGCTTGTTGGCAAACCCTGGCATTAAGGTTGAAGACCTTAGTAGAGTTCTTAGCCATCCTCAGGTAATTCTATTTCTATTTCAATTTATGATTTACTCATTCATGGAGAATGCAACTCACAATATGTAAATTCTGATGCTTCAGGCTCTTGCACAGTGTGAAAACACCTTAACTAAACTTGGTCTGGTTAGAGAAGCCGTGGATGACATAGCTGGTGCGGCAAAGGTAAGTATAAGTTGATGTTAATGTACTTGTTATCATAAATTTTTTGTATGTAGAGGTGTATCAGATGCTAAAACAGTCTTTACCTGGTCTATCCCATTGTTTGCCTTGTTGTAATGGTGGATACAACTGTTAACAAGACAAATTAAGCTAAATACTAGGCACATTTTGTTGTGGACTTTGGAAAAATTTCAAGAATCAAATCTCAAAGATATAAGTATGTTTGTAAGCTTTGAAACATACTCAACATATCATTAAAAAACACTTTTTTTAATAAATAAAAATAAAAAAATCTCACTTTAAAAAAATAAGATTTTGTGGGGGTGAATTTCATCAATTTGATTATGTTCTAATAGAAAATTTTATGTTACTTCGGTGAGCTGTCAATTTATTTTTCATCACAAATAATATCTAAATACACTTTATCTCTCAAATACTGAACATTCACACACTATCTCCAATTTCTAAAAAAAATCTCACTTTATCTTATAAACTTAAAATCTCTTAAATGAGATCATTACCAAACTATATGTTATATGCTCCATTGGTATATATTCAAAATTATGTTTTGTCTTGCTTATTATTTGGATACAGATCCCAGCCCAAATTTGGCTTGATATTTTATGAACTTGGACTTGGAATCGACTCATTTACATATTTGAAGTCAAGTTAAAATTATAGAGTTTAGTTTAAAATTATATTTAAATCTATGTTATCATTAAAAGGAGAATCTTAATAAATGATAAAAATTACAATAAAAAACATTTATAATATAAATTTGTAATTTGTGTGGCATGGATTTCTACAAACCCTAAGCAAAAGGCATTGGGCCTTATGTAATCAAAAATATTTATAATATAAATGTATTTATAAAGGTTTAACATTCTGAAGTGTTAGTGAATGGGTTCGAATATTCTTAAGTGGTTCAAATTTGTAATCGAACTCAATTTGAATAACATAGAACAGGTATCTTCAAGACAAATCAAGGTAAACTTGAAACTTCCGAATGGGTCTGTGCATTAAAAGCTCTATCGGAAAAGGACTTTGAGAACAATATTTAGAATTGCCTTTGTAAGTTGTGATTCTTATGTGTGATTATATTCAAGATTAACGCATTTGCAGTTTTTACATATCAATCATAGGAAATTATAGTGTTCCTTACACTTCACTTTTTGGATGTTTAGCATGTTGCTTTCCATAAACTCAAGGATGCTGGGGCAGTAACCAGCATCGTTGCTGCTCAGATTCTACAGAAGTGAAACGCTTCGTAATTGTCATTATTTCACTTCTCTTTCCAGGATGATTCTGATAATGTCACTCGATTCCTTATGCTAGTTAGGGAACCTATCATACCAGGCGTCAATAAACCTTTCACATTTTAGGAACGCTACCTTCCGCACCCCATTTCACCGCCTACCTCTGCCCGATATCTGAAAGTATTATTTTGGTTTTTCATGCTTCTTTTTTTTTCAAGTTCCACTGTTTCATTTGTATTTTGTTCAATTTTGATGGATTCAGGATTTACTTTTGTTCGATTAATTCCAAATTGATTGATGTTGGGACGTATTTTGTCAAAACCATTTATTGTCAAGTTTGTTTGGTTGAAGTTCTGTGGAACAGATGCGAGGCTTCAATTTCTTCTACCGGGGCTGTTGTTCCCTGCCAAACCTCCTATTCCCTGTTGGGCATGGTAAGAAATGGCGCATCCTTTTTTATTTTCTGTTGCGGGATACTAATAGAGCATTATATCATTTTAATTACTTGTGGTATGAGCATTATATGGTGTTGCTCCAAATCGTCGTCTCGATTGGATCTTTGTACTTGTGTGTCCTGTTTTACCATAACGTGCTAAATGTCAATGAATTGTTCCATTCAATTTCTCTTTATTTCAGCCTGAATTGGATTGAATTGGACTTGGATTTCCATTGATGTTGGCTGATAAAATTGTCACGATGATTGCTCAAGTGTTGTTTTTGAATTTATTCAGCCCTTGGTTGAGTTTATAGAAGAACTTGTGCCCATTTAATTTGTAATTTTAAGTGAAGCCGAAAAATTAGGGTTTAGGATCTTTGGATTTCATTTGTCCGAAAAATTTTGTGCTGTTTCGTTTGTGCCCATGAGTTATTATTGAATCTATTGCTCAATTATTTGAAGAATTTTAGGAATGTTGTCTCAGAATTTGGAGTTTGTTGTGTCCGTCTGTTTTGTGTAATCGAACTCTGAAATCTGTCCATGATATTTGACTACCTCTCTTAGTGTAACTGTTGAAGTGAGTTGGGATTTTCCCAGTGAATGTCTTTGGTTAAAGTGCCAGGATATTTTAACCTTTCCTGTTTGGTGGCCAGAAATGGTTAAGTGTCACAGTAACACATTAGTGTCATGTTCCTTGTACAGGATGCTAGAGACAGCATGTGACTGCTAAAAACTCAGTGAAATAACTGACGAAGCGAAAAAGTTATGCTGTTGTAAACAAGGCTTTTGCAGCTCTTTTTGTTCACACTCCAGCTGTTTGAGATGAGTTTTGTTCCGAAGTTTCTCAGCACTAGGCTTTCCACATATTCTCTGTAAATGCTTCCTTCGTTGTTTCTCTTTTATCATCTGAACCTCTCAACCTGTTATTTCTATATTTCCCATCATTATGATATGTTTTCAAATTTTAAGCATATGCATGAAAACACAGCTTGAAGTGATCCGATGCCTGAAGTGATCCGATGCCTGCATGCCCCCTCAAATGAGTTTTCATCCAATGATTCGGACAACTCAGAGTTTGGATTCTGTAATCACCTCAAGAATTGTTTGGATTTTTACGTGAATTCACACTATGTCAGACTTATAACAAGTAATATAGAATGCATTTGTTTTAAAGTAATCCAAATAGTTTTGTTCCCTGCCACTTTACGTTTTTATTGCCTGTGTTCTGCTTTGTTCGCAATTGAATATCAGATTATATTGAATTTCTAATTTCTTTGCTAATTTTATCGTGATGGGCTAATCTTACGGTTTCAAAACTCCTTTGTGGTTTAACCTTTTTCTTAACTTTAATGAGTGCTCGGCAGTGGGTGTATATTTGCTTCCTGACCTGCTCATCTGTTCTTTTCATGTTTCGATTTGTGTTTGTTTGGATAGATGTGTTGAGATTATCCAAGTTGTGTCTTTTTTTTTTCGTTTTTCTTTTTTTTTTGCATTCACTTTCGCAATTGGATGGAATTATGGAAGTGATAGGTATACAACATTCGTTTGTAACTTTTGTAAACGACTCACTTATCAACCAATTGTTTTCAATTCTACCGGGGCTGTATACTAGTTTTACGGAATCGTTGATTCTTTCCCCTAATTTCAGTTCTTAATGTGTAAATATTGTTTGCTTTGCACCATTCCAGAGATTCCCCTGGCGTCATTTGCTTTAGCCACCGACTAACCCATTGAGTGCGCTACACCTCATTCGCTGCCAAACACCTCATTACAAAAAGGATTGCCTTTTTCTTTATACAGCTAATGCTTTTACTCTTGTGCTAGCAGATAATAGAACAATTGGTGTTATTATTAAGGTGCGGTTATAAACACTCAGTGGATAAGCTGAAGGAAACAGAATAAACCAGTATTTTGTTCCCATTATCCATCTTGTAGGAATGTTTGTGAGTATTTCTTGCTTTTATGCTATATTTCTTTGAAATTAATTTGAGTTTCAACTGAGTTTACTTGTATATGATTTCCGGTTTGTGTTCATTTTCCTTTTCCATTGCAGTCAGTGTGCTTGGATAAAGGATGTTCCTTAGCATTCAAAATTTACCATAATAGTGAATTTCTCCAGTTATGATTGAGATCTTTGTTCAGATTGTTGGATTTGTCTTATGGATTGTATGAATTTGTTTTGCTTAATTTTTTTAATGCCATATATGAAACTATTTTTCTGTGCAATAGTTCATTTATTGCTTTCTGCTGGCTGCTGCTGTCAGATTTTTTGTTTTGCTTGGTTTATGGATATAATTTACATCCATGCACAAACCATGCTTTAGTACATGAAAATTGGTTGTTTTCTCTGACTACATTCCTTTCCGCTTAAAAGGTCAGCTAATGGTGATTAAGGTCAGCAATTGTGCAAATATGTGTGCTGCTTGCAATTGCTTTTTAGACTACACTACCTGCTCCGCATATGATTTCCAACCTTATTAGAGCAACACGATGTATTACTACAGTTGTAACAATGTATCACATAATATACCAACTGTTATTTACCAAAGTATGATACACATTACCTATTTTTCCTCTACTGGTGAGCGCGGCGTATGCGCGCGCCGCTTAAGAGTTCTAGTATATATATAAATATATATATATATGAATAAAAAAAAGGAGCATTATCTGCTTGCATCTATCATGTTTTCACCCGTAGTGGTTAATATGTGTATTTAAATGTAAAAACCATAAACAATCTGCAATGCTTGTAATACCCCTGTTTTAGGTGTAGCGGAAGACTGTGTATTATGTTGTATGGTGAAAGTTGATCATGCAAACCAACCATGAGCTCTTTATTTCTTACTATATGATTGTTATCCAAAAAGTAGGTGATTTTTTTTCTTTTGCTAAACAGCTTATACAGGCTAGGAAATAAGTAGTGGGAGCCCATGACACACAAATTATAAAGGGACAAAGGAGATGGATAGGGGCAGTGGCGGACGCAGACTGTTAGGATTGGGAGGGCGGTCTCCGAACACTAGTAGTATAATTTTTCGCAATAGATAAAATAATAAAAATAATATTATATCAAAATTTCATTATCGATATTTTTATTTTATTTTTAATATATTAGTAGCAACAATTGTAACAAATGTAACATACGGTTCATATTATGAAAGTGTTATAAAAAATTTTCATTTTAAACTTTTACATAATATTTTAAAAATGGAAAACAATATTAAAAAAATCATAGTTATTTAATTGGTTTAAATAATCAACTGGGTACCATGTTCATAACTTCCTATAAACCAAGATTTTTTTTATTTTATAATATTATTTTATTAATATATTAATAAAAATAAAGAGCAAATGAACCTAAGTTTAAAAAAAAGTTTACAATAGCTAAAACCCAACAACAAAAGTAGCCCAAATAATTGTTTAGATAAGCATGAAAATAGATTATATTAACAAAATTAGTTAAAAAGTTGATTATGTTTATTTTAGATATTGATGCACTCCGTAAACTTTTCATTTTTATAGAAGTGACCTCATACCTACCTTAAAATAAATGTGAATTTTGACATTTACAACTCTTTTTGTTATAGTTGAAAAATACTCAAACAAACAAAAATAAAATAAGGAAAATATAATTGTTTAAAAAAGAACTTAAAATGTAAAAATAAGCCAAAACAAATAGATAAAATTGAGACAATTATATAAAACTTAATGGGCAATGTCGAGCTCGGAGGGGCGGCCGACCCCCTTGCCTCTAAGTGCGTCCGCCAATAGATAGGGGGCCAAATGTAGAATCGAACCCCAACCTAAAAATTGGAAATTATATGACTTGACCACTAGATCAATTACTTATCCCAATAACTCTTTTTAAATCATATTTCGGGCATTATAATGGTGCACTTTGTCCCACAATTGGAAAATTAAACAAAAAATACCTAAAAATTTAGTGTAATCAATAGCCCTTCCCACCAACAAAACACCAGTTGGCTTGAATTTAGGATGGATATTTTGAATACGATCTTATTTTGATATCACACTCATCTTGATTTTAACATGTTTGACTCAATAATAAAATTGGAATGTCGTGTTATAACAGTATTCAATTTGTATTGTTTTTAATAAAATTGGATTTTCGCTTTTTTCTTTCTTTCTTTCCTCTTTTTTTTTTTTTTTTTTTTTTTTTTTTTTTCTCTCTCTCGGTAAAAGTGGGCCATTCTTATGTCGTGGAAATTCTTCCTCTAATAAGTTTTTTTGGTTATGTCGTGGAAATTCTTCCTCTAATAAGTTGATTAGCAGCTTGATTGTAATTCCTTGGAATGACTCAATTCAAAAACCCGAACCTGAGGGTCCATTCGTCCATCTATAGCCTTGATAATATCCGTGGTGTCTTGATTATCAACTTGAATCTAATTTTAGAAGTATTATTTAAGGTCACGTCTAGGTTTAATATTTTTATATTTATTTGGGGATGTGAACTTGGTTCATTTGGTCAAGTACATGGATTCCTAACACTTATTTCATACTCTGTATAGACTGTTCAACAAAAAATATATATTTGATTTAACTTTTTTTTTTATTCCTTCAGCTTAATACTTGAAATATAGTGGATTTTAATTACTTAAACAAAATTCTAATTTTGAATTATTCCAGATGTAAAAAATTTCTTTAAAATGAATCTGAATTGGTGTCAAACATTTTGAAGAATCAATTTTAGGATTCAAATAGCATGAATAGGCAGTCAAAGCAAAAAAATAAAAATAAAAATTGTAGGATTCAATACACCTGTGTTGATTGTAATGGAGGTGAAGGTGGCAAAGCGTCAGCTGGGCAAGGCAGTAGCACTGGTTTTGGTTGATTGTATTCCTTCTTATTGTTGTTAGTTAGGAGTAGTTATTAGCTGGCATTAGTTGTTAGTTTTATTCATAAGCGTGTTCACGCTTTTATTCCTGAGGAGTACTTAGTATAAATACTCCATTCTCTGTGTATTGTAATAAGATACTCATTTTTCATTCTCAATACACAAAAGGGCAGTTATTTACCTTGTTGATTTGAGCTTATTCAACATGGTATCAGAGCTCTTGGTGCTCGATTCATCCTCATACCTCTGAAATTGATATCTCATTTTTCGATTTCCTACCTTGGATTCCTGATTATCTCTGTTTTTCTGAGCTACTGGTTATGGCGTCTACCACCGAAACTGCTTCCTCCGATGAAATTGCTCCAACATCTCCACCACCGCCTGAGCTGGTCGTTACTGCTGCTGATCAACCACATCTGAAGCTGGCTCCCATCCTATTTGACGGTTCAAACTGGAATCTGTGGCGAATTGCAGTCAGGAACTCACTTCGCATCAAATCTAAGATAAAGTTCATTGAAGGTACTTTTAAGTGTCCTGCCATTGATGATCCGTTATACGATGAATGGATTAGGGTTGACTGCTTAATTCTATCCTGGTTACAAAATTCTATGATTCCTGAAATTACGTGTCAATACTTGCACATTGAAACCTCTTATGAGCTTTGGAAGGAATTGGAAGGGTGTTATGGTATTACCTGTGGTCCTAAGGCTATCCTTTTGAAGAAGAAAATTGCTAACCTTACACAAGGGAACAGATCTGTAACTGTTTACTTTAACGACTTGAAATCTCAGTGACACTGAACGCATAGCCAAGTTAGAGGAGATGTTCAAAGCAATGGCAAAGAACAATGGAGTCAACACACCTATTGATTATGCAGGAGGTGTCTTCATGGCAGGTAGCACTCTCAAAACACCATCTTTTAATTTGAGTAATTTGTGGCTTATAGATTCAGGAGCCAGTTGTCACATCTGTGCTACACCTACATTGTTGCTTGACCCTCAGCCATATTCTATACATCATCCCATAACTCTGCCAGATGGCACTACAAAATTCCCTTCACTGATTGGATCAGTGAAGCTGAATAACACTCTTACAGTACCAAATGTACTCTATGTACCTGGTATTGTATTGAATCTGATTTCCATCAGTCAACTCACCTATGACCTGCAATGTCTTGCTATTTTTTATCCAACTTCTTGCACATTACAGGACCTGAAGACTAACAGAGTCTTACTCAAAGTTCTTTTGAATTACAGACTTTATACAGTTGGTTGTTCTTATGCTGGTGGAGCAGCATTATTTTCTGCTAATTCTGTTGTTAGTCTTACTCCTGATGATGTAATAAATTGGCACTACAAACTTGGCCATCCTTCTACCACTGTTTTGAAACATCTTGGCTTTAAAATTGATGAATCTACATCTATTCCTTGTGATATTTGTTATTCCTCCAAGATGCATAGAATTCCCTTTCCTACTAGTAACTCTAAAGCTGTGAATCCCTTTGATCTAATTCATTGTGATGTTTGGGGACCATTCACTCCTCTGGATAGAAGTGAATTTAGATTTATGCTCACTATAGTTGATGATGCTTCACGGGCAACTTGGTTATTTTTGATGAAACACAAGTCAGACACCTCACAACTTCTGTCTCAATTCTTTGCCCTGGTAAAGACTCAATACAATGGTGTAGTTAAGGTTCTCAGATCTGATAATGGCTCAGAGTTCTGCAATAAAATATGTTTGTCATTGATGCAAAGTCTTGGGATTATCCACCAAACTTCATGCATTTACACCCCACAGCAGAATGGAAGAGTTGAAAGGAAGCACCAACATTTGGTTCAAGTGGCCAGAAGCTTGTTGCTCACATCTGGAGTCTCAAAGCTCTACTGGGGAGATGCTATGCTCAATGCTGCATACATCATCAACAGGTTGCCGTCCAAAGTTCTTGAATGGAAATCTCCATATGAAGTATTGACAGGAGACAAACCAGACTTATCTTCATTACACACTTTTGGTTGTTTATGCTACATGAAGATACTTCAACCTCATGTTGGTAAACTTGATCCCAGAGGATTAAAAGGAGTAAATCTAGGTCTTGTTCCAAACAAAAAGGGATACAAGGTTCTTGATTTGGTCACAATGAAAATACATGTTTCAAGGGATGTCACATTTTTTGACTCTATTTTCCCATTTAAGGATAGCAAACCTACCTCTACTTCCCATACACATACCCTTCATTACACTTCTACTGAGTTTCCCACTGAAGCTCAGGATACAAACTCTCTCCCTGAGGAGCCTACTGCACCTCAGGTTACAAAGCACTCTCCTCTGGTTCCTCTCGAACCACTGAGACAAACTACTGACATAAACTCCACTGAGTCTCCTACTGAGACTCAGAATATGCATACATCAGTGGAGGCTTCCAGAGAAGACTCCACATCAGCTGAACCATCTCCTATGGTTCAACTTCCTTCACCTACTTCAAGCACAGATGAGACACAGGCACCTGTTATCTCTACACCTCAAAGACCTCAAAGAGAAAGAAGGATGCCTGCTAGATACAAAGATTATTTCTGTGGATCTGTGGTGGATCCAGAATTTGTACCTCAGACCTTTGAACAAACCAGAGGGATTCCACATTGGGAAGCAGCTGTTCAATCAGAGATTGATGCCTTGGTGCAAAATCAAACCTGGGATGTAGTCTCCAAACCTACTGATAAGCGTCCTATTGGGTGTAAGTGGATTTTTAGGGTGAAACATCACCCTGATGGAAGCATTAGCAAATACAAAGCTAGATTGGTTGCTAAAGGCTTCCATCAAAAATTTGGTGAAGATTATAAGGATTCTTTTGCACCTGTGGCCAAGACTGTTAGTGTCAGATTACTATTTGCTCTAGCAGCTTCATTTCGATGGTCTCTTTCACAGTTGGATGTAAACAATGCCTTTCTTCATGGTGATCTTGAAGAGGACATTTATATGCAGTGTCCTCCAGGACTTGGAGCTTCCCCAGGCCAGGTATGCAGACTCAAGAAATCCCTATACGGCCTTAAACAGGCTCCTAGACAGTGGTATGGAGCCTTATCTCACTTTCTCAAGGAGTGTGGTTACTCTCCTACGTACAATGATCAGTGTGTATTCTTGAAGTTCACAGAAGTTGGTATGGTCATGCTAGTTGTATACGTGGATGATGTCCTTATTACAGGAGCAGATCCATCTGAGATCAATGATATTAAACACAAATTGCATGCCAAGTTCACCATTAAAGACTTGGGATCTGCAGCATACTTTCTTGGGCTGGAGATTGAAACTTCTTCCTCTGGCTACTCCATCTCTCAAGCCAAGTACACATCCGATTTGTTGACTGAGGTTGTTGTGCCACTCAACCCAAAAGCTCAATCCCCATGCCAAGCTCACAAGACCATGTCTGCTGATGGTCCCTTGTTTGAAGACCCTCACCTCTACAGGAAAATGGTAGGGAAACTGTTGTATCTCGGATTCTCCAGGCCGGATATTTGTTACAGCGTGCAACAACTAAGTCAATACATGAATGCTCCTTCCACTGAACATTGGCAAGGAGTCATCCATGTTCTCCAATATCTGCATAACAGTCCTCGGATTGGACTTCACTTCCCTTTTGGTTTATCTCTCAACATCAAAGGTTATTGTGACTCGGACTGGGGGAATTGTCCAGTCACTAGGCGATCACTCACTGGCTACTGTGTGTTTCTTGGAGATTGCCTAGTTGCTTGGAAAACTAAGAAACAAGATTATGTTTCTAAAAGCTCCACAGAGGCAGAGTACAGGAGTCTTGGAGCTGTTGCCTCAGAGCTCCTGTGGATAGGATCCTTGTTCCAAGAACTTAAACTCACACTCCCTGGTCCCTACTCAATTTTTTGTGACAATCTTTCGGCCATACAGCTTGTTAAAAATCCTATGCACCATGAGAAGACTAAGCACATAGACATCGGGTGTTTATTTGTACGCGATTACTACCAGAAATGTCTCATTGATCCTATCTACGTACCCTCTGCCTCCCAGTTGGCAGATATGTTCACGAAAGGTCTCCCTCCCAAGGTCTTCCAGTCACTATGCTCCAAACTGAACCTCTGGCGACGTTCAGTTTGCGGGGGGATGTTGATTGTAATGGAGGTGAAGGTGGCAAAGCGTCAGCTGGGCAAGGCAGTAGCACTGGTTTTGGTTGATTGTATTCCTTCTTATTGTTGTTAGTTAGGAGTAGTTATTAGCTGGCATTAGTTGTTAGTTTTATTCATAAGCGTGTTCACGCTTTTATTCCTGAGGAGTACTTAGTATAAATACTCCATTCTCTGTGTATTGTAATAAGATACTCATTTTTCATTCTCAATACACAAAAGGGCAGTTATTTACCTTGTTGATTTGAGCTTATTCAACAACCTGTAAACACTGCCGTTAATCTCTTGGACGACCGTCTTAGACCATTTTGTAGAGGATGGATATGTATGAACTCTAAGAAGCAACCGCCAATCACTCTCCCGTCTCCACTGCTCCTTTCCTTTCCTTTATAGTCGCATTAATTAATGAAATCACTACTATTCCAATTCCAATTACTTCCACTTACTACTACTCACCCAATAATTTATAAACAAAAAAAACAAAGAAAACATTTACCTAGGAGCTCATCAGCTGTTTCCCGTTGCCACTCACTCAACAACGGACACAAGACAGCAGCAACAGCAACACACACCTCGTACCAGAGATATGGTAATATTCTGTATAATACTAATATTAATGAAAATTTCAAAATATCAAATGAAATGGGCCTAACAATCGTACTTCTATATGGTAGTAGATATTAGTAGTATTATACTCTCTCTCTCACTCACTCTCAACCAAGAATCCTGAAGCTTCCTGCTGCGGCCACGGCTGTGGCAATAATTATGCAGGCAGCAACTGATGATCGCCGGTGGCCGCCGCTTGATGCCGAAACGTCCGTGTTGTTGTTGGCAGTGCCGCCTTCTCCAACTCCCGTCGGGAATACTCCGCCCATTCCAACTGGGTTGCCGCTGCCGCTTCCATTCATTACTGCAGGAGAATTACCTGTTCCTGAATTGCTAAAAACATAACCAACCAATTAATTTACTACAGTATAATTGAACCTTCAGCCTAATTAGGTAGAGCTATAATAATAATGCAGTTTGAATTATTACACAGATGGTGGTGTAACAGCTCCACCCGAAGGTGTCGTTGGCGGCGACGACGACGACAGAGATGTAGAGGTAGACGTCGGGAAGACGCAAGAACCAGTGCCTGAATAATTAAAATAAATAATATCGATCGGGAGCGGGAGATTAATTTTAGTGAATTGAGTGTTTGAGTGTGCTGACTTGGATTGGCGGTGGTGATGGAGGCGGCGCCGCCGAAGTCGCAGCTGGTCTGGGCGGGATTCCTCTGGAAATAGCTGTTGAAGGCGTAGGAAGCGTGATTCTGCAGCGTGTTAGGGTTGTAGCAGGCGCCGCCCTGCTGGATGGCGGAGCAGTCCGCCTTCCCGCAGGCGTAGTCCAGCGCCGCCTGGATCTTGGTCTGCGCCACCCCAGCCTTGGCGACGCACCACTTATTATTTCCGGCGGCAGGCGCATTGGTGGTCCCGGATGGGGGAGGAGTCACTGCAGTTGGAGTTCCCCCGGTTGGGGAGGTATTGGTCCCCGGAGCTGGGACGGTGACGGGGGTGTTGAGGGGAGTTGGGGTCACCGTGACTTGCCCTGTTTCATAGTATTATTACATAATAAGGGAAATATCTAAAGATGTAAACTTTGTTTTTAATTTGCAGTGGAGATTAAGACAGTGACATTATAAGATAAGATAAAAATTAGATTGAATATGTAATTTACCTGAGGAGCAGATAAAGGGAATAGAGATGAGGAACAAGGAGAGAAACTTGGGATCCATTTTCATGAGTGATTGTGAATGATTCAAAATGCAATTTTAGGGATGAAGCAAGCAAGGGCTACAGCATACACTTCACTTCACTTCACTTGACCAGAAACAATGGAGAAATAAAAGTTGGGCATATCATATGCAGTGGGAGAGGTAGAGTAGAGAGAGTGGTAAGTGGCTACACATAATAAAAGTGTGAAAAGGAGGAAAAAGTTAAAGTAGAGCAATTGTTTGTTTGTGTCCTCACTCCTCATGATAAAACAACAGAAAACTGGTTTCTTACTTTGAAGATTAAAGGCTAATTATGGTGAGGAATTCTTAATCATAGAGGAATTACTTTTTTTTTTTCTTTCTTTTTTCTCACATAAATTAAAAAGGAAAGTAAATAGGGGGAATAAGGGCCTCCTGTTGGAAGTTTTAGACTTTTTTTTTTTGAACAATCGAAATGGGTGGTGGAAGTGCTGAGTGCATACCAAACAATGAAAAATAAATGAGGGAATCGGACCTCCAATTTAAATGTTGGAAATCAGGGAATTTGACCATCTAAACAACACTTCATCCCAAATTTTAGACTTTTGGTTATCAAGCAACACAAGGAACAAAAAAAAAAAAGCATTAATGATAGATTATATCATTATTACAATCAAAGACATACCATATGTAGGTAGGTTTTTATGAATTTGGTTTAAGAGCTGAATCAGTTCATATTGAAGTGCTGAATGAGTACTTTGCATTTGTATGTGTTAAATGAGTACTTTGTATGTGCTGAGTATTTTTATACAGCTCGGATCAACACCAATAAATATATAGCACGCACATCATTATCACTCAAACATACACACCCCATCAGTTCAGCACACCATCACATAGAATATCACTCATGCAATACTCTATTCAAACCCAGTTTTTATATCATCTCAACATTAATGATCAGTATCATTTTAGCGCCAATAAAGATGGGAACTTTATATCTGTAACATGAATAGAAATGTGAAAAAGGCATAAATGGAACAAGGTTAGGAGGTGGTGGTTTGTTTGGTAGAATTATTTATTTTTATTAGAAAAGGCTTCGAGGCGATTGGGGGAACCATTCTTTTAACAAAGAAAGCTAAAGCATTTAGCACTATCTCTCTTTATATATGATGCGTTGTGGATTTCACCACTTTTCTTTTTAAAACCTGAATTATTATTTTTAGACTAAAATTTTAAAATTCTTACTAAGGTTTCACGTAATTTAAATTATTTCAAATTCACGGAAATCTCAAATTGAACTTGATTGAGTTTTCAAGAAATAGCTTAGTGCGTGATTATTACAAACTTAACTTAATGGGGAGTAAAATAATCTTGAATTAAATGTATGCATGAATGCCGCATGTGGGTAAAAGAGAAAGGGGATTGTGCAGAAAATCTGTTTTCCTTCAGATCTAAAAATAGTGGAATTTCTATTCATGATATGATCAAAATCTTTGGCCAAATACTAATAGAGCTGCATCTTTACTAGAAATATAAAATAAAAATAGCAACATTACTCAACACTTGCTATTATTACTCACCAAAAAAAAAAAAAAAAAAAAGAAGAAGATAATTGAAAAAAAGGGAAACAGCAGTTCCTGTTAATCTTTTTTCGAGGGTAATTAAACTTCCTGGTTCCTGGTTCCTACTAATATTATTTGAATAGGATATAAAGGCACAAAAAGAAAAAAGAAAAAGTTGGACAGGCTTTTTTCATCCGATTCCTGGGTGGCACAACGGCTATATTTTTCTGTCGTTTTCTAACCTCAATAAACCCTTTATGCTTATTTATTTATTTAAATTTGTATTTTTCCCTTGGAAAAAAGCCATGTGTTCCCATCTATACAGCCTTATTTAAATCGAATCCTATGGTGCTCTGCTACTGCTAGCCTGCCGCTGCTTTGGCAATTTCATCTTACTCTTACATGTTTGTGTGAGAACTCGTGGATCTGAGTTGTGATATTTTGTTCTCACTATAGAATTTGCTTGCTTTCGAATATATTGACGGAATTAATAATGGGTTAGGATCAGGGATGGGCAGTTGGGTATTCAAAGCGGGTAGGTCCTTTTGTAACCCAAAGTTTGGTTATGTAGTATTTGTTAAATAATTAAAGTTTAGTGTTTAGAGTTTGAAGTTTTGAATTAATGGTGAAAGTCTGACAAGGAACTGACAGAAGGGGGAAAAGGGAGTGAAACCATTCGACGGAGTTGGAAAGGACTTCGCTAATCATAATAAGGTTGGTCTCACCTTCGTCCGGGGACTCGAACGATGAGATCGCTGATGCCGACTACCCTCTGTGCCTTTGTCACACCGATTTACTTCTTGAAACCTAATTCTATTTGTTAGGAAAATAGTGCGGAACCTGTGGGATCATTAGAAAATACTAAACAATACCAAGATCCAAAATAGTATATCCCCTGTGTGCCAAATGAGTTTCTAACAGATGCAATCAAGCCAATTCAACAAAATCAACCATAAAACAGTAAATTGACACCGAGATTTATACGTGGAAAACCCTTCAGAAAGAAGGTAAAAACCACGGGCCAGTCGCCACCATCTCAAAATATCCACTATATCAAATAATGGGTACACCAATGTTTCTCTCTAGCATATGCCTAGAGGTTCACCAACAATCATCAAGATTTTCTCTTATCTTGGCTAATCAAGAATTATCACAGTCGGCAGAGGATTCCCAAAAGTATATGTACTTCTAAAACAAAATTCTAGGCTAACAATAAGAGAGGTGTAAGAGAAAAGGATTTCACCGAAGCCTGAACGTTTGGAAGATATGGCTACTATATTCCTTCTTCTTCTGCGTTCTTCGTCTTCTTCTTCTTCTTCAGCTTTCTCTGTTTTGCTTCTCTCTGTTTTTCTTTTTCTGTGTTCTGATCTCAATACTAGAATCTGTCTCACTGCCTTCAATATTATTGCTCCATCTACCCGTAATAAATGAATGCACTACCCTTTTTTTTTGTTTATTTTCTTTGCTGCCAGGCCATTGTGGCCTTATTCTTGGTCAAGCTCATTAATTGAGCTGACCCTACAATTCTCCCCCGTCAGCTCAATTTCTGGGTTCTACCAAACCCGCTCCACGTCTACATGCTTCGAACTTTTCCTTCGGCAAAGACTTGGTGAACATGTCTGCTGAATTTTCACTTGTGTGGATCTTCTCCAAACTCAACTGTTTGTACTCAAGCACATCACGAATCCAATGATACATGTAATCAATATGCTTGGATCTTGAATGAAAACTCGAGTTCTTAGATAGATGGATTGCACTCTGACTGTCACTGTAAACAATCCACTTCTCTTGTTCAATGCCAAGCTCTTCCAACAATTTCTTCATCCACAATCCACTTCTCTTGTTCAATGCCAAGCTCTTCCAACAATTTCTTCATCCACAAAGCTTCTTTGCAAGCTTCTGTGATGGCAACATATTCAGCTTCAGTACTAGACAAAGCAACACACTTTTGCAATCTTGATTGCCAAGAGACGGCTCCCCCTGCAAAAGTCATCAAGAACCCCGATGTGGACTTCCTGGAATCGACATCACCTGTCATATCTGAATCTGTATATCCAATCAGAGTAGGCTCATTATTACCAAAACATAAACATACACTGGAATTACCTCTTAAGTATCTGAGAATCCATTTCACTGCAGCCCAATGTTCTTTTCCGGGATTAGAGAGAAACCGGCTCACTACTCCAACTGCATGAGCTATATCTGGTCTTGTGCAAACCATAGCATACATCAAGCTGCCAACTGTTGTTGCGTAAGGAACTTTGCTCATCTCTTCTTTTTCATTCTCACTTGTATGATACTGTTTAACTAAAAGTTTGAAGTGACTTGCAAGTAGAGAAGACACTGCCTTTGCCTTGCTCATGTTGAACCTCTCAAGCACAGTCTCAACATAGCGTTTCTGAGATAGCCAAAGTTTACCATTCTTCCTGTCTCGGGTTATTTTCATGCCAAGTATCTGTTTAGCAGGGCTTAAGTCTTTCATTGCAAAAGACTTATCCAACTCTCTCTTCAACTTCTCAATCCTGCTAGCATCATGGCCAACAATCAGCATGTCATCTACATATAGCAGTAGGATAATGTAATCATCAACAGAATACCTCTTCACAAACACACAGTGATCAGACAATGTTCTGGTATACCCTTGACCCATCATGAATGAATCGAACTTCTTGTACCATAGCCTTGGAGCTTGTTTTAACCCGTACAAGCTCTTCTTAAGCTTACAAACCAAGTTCTTTTTGCCTTTGACTTCAAAACCTTGAGGTTGTTCCATGTAGATTTCCTCCTCTAAATCACCATGAAGGAATGCAGTTTTCACATCAAGTTGCTCAATTTCTAAATTCAAACGGGCAGCCAGACCAAGAACAACTCTAATGGAGCTCATCTTCACAACAGGGGAAAATATTTCTTCAAAGTCAACACCTTTCTTCTGACCAAATCCTTTCACAACCAACCTTGCTTTGTACCTTGGTTGTGAGCTATTTTCAGAAGTCTTCAACCTGTAAACCCATCTATTCTTGAGTGCTTTCTTACCCTCTGGTAGTTTTAACAACTCATAAGTCTGATTATCTTTTAAAGATTTCATCTCATCTTGCATAGCTTTCAACCACTCATTCTTGGCTTCATGACCAATGGCTTCTTCATAGCTTTCAGGTTCATTTCCATCTGTAAGCATCACATACTCATTGGTGTTATATCTCTTTGATGGTTGGCGCTCTCTGGTGGATCTCCTCAAAACTGGCTCAACTGGTAGTGGTGGTTGTGGTAATTCTCCAATTGGATCAACATCAGCTACAGGCTTATCATTAACATCATCACCAACCTCTGGTTGTATGTCTCCCCCGTGATCATGACCTACTAAGGGAGAAGGAACTGGATCCAATCTGACTGGAATCTCTGCAAAGGAACTTGGACTCTTATCTTTGCTGACATCATCCCCAAACTGATCTTCAAGAAATACAACATCTCTGCTTCTCACAATTTTCTTACTAACTGGATCCCATAACCTGTAAACAAGTTCTTCATGACCATAACCCAAGAAGATGCATTCTTTGGCTTTATCATCAAGCTTCGACCTCTCATCATTCGGAACATGAACAAAAGCTCTGCAGCTAAACACTCTCAAGTAGTCATAGGAAACATCTTTCCCACTGCAAACTCTGTTGGGAACATCACCATCAAGAGGGGAAAAAGATTGATCAAATCAATTGCATTCCGCATAGCCTCCCCCCGAAAGCTTTTGGGAAGCTTTGCATTCGAAAGCAAACACCTGATCCTTTCTTCAATTGTCCTGTTCATCCTTTCAGCAACACCATTCAGTTGTGGTGTCTTAGCTGGAGTCTTTTCAAGCCTGATACCATAAGTTCTGCAATAACTCTCAAACGGCCCTCTGTATTCACCATCACTATCTGCTCTGACTGCCTTCAGATTCTTTCCTGTTTCCCTTTCAACCCTGACATGAAACTCCTTGTAAACATCAAAAACATAATCCTTGGTTTTCAAAGCAGTGGCCCAAACTCTCCTTGAGTGGTCATCAATAAATGTAACAAAGTAGATAGCATCTCCAAGAGATTTATCTCGCATAAAACAAACATCGGTATGAATCAAATCCAGTACACCAAACTTTCTGTGTGGAGGGTAAGTATGGAATGAAACTCTATGTGTTTTACCAGTAATACAATCAAGACAAGTTTTCAGAGATGTACCTTGCAAATTCGGTAGAAATTGCTTTCTTGAGAGAGTCTGCAAGCTCTTCTCACTCACATGGCCATGTCTCTTGTGCCAAAGGTCAATGCTGACACCTTTGTGAACAACATTTGTTTCCGCTTTGCATAACTTTGCTTGCATAACATAGAGTGTGCTCACTTTATTTCCTTTTGCAACTATCAAAGACCCTTTGGTGAGCTTCCATTTACTTTCACCTAAGTAGTTGTAGAAACCATCATCATCCAACTTTCCAGCTGAGATCAAATTGAGACGCATATCTGGAACATTTCTCACATCCTTGAGTATTAATTTGGTACCAAGATTTATCTCCAAACAAATCTCTCCAATGCCCACAATCTTTGAAACACCACTGTTTCCCATCTTGACACTGCCAAAATCACCAGAAGAGTACGAACTGAAGAAATCACCATGAGATGTAACATGGAATGATGCGCCAGAATCAATCACCCAATCACTGTCCTGACACACTAGACTAACACAACTGTCATCTAAGACAATAACTGCATCACTGTTGTGGTTAACTGCATTAGTCCCTTTTTCTTCTTTCTTGCCTTCTGCAATTTCCCTTTTCAAGATCCTGCACTCTTTCTTCATGTGACACGACTTATCGTAGTGATAACATCTAATCTCTTTTCTATTCTTAGACCTTTCTCCTGGTGTATAATGTTTATCATGTCCTTGTGGATTTCTGCTCTTACTTCTTCCCTGTCTCACTGGCTTCTGAGAAACTAGAACATCTGAAAAAGATTCACCTTTTTCTTTTCTTCTTCATCTTCATTGAGTAAACTATCTTTAACCATCTCCATGGTTAGTGTTCCACCTGGTGCTGAAGTACTCAACGAGACCACCAGTATTTCCCAACTATCCGGTAGAGACCCCAGAAGTAGTAGTGCCTGTAACTCATCCTCAAGATTTAATTTCATCCCAGCTAACTGATTCACCAATCCCACAAAGTCACTGGTATTCTCTGTCATACTTTTTCCATTCCTGAACTTTAGATTCACAAGTCTTCTAATGAGCAATGCTTTGTTCCTGAAGGTATTTTTCTCATAAAGTGCCTATAACTTTTTCCACAATAAATCTGCTTTGGTTTCCTCTGCAATGTGATGAAATATATTGGGATCTACCCATTGCCTGATTGTGGCAGAAGCTTTCATGTGCAACACTCCCCAAGCATCATCACTCACATCATTTGGCTTTTCTTTACCCAACACCGGCTTAAATAAATCTTTGCAATAAAGCAGATTGAGCATCTTTCTTTTCCAAATAGCATAATTCCCAGAATTTAATTTCATCATTCCAAATGAATTCTGCTCATCCATTTCTAACACGTATATACTTTCAAAACTTCCACAACCTAACTTTCGCTCTGATACCAGTTTGTTGGGAAAATAGTGCGGAACCTGTGGGATAACCAGAAAATACTAAACAATACCAAGATCCAAAATAGTATATCCCCTGTGTGCCAAATGAGTTTCCAACAGATGCAATCAAGCCAATTCAACAAAATCAACCATAAAGCAGTAAATCGACACCGAGATTTATACGTGGAAAAACCTTCAGAAAGAAGGTAAAAACCACGGGCCAGTCGCCACCATCTCAAAATCTCCACTATATCAAATAATGGGTACACCAATGTTTCTTTCTAGCATATGCCTAGAGGTTCACCAACAATCATCAAGATTTTCTGTAATCTTGGCTAATCAAGAATCATCACAGTCGGCAGAGGATTCCCAAAAGTATATATACTTCTAGAACAAAATTCTATGCTAGAACAAAATTCTATGCTAACAACAAGAGAGGTGTAAGAGAAAAGGATTTCACCGAAGCCTGAAGGTTTGGAAGATATGCCTGCTATCTTCCTTCTTCTTCTGCGTTCTTCGTCTTCTTCTTCAGCTTTCTCTATTTTGCTTTCTCTATGTTTTTCTTTTTCTGTGTTCTGATCTCAATACTGGAATCTGTCTCACTGCTCTCAATATTATTGCTCCATCTACCCGTACTAAATTAATGCACTACCCTTTTTTTGTTTATTTTCTTTGCTGCCAGGCCATTGTGGCCTTATTCTTGGTCAAGCTCATTAATTGAGCTGACCCTACACTATCTTCATAGATTTCTCGAGATATTTTCTTACAAAGTTTTGTTATAGCATCTATAACTGCTTCCGGTTTAGGGGGACAACCCGGCAAATAGACATCTACAGGAATTAGCTTATCAACTCCCCGAACAGTACTATAAGAATCGGTACTAAACATCCCTCCTATAATTGTACAGGCTCCCATAACAATAACATATTTTGGTTCGGGCATTTGCTCATATAATCTCACTAAGGAATACTCTTTGGAAAACTCAGAAGCCCTTGCTAGTGTATCGGAAGCAGCACTCGCCCAAGCCCCGCTTCCTTGCTCATTTCCTCGTATTAGCTCGGAATTTCAAATTATTGCTTTCGAGCACCCAGGAGGTGAATCAGTGAGAGGGAGAGAACAACCCTCGTGTTTCGGATCGTGTTTTAAATATAGATAATTTTAAGTAATAGTGTTTGGTGTTAGAATTTAAATAGTTTTAACAATTACTCCCTAGCACCCCTCTAGCCTGTATAGGCTATCAAGCCAAAAATAAAAAATAAAAATTACTCCCTAGCTTTTTTTTTGTAAATATAAGACAATATTACACAAATCAAGAAATATCATAATTAATCCATAGCTTTCCATTTTTAACATTCTCAATTCTCATTGGAGAGAATAAGCAATATTCTACGGATAATATTTATGTGAGCAAAAGAACAATATTGAAAAAATATAATTGAATACCACGGGTGTGGCTGTTGTGCAGCCAGCTGCATATGTAGTTGTGTTGCAATATGGACTTTCTGTGATATTTTTTGAGTGTTCAACTATTTTGTGATATGTCATTATTTTTTGTGATGAGTACCTTTTTCAATGTTTAAAAACTTAGTGATGAGTGAAAATATTTTTATCATGTATAAAACTCAAACATCACAAAATTAAGTGCACACAACAGAGCGGCACCACTGATTATGCAGACCATCTGCACAGGAACTCAGTACCACAATGATCACATTGAGCACCCTATACTAAACGAATCAATACCCTAACTTGTTCCCCCAAAGGTGTGTTTCTTTTTTATGGACATTACACCTAGAGGGTAATGTTATTGCATAATATTGTTAGGTTTGTTGCTATATTGAAAGGCATGGTATTGCATTGTAAATTGTAGTAATTCCTTTCATAGTTAAATCAGAGAAAGTAAGGTAAAATTGCTTGCTCCATCGAGAATCGAGTTCGTTGACAAAGTAAATCCATTCTAAATTCATCTGTGAAGCTTAAAACACACATGGACGCATTCACAATACTCCCTCCGTTCATTTATATTTGACGTTTTGGAACAAATCACACATACCAATAAATGTAATGATAACTCTTCCATTTACCATTTTTGCCCCTCATTTATTTACACCAACAAAGAAAAAGTAAAGGTGGAATGGAGAGAGAATGAGTAATATATATGAGTAAAATGATAATATTGGAAAAACATGATACAAATATGGGTACAAACATTTTTGCCCCTCATTTTGCATACACATATGCAAAATGACAACTATTTTGAAATACTTGATTGTTTCTAAAAAGACTACCAAAACAGAACTGCAAAATGACAACTATTTTGAAATACTTGTTTGTTTCTAAAAAGACAACAAAAACAGAACGGATGGAGTATATATCATGCATCCCAAGATCCAAAGTTAAAGATCCAAGAATGCTGATACATATGACTGATGCTCACACCTCAATATGGTAAGTTTTTCCCTGTTTTTCTGTTTGTCCACAGTTACCAGTAAAGTAACTGGAAATCTGCCTAGTTGAGTACTCCCTCCATTCCGCGAAATGTGGCTCATTTCTTTTGGGCACAATATTTTATGTAGTGGGGTTTAGTGGTTAAAGTGGTGTGAGTATTTGTGTTTAAAATTTTAATGAATTTTGACTTTGTTTATTATTTAACTTTGACTTAATATTATGGTAATGATTTAATTAGAGAAAAATATTCAATTGTGGTCTTGTTAGAATCGTCTAGCCGTCTAGTTTTAGAATATATATTTATATCATTTTTATTTGTACCCATTTTGAAATATGAAGAATTAAAGAAATGTAAGGGATTTGTGTAGAAAAAATAAAAGTGTATTGGGAGTTGTGCAGAATTGTAAAAGTTGTTACTTTTAATGGAATTTGGAAACAATTAAGATTATAATAATATTTATATTAGTTTAATTTATATATAAAATAGAAAGTGGCCAAATTTCGCGGGACACCTTAAAAAGGAATACGAGCCAATTTTCGTGGGACGGAGGGAGCCAGGTTATTAAAATCTAGATCTAGATCTTAGGATCTTAAGATCCTACGAGCCCACAAAGTCAAAACGATCAAGATCGGTATGAGATCTAAATTAAGGTGGGATCTGCCTAAGATCTATAGGATCTATGCAAGATCTTAAAATCTTTAAAAGATCCGATCCCACTCACTCTTATTGTTCATCTCATTTTTTCAATTTTCAGTCCTCCATTATTTTTCCAAATTCAGATTTAGGGATTTTTATTTGCATTTCCATCTTCCTCGCATCCGCTTCATCATCCTCTTCCAACAGTCACCGTTGTATCTCCTTCATCTTCTTGTTGTTGCCGTCGTTGTGTATCCCCCTTCTCTTTGTCAATATTACCCCTTCCAGCACCCCTTGCTGATGGAGATCTTAGTCCTAAACCCCCTGACCAGATGGATGATGATGAATCCAATGAGATAGTGGTTGAGACTGATGAAATGGAGAAAATTCTAATGACAAATCTAACTCAGCTCAAGCATCATGTCTTAAATGCTCAATTATTACCACTTTTTTTATTAAAAAAATTATTGTCTATTGATATTGGTTATTGTCATTTGCTAATATGCAATATGAATAATTTTTTTTTGTCCTAATTTCATAGGATCTGAATTCGATCTTACGATCCCGATATTGCAAATAGAAAAATGATCCTACATAAGATCTAGATTTTGATAACCTTGGAGGAGTATTTTTTTTAAAGGGGTGTTCATTTTTAAGGTAATCCCACAAAGGAGAGATTAATTAGGCACCACCTGATTGGTTTTATTAGCGCGGGTCCTCTAATCAGGGCCGATAAGAGGCTGATAAGACAAAAGCCAATCAAATGGGGCTTAATCTCATCCAATTAGGTGTGACTATTTCTCCCTCATTTTAACATAGTTATGATTAATCAAATTCCCTAATCACTCAAAATCGATATGTGATTAGGTTGGATTAAATAATCAATTCAACCTAAACACACCAAATAAACACGGCCTAGGCGTATAACGTGCTAACGGATGTTTCTAAACACCAAAGATAGGGATTCAAATGGAAACTAATTAACATTTGGACTATAAAAAAAAATGAGGTGAAACTGCAAAGAACTAAAGACAATAGTATTACTGAAATGGATTAACCATCCAGGCTCAATAGTAATCTTTAGAACGGTAAGTGGGAGTGCAACACGGATAAATTAAAGGATTAATCTTGAGAAAACGGTAACTGGGATTGTGATGAGCTGGATCAGGGATAATATTCATATTCCTTACGGACCTGTAATTAAAGAATAAAATAATTACCAAGAAACAAATTACAACTTGAAGAAGTCATATAATCATGTACGAACCTATCGTGTTGGATATTCAGTACTCTCTCAGCATATATTTTTGAATTTCACAATCTCATTTGCACAGCCATGTTGTTGGGGAGCAGATATCCTGGATCTCCATTCTATCACAATATGTTCGATTTTCATTCATCACAGAGGCCTGTCTTAGGGCATCTAGCATTTCCACATTTTGCATACATTGTGACCAATGTGCTACATACTACAAGAATCACTGCAACTTACATTCAGGGAGAAAGTTGGAGTATATATATAGAGTATGCATGCCTCAAACCATAACCAATGAAGGCATATATATAATGACATGATCCATTACCACAAGTTATCCCTTAATTAGGGCATGCTCTCGATTTTAATAATAGGATTGATTAATTCAGTCCGGCTGAAAACTGAATTATCAATAGATCCCCTATTCATCAGCCTTTCCATATAAGTATGTCTGTTGATGCACACTTTGATCTCACATGTAATGTAAGGAATGAATCAGAGGCCCCATTGGTTCATTCCAAGGCATTTACAACGTTGTGTAGTAGGTTGAAATAGAGTTATCTCTTTACTTCAATAATCATCCAATGGTTCGATCACTCCAACTGATAGATAACTAAGAGATCATTCATCACATTGGGCCATATTTTTCCCCTAAGATTATCCCAAAGTGCTTTTGCAGAGACCGCACAAACCTGCTTCATTCCATGGCAATCGAAAAAAACTCCTCGATCAGTAGGTTTCTAAATCTTTCATGTGATGATTCGAAGCCTTCCTTTGCCAAGTAGTGCAATGAAAAACCGATGTAATTGACCATTCAACGCGAGGGTATCTTCAGGATGATCACTTGATAATGGCAGCAATGGTTCAAAGATAAGGTCGAAATGCAACACAGCAGCAGCCAGCAACTCTGGCAACCCATTCTCGGAACAGTGGTGGCAGCCCTGACTCCTTGTAGGAACATTTACAATTGATGATTATGTCAAAAACTTCCTATATCCACACTTCCATTTTGTGACTTCGCATCGTCAATATACGATGTAATTAATATACGATTAGTGAAATTAGTATATAAATTAATGACATAATGCCGGAATTAGAATTATATAACATGATGTATAGTTTATTCATCTCAACATCACAACAAAGTATATCACTTACTCCTCCTATAGCACATTCGGATGGTCGGATTCTGTTTCATCATGAGATGAAATTTATATCTATCATTCTATTTAATTATTTGTCCAATTGTGTGATAAAAGAAATAATAAGAACTTTTTTTTTTCAATACGAAGCATGCATATGACATTTTACTTAAATAAGTTATGCGAATTCATATCATACAAATTGCAAATTGCAAAGGGGAATAATAAAGGGATGAACAAGCATCGGATGGAAATTCGAACCCTAACTAAAGTTGGAGGTTTGGAGATGGACTTGTCTATTTTAGGCCAACCCTAATCTTCAACCTTCTACCTAAAATTTTCACTCCAATTAGAGCTGTAAATAGAACAAACAGTTCGTGAACTGAGCTCGTTTCGACACGTGTTCGTTCGTTAACAGCTCGTTCGGTAAGTTAAACGAACCGAGCTCAAACACATAATTTGGTTTGTGTGTTCGTTCGTTAAGTTCGCGAACAGTTTGGAATTCTTTTTTAATGGAATATATATTATAATGTAAAAAATAAAAATTTTATCTAGTTGTTCTTTCCATTTTTCATTTTTATTCATTTCACATTTCTATCATAAAGTATATTATAATATACATTATATTTTCACACCTAATTTAATTCTAAAACAAATAAATTTATTAATAAAAAAAATGGTTCGTTAACTGAGCTCGACTAGGCTCGTGTTCGTTCGTTATTAGCTCGTTCGTAAGGTTAAACGAACAGAGCTCAAACATGAAAATTGGCTCGTTAAGATTTTTGGCTCGGTTCGTGTTCGTTCGTTAAGCTTAACGAACAGAGCTCAAACACTTGAAGCTCGGTTCAGTTCGGCTCGTTTACAGCTCTAACTCCAATTTATTATACAATTGGGAGAAATTAAATTATGAAACCAACCAACGCGGTTGAGAGTTGCGATTTAAAGGATATGAATTAATTAACTTTGATTTGGACCATAATAACGTGATTGAAATCATTTAATATAATTAACCCACCCACCAAATTAAACAAACACGCGTTGCTCATATCAATAATCCTCGAACATCTTTACTACTAAAAAAAGAACAAACAGATAGAAATACGAAGTCTCCAAATTTGCATTGCAAGGAATTATGTGTGTTATTATTCATTTCTGTACAACTGTTTGATTGAATGATGTCAAGAAAAAGAAAGCTTGCTATAGCTATCAGATGTCAGTGTGGTTGCTATATAGATTAGATAGGGAGACGTGATGGGAGAATAGAAAAATGTGATGCGATATTGAAAAATTTGTTATGGGCTAAAAATATTATCACACAACCATACTCTCATATCAGCTTTATAAATATCACAAAAACCACCCAAAGCATCACCTTCTCACCTTATCATCACAAAAATATCTTTCCCTAGCTATCACGGTTTGCATTGGTGGATCTATGTGTAGTTGTGGTAGGTCAATTGACCAACCACTAAGGAAAAAAAATAGTAGTTTAGTACTAATAAATTAATAATATAGTCCAAAAATTAACAATATTAGTTCTATCCAATTAAAATTTTAATAGAGTTTAGCCTATATATTTTTCTAACATTACATTTTTCTCCTCTTACACTTTTTAATTTGGATATTTGCCCCTAAATCACAATTGTCATGACAATTTCAAATTCAGATTCAAATTGTTATAAAACATTGTAATTATTTTGAGGTAATAGTATTTATTTTTAAATTTAATTTTTACTAATAGTACAATAATTGTATCATAAAGTTAATTATATTAATTATTGTGATAATTTGACCTACCAAATCAAAAATTATGGATCCGCCACAAACGGTTTGTATGTGCATTCAGGATTAAAAATTTAAAACATACAGTTGTACCCCAGGATGTGAGGATGGTGCGGATGAAGGCTTGAAGAGCACTAAGAATTCTGGTACTAATTATGAGAGAATGGATGGTAAAGGTGAGGATCCGGTTTTTGGAGATTGGATGGTAGTGGTACGTAGACGGAATAAACCTTAAGTTCCAGTTTTAGCCATTGTTCCAGTGGCTCAAAAGGGGGAAAGACGACGACCTCTCATACAGGTTTTTAAACGTCCAAGGGTGGAGGATAATGGAGATAATTATTCTCAATCATCCGATGACCACTTTCATGCTGGGAGTTACGCCTCTCTTCAGGATGATATTGACTCTAAGGAAGACGATAATAGGGCGGACGCCGATGATGCTAGTGTTCAATAATCTCTGATTATTGGCCATTGCAAGACAATCTCTTTACACGGAGTTTAAGAATTTTTTGATCATTGCGTGGAATGTTTTTGGTCTTATGAGCCGTACGTCTCAGAGGTGGATGAGTGATCTTCTTCAAGATCATAAGCCAGATATTATTTGTGTGTTGGAACCTCGGGGCCAATTTTCTAGGTTGCGTCCCTTCTTCCTCAGATTGGGCTACTCGGAAATTTTCATTCAAGAAGCTGTTGGTATGGGAAGGGGTATTTGGGTTCTGAAAGCTTTATCAATTTCATGTAATATTAATGTGCTTCATGTTCATACACGCATGATTTCAGTGGAGCTTCTCAAAGGCACCTGTCGGTGGGCGTTTACAGAATTATATGCCGATCCTAATTATCAACGACGAAAACACAATTGGGACACATTGATTGCATTGGCCGATACACTGGATGTCACATGGGTTGTATTAGTAGATTGGAATGAAATTGTGAGTGAGGATGAAGTTACGGGCGGTGTTTTCCTAACAGAAAGAGCGGCGGAATTGCGGAATGTTTTTGATAGATGCTGGTTGATTAACATGAACACTATCGGACCAGAGTTCACTGGGTCTCGAATGGCAGGAGGAGGCCGTCGGATTTGTAAGCGATTAGATCGTGCAATGGTCAACCTTGCATGGGATAATTTATTTGAGGATGGGCGACTTCTGCACTTGCCTCGGCTTGGGTCGGATCATTGTCCTCTTAAATTACTTTGTGGCAGCCAGGTAGCATCTCATGTTGCAAGGCCGTTTCGGTGGGAGTGCATGTGGAAGGAGCAATATTAGGGGTGGGCGTCGGGTCGGGTTGTCGGGTTCGGGTACCCGACACTATCGGGTTTTTAAAATAGATACCCGAACCCGACCCGCACAAAAGCGGGTACCCGACTTTATCGGGTCGGATTTGTCGGGTACCCGATACCCGACAAACATCCTATTTTTTTTAAAAAAATTATTCCATATATTTTTTTGAGTAGCTTATTCCATATATTTAGTGTTACTTTTTAAAAAAATAATTATTAATCCAAGTTACACAATTCTTTCCAAGAAAAATTTAATATTCAAGCAAATATGTATATTTATTTATATTGTTATTAAAAAATTTAATAATAAAATTTGTATTTTAATTTTAAAAAATAATAACTATCGTGGTGGTACTAGTAATTTATTTTAAAATTTTCTTAATTTAAAATAATACTAATAACTATCAATTTTTATTTAAAAATATAATATTATAGTCTTATTTATTATTATTTAATGTCATCTTATCTGTTAATATTATTTAATTAAATTCTAGTATTCTACGGTGACACTATTAATTAAATAAAAATATAACTCACTATGTTATCTTTGATTCTTGAAATCCATTGTCATATTTAAGATTAATTATCTATCACTTATGCCAAAAAAAAATTCAATATATAAGACTTTATAAATTTTTTAAGTTTATACTTGATTTTTCACCACATAGAATAAAAAATACTAATTATTAAATAAATATGAATATCGTAAAATAAATAAATAAAAATATATTAGGGGAAAAAATTTAAATTTTATTTATTTATTTATTTTGTCGGGTACCCGATACCCGATCGGGTACCCGAATATAAACCCGATGCATAACCCAATAGATGAATGTCGGGTCGGTTACCCGAATTGTCGGGTTTTTAATATTAAAACCTGGCGAAACCCGAACCCGACATGTCGGGTTCGGGTCGGGTACCCGATACCCGACAAAAAATGCCCACCCCTAAGGAGCATAGTCAATATAAGGATTTGATTGCAGCTAGTAAGCTAGCGGCCAATGGAGATTTGATGCACTTCCTGGATGAGGTCCGAGGCCGGTCTCAAGTGTTCAATAGAGATACCTTCGGGAATATCCGGGAGCGTAAGCGCAAGCTCAAGAATCGACTTATGGGGATTGAGAAACGTTTGAGTCGTGTGGACTCGACTTGGCTCTGGAGATTGTATGATGAGGTTCGCGGAGAGCTAGCTGAAGTACTCGTTCAAGAGGAGTTGATGTGGTATCAAAAAGCTCGGGATTCTTGGGTTAGAGTTGGTGATCGAAATACTAAATATTTCCATGCAAAGACCAAAATTCAGAGGAAAAGGAACAAGATATATGGTCAGTGGACTGATGATCAGACCAGGATGCAAGCCCATGCAATTGAGTACTTTTCTACTATGTTTGCAGCCCCAAGTGTGGACATTGTGGATGAGGAACTCACTAAATTGGCTCCCATTGGAGAACTGCACAAACAGGCTTTAGAGCAGGCTGTCACGAAGGATGAAATTGAGGCGGCAATGTTCTCCATGAAGTCGTTTTCTGCTCCGGGCCCATATGGGTTTCCTGCTGCATTTTACAAAGAATATTGGGAAGTTCTTAAAGACCCTCTTATTGCACTAGTTATGGATGCTATTATTTGTAAAAGGATCCCTGACGGACTTGCCCATGCATTTTAATGTCTTCTTCCAAAGGTTGATGTGCCCCGTTCTTTAAGGCAATTTAGGCCCTTGACGCTGTGTAATTTAGCTTTCAAAGTTATTACAAAAGTCTTGGTTCGCCGGCTTCGTCCAATCCTTTGTGAGACCATTGTACCTAATCAGTCTGCATTCTTGCGGGGGCGTGGTACCTCTGATAATGGCATTCTTTTACAAGAAATTGTGGCTTCGATGGAAAGCCCTCGATCGATCACTAAATCCGCTGTGATTAAAATGGATTTTACTAAGGCGTTCGATATGGTGTGTTGGCAATTTTTGGAAGGATGCTTGAGTGATCTGGAGTTGCCTGGTAGCTACATAGAGCTTATTATGGCATGTGTTACATCTTCCAGTTTTTCTATCTTGTGGAATGGCTCGCCTATTGGTAAAATTCAAGCTCATCGTGGCCTTCACCAAGGGGACCCATTGTCGCCGTACTTATTTGTGATAGTGATGGAGAAATTATCTCGAACTATTATTGACGAAGTTAACACAGGTGGTTGGAAGCCTTTGAAGCTTAGCACGGGGCGTTGGTATCTCGCATTTAATGTTTGTGGATGACCTAATATTTTGTGCAGAATTAGAGGAGAATAGTATTGCTTATATGGCGGCTGTCCTGTCCAGGTTCGGCTCCAGACCGAGTCTACATATGAACCCTGATAAAACGAATGCATTTTGCTCTCCAAATGCTACGGAAGCAGACAGATCCTTGCTGGAACAATTGCTTGGAGTTTCGGTCGTCCCTTCTCTTGGTACGTATCTTGGTTTCCCTATTATTCATGGCTGTTTGAATGCATCTCATTTTTGACAGGCTTGTCAAGAAAATTGATGATCAACTTAGTTCATGGGCTCTCTTGCTTAAAAAGGCCGGGCGTATAACTCTTGCAAGGTCGGTGCTTAACTCCTTGCCAATTTATGTTATGCAAGTGTATATGCTTCCGATAGGCGTATGTTCTAGCATTGATAAAATTATTAGACGGTGGATCTGGAAAGTTGCTGATGGACGTGGACTACATCTAATCAATTGGGAAATAGTTACCAAGTCTCGTCAGCAGGGGGTTTGGGGATTAAAAAGTGCCGACAAATGAACCTGGCTCTTCTTGGTAAGCAGTTGTGGAATTTTGTTTCCAATCTAGACAAGTTATGGGTGGCGGCCATTCGGGAGAAATATGGAGTTGAGGCAGGTTTCATGCCTAGGAGTCATTATCGCGGAACTAAGGTGTGGCGCACTTTAGTGAAAGTGGCCAGTACTTTTGAACAGGCATACATCGTTCGGATTGGGAATGGTGTTAGTTCGTTTTGGAACGCACCTTGGTGGGAAGGACGTTGCATGCCCCAGCAAGTTCCATTTATTGATGTTCATGACATTGGATTGTGTATTAAAGATGTTATTTTTGAGGGCAAATGGAATTTGAATGGTGTTTATTCTTGGTTACCTCATGATCTCAAAAATGCTATTGAGACAGCTCCAGCCCCTTTCTTGAATAATGATACTGTGGACATGATGCATTGGCGAGGGGATGTGAAGGGAGTATACAGTGTGAGTTCGGGTTATAAGTGGTTATGCCCGGAAAGTGTGCAGGAAACAGGATGGGCTTGGATGTGGAAGACTAAGATTCCGGAAAAGGTTGGTGTTTTACTTTGGCTAATTGGCCATGGGGCTCTTCCATGTAATTCTTTGCGCTTCCAGTGAGGGCTTGCTGTGTCCCCTCTTTGCTCAATTTGTGGTGATAAGGCCGAAGATTGGTGCCATGCCTTGTTATAATGTCCATGGGCAGCGCAGGTCTGGAAGCAGGGGGGTTTTTGCTTCTTAACTCTCCTTGACAATCTTCATCCCCTTGATAGTCGACACTAGCTTGAATGGGCTTGGAGAAAATGGGGGCTCGGTTTCTGGCTATGGTTTGGACGATTTGGTGTGAAAGGAATAATAAAATTTTTCGGGCGAGTTGCTTGACTAAGGACAAGGTGTTCGCTAAGGCTGCACACCTCCGGTGCCAAATGGAGAGGGGGCCTGATCGCGTTGAGCGAGATAAGGAGATGACAATGGTGCGATGGATTGAGGATGGGTTTACTGGTGCCGTTCTACATACGGATGGTTGTGTCCTTCCGGTGCTGCGTCAATCAGGTTATGGTGCCGTGATTAGAGAGAGCAATGGCCATTGGATTCGCGGCTGCAGTGGGCGATTGGGAGCTCGGTCCATTCTTGAAGTTGAATTGCTTGCGCTTAGATTTGGTCTGCTCCTCGCTGTTCAATTGGGCGTGAATCTTAGTGCTTGCTATGTGGATTCTCTTGATGTCTTGAGATTGGTTGTGGGTGCCGCTATGCCACATCATTCGCTCTGGCCTATGATTAAAGAAGTTCGGGTTCTTATTGGAAGCATGATTGGCTGTTCTATTCGACATATCTATCGCGAGGGTAAACAGGTTGCTGATGCTCTTGCCCGCAAAGCTGCTAATACTAAAGAGTTTTACACTACTTGGGTCTTTCTTCCGGATGAGATCGTGGATATTGCTTGCAAGGATTCGGAGGGACTGATGTTTCCTCGGCTTGTTTAGTCTTTGATTATATTTTTTTCTTTTTTTCTCTTCGCTAGCCTTCTTAGGCTGTTTCACAAAAAAAAAAAAAAAATTAAAACAGACAGTTGATACAACAAAAAAAATATTCAATCGAAAGAGTATTAAAAATTAAATGGATAAACTTAATTACTTAAAGCATGCATTGAAGGAATGACAATGAGGCATATATGATGGTTCGACTCAATACCCACTGTAGTAGTTTTTATTTGGGCGAATTAAATCATCGTTAGAATTTAAATATCTAAATTTAAAACATTTATTATGGATTTATGGTATTTAGTTTTTTTTTTGGGTAAGTTTATGGTATTTGGTTGGAGGCAATAATTCGGCATGCATGCACGCAGCTATACTTGACTGAAGGGAATTAATTCAAACGGAGAAAATGAATCTCTTCAAATTCCACGTCCTTGTCAAATTTCATCATTTATTTATTTTGTCATATAGGTAGTTTTCATCCATTTAATTTTTTTTTTTTAAATTTCCTTTTGCATTTTCTTTACAATCATCACCATAACCGGGTGTGGCTTGTGTGCTGTCAACAGCACATACAGGCAATATCGAATGATGGCTACGCATATAAAAATGATGTCAGAGCAATGAAAAATGATGTGTGTGTATGAAAAAATGATAAAATATTATAAAATGGGAATAATAATGCCAGCACCAAAACCGGACTGACATCATTTTATTGAGCTAACATCATTTTTATTGAGCTAACATCATTTTTATCTGTGGGAATAATAAAATGATAAAATATTATAAAATGGGAATAATAAAATGTGTGTGTAGTTTTTATTGAGCTAACATCATTTTTCATAGCGTGGACATCATTTTTAGCCCTGCCTGTACCTGCTGGCAATAATAATGCCAGCACCAAAACCGGACTGACCATAACCTTTTAATTATTCTTACAGTTTTTGATTCGATTGATCATAATCTCACTATCTAATCCCATTCAATGATTTGAAACATTCGAGGGTGTAATAATAGGAAAAAATGCTAATATAGTCCTTTATTTTTACAAAAAAAGCCAAATCAGTCATTTTTTTTTTATTTTTTGGTCAAATTGGTCCGCTACATATACTAATTACGTCCCAATCGGTCCTCCATCCACTAATTATGTCCTAATTACATATTTTTGGTCAAATCAGTTTTTTTTTTTCAAAAATCTAAATTGGTCCGTTATTATTTTTTGTCTCCTTTCATGCAGTCCAATGCACAATTCAAACCACTAATAACTCAAATGTGATATAAGTAAAAATTCTAAACTTTTGATATCTATAAACTACACGACGTGACGAATCTAACAACATCCTACTTGGCTCATTTTAACTTGTATATCTATGTTTAAACTTTAAGTCAGAACAAGTGTGTGAATAGTAGCAAATTAGATAATGTAATTATTAAAAAATGGAGGGAGTATATCGCTTAAAATGGTGTTTCTCCATAAAATGTAGTTATTAAAAAAAATGTAGTTATTAAACAAATGGATCATCTTTTAGAGTTCGGTGGTTTTTGGTGTTTCTCCATAAAATGAAGACCAATTGCGATATATTCCCTCCATTTTTTTTAATAACTATATTGTCTAATTTGCTACTATTCACACACTTGTTTTGACTTAAATTTTAAACATAGATATACAAATTAAAATGAACTAAGTAGGATCTTATTAGATTCGTCTCGTCGTGTAGTTTATAAATATCGAAATTTTAGAATTTTTACTTATACCGAATTTGAGTTATTAGTGGTTTGAAATGTGCATTGGACTACATGAAAGGGGGAAAAATTAATAACGGACCAATTTAGATTTTTGAAAAAAAAGGACTGATTTGGCAAAAAATATGTAATTAGGGCATAATTAGTGGATGGAGGACCGATTGGGACGTAATTAGTATATGTAGCGGACCAATTTGGCCAAAAAATAGAAAAATGACTGATTTGGCTTTTTTGTAAAAATAAATGACTATATTGGCCTTTTTTCCGTGTAATAATAAGAAAACATTAACCTAAATTTAGTAATCTACAATACTTCATTTATCTTATATACGGTATGTTCTTTTCATTGAGATTCAAATCTTTTCACATTAGGAAATCAGGATTTAGCCCAAGTGGTTAAGTCCCTTGACTTCCAACCGAATGTTGGAGGTTCGATTCCCCACCGCCCCCCTATCCCTCCATTTTATTCCACTTTGTATTTATGTGGCATGTGCTATCACTATCTCTTTTCCAGGCCTTCAGTAGTTCCTCAAAAAAAAAAATCTTTTCACATTAATTCACTAAAACGCAGTTGACGTGAGTGACGGGGTTTGCCAGCTTAAGAAAAAAGGTTTTGGATTGTAGTATTTATATATGTATTTGGGAGATGCAACCCATCAATACTCATCTGATCCTTGATTTATTAGTTTTGAACTTATTAGTAAGGCTTGGGAATGCACTAGAATTACAAAAAAATCTTTTCACGTTCTTATTTGGGATATAGATTCATTTTATTGGTACTTATAAGAATATTATATTGGGACTTGGGAGCTTTTAAAAATATATCAGACATAAAGTTTAATTTTAATGATAACATGAGTCAGAATTAATAAATAGAGAAATAAAATTGGTGAAACAGAACTGAAAATCCTCAATCATAGCAGTATTATACTAATTCATATCATCTACAGAGAAACATGATTTACCAAAACCAATTTCGTATTTGAAGTTTGATCTTTTGTCGGTTGTTAATTAAACCCTAAATAAGTGACTATCATCATACCAAAATATTTTATTACTTTGAAAAAACTGGGAACTCAATGATACATATACTACTAAAATAAAAACACTACTATAGCAACATTCGGTGGACAATTGATATGTATGCTAAACTCTCTTTTGGTTTTTGCTGAAGATTGGGATATTCTGAAACTTGAAAGGGGCGTCTTTTTAAGATTTGCAATTGTTTACAAATAATTGGCTCTTTCGATCAATGACATTAATTGAAACATTTGTTCCATTTGTATTGAGGGCATTAATGCTACCACTTATTTAAAATTCAAGTTTGAATCACCACCATACAAAATTTAAATTCAGCAATTACTATTGATAATTGTCTGAGATCATTATCATATACTTCCTCTGTTCTCATATAAGTGCTCCACTTCTGCAATTTCACGCAGTCCAATACACATTTTTAAATATTTATAACTCAAATTTTATAGAAGTAAAAATTATAAAAATTTGATATTCTAAAACTACGTGATTAGACGAATATAACAAGATCTCACTTGACTATATTTTATCTTATAGAACTATGTTAAACATTTGATCAAAGTTACTCAATGAATAGTTACTACTATGCAAATGGAGCACTTAAATGAGAACGGAGGTAGTATTACAATAATTACTTAAATTTTAGTTATGAACCACAAAGATCTCAATCAAACATTTATATCTATATCTATATCTATATCTATATAATACTCCCTTATGAACAGTAACATACTCTTATGAACAGTAACCTATCAATTCTCTCTCACAAAATCCCCCTATGAACAGTAACATATCTATTTCATCAACATTCACTTTCTGCACGCAATCCAATACACATTTCTAATAATCAATAACTCATCATAACTCAAAATGTGTACAAGAAAAAATTCTAAAACTTTGATATTTTAAAACTACATGATGAGACGAATCTAACAAGATCCCACTTGACTATATTTTTTTTTCTTATATAGATGTTGTATAAGCATTAGTCAAAGTTGAATAATAAACAGTAACGAAAGTCAATTCATTTTTACTATAAAAATGAAGGAATTATTAAAATAAAATAAAAAAAATATTGCACTTTCAAAATATAGGAGAACCAAATATGAGCGAAATTCACATTAGATAATTTAATTTAATTAATTATTATAGATAAATAATACTACAAAAAAAATATGTAACAAAACATTATGGGTTCATAGTTGAATAATAAATAGTAGCAAAAATCAATCATTGCACTATAAAAATGAAGGAATTATTTTTTAAAAAAAAACATAATGCACTTTCAAAATATAGGAGAACCAAATTCGAGTAAAATTCATATTAGATAATTTAATTTTATTAATTCTTAAGATAAAGTTTACTACCAAATAAAGGATGTAACAAAAACTTTATGAGTTGATATTATATTTATTCTTTAAATATAATTTCAATATTTGTTATTATTCTTAACCAATACTCTATTAATTGAAATTATAGATAAAGAATATATTGTAAATTGTTAATAAGAACTTTATAGATTGATATTATATTCATTAATGAATAGAAAATACTATTTGTATTAGATAATTTAACTAAATTAAATAAATTGCAATACAAAAATAAGTTGAAACTAGAGTCATTTTAATTTGGCAATAGATTCATTTTCCAGAGTATTTATTAAATTTTTTTAATTTCATTTGGAAATATCTAAATCTTTATTAAATTTCTAATATTCAACGCTTTAGAGTGAATAAATATAATAATCAATTATCGAGTATAATACGATTTCACATACTTTCTTTGTCAATGTATGACATTAGATTCGTGAGTAGAAATATTTTTATCTTTGTTTTTTCATTTTTTTGTCATTTCAACTATTGTTTGTAGTATAAGTATTTTTTAAGATACTAAATTGTAATATATAAATATTGGTAATGACATATGTTGGTCGATTTATATGGAATGTATATGTATACTCATGTAATGCTTAAAATAATTTAAGGAGGTTAGGAAATGTAATCGACATAATAAAATTGAACAATTTTATTTATTAAATTGGATAATTTTATTCATATTATCCATAATTTCCGCCCATTGGGCGGGGGAAATACTAGTTTAACTAATACTAAAAGAGTATTGTGAGAATTTTAATAATAAAATAAGGGAGTACAAATACAAAGTTCTTGATATGTTAATAATTTTGTACTAGTTGATTGAAGGCCTAGAAGATGGGTGGTAGGAGCCTATGCCACATAAATTATGAAGGATATGGATAGGGGCTCAGGGGAGGAATCAAACCCCTAACTTTTATATTAGAAGTTTGGGACCATTAAGCCAAGTCGTCATCCTGATTGAAGGCCATTTTATATTGTATAGAGTATTTCATTATCACTAAATCTCATTCTTGTCAAAATTTACGTTATGAATGCTTACATCATTATCTTATGTCCTAATTCAGAAATTAGAGTATTCGAATCCCACGATTTTGTAGTATTGTATAGCGTTGAAACTTTTGGTTTCCTATTACGATTTCAATCAATACAAAGCTGTTTCTTACACAAGAAAACGGAAAAAAATAATCCAATGTTTGTTAGGAATTAAGTGATTGTTTAGTCCACCAGCAGGCAGCCTGTCCCCTTTTTCTTTTTTCATGAATAAAAAAATTCATTTACTATTTCACTGTGCAAAAGGGTTTTCAACTTTGAGGGAGAAAATGAAAAGAAAAAACTTTCAGGCTTCAGCACCAAAAAATGCATTTAAAAGTTGTAAAAAGGGGAGAAGAAAAGTTTTTCCACCACTCACCGTACCTTCAACGGCTATTTTCAAAACTGAACAAAAAATGCAAAATGTTTACAGTTGGAAGAAGATGGAACAATGGCAATTGACAGTGGTTAATTCAAGAAAAGCCAAATCAAACCAAATTGAAATTGATTAAAAACCCACGCCATTGTTCATGATTTTTCTTGTTAAAAAGTCGTATTCAATGGATAACCAGTTGTTTAATTAAGGCATTTCTCTTGCCACCTAACACCGATACCGCCACTTTTCCTTCTCTCTTTTTCTCTCTCTCTTAATTGTTTTTTTGTTTAAAAATTAGTAATTTCTTATTGACAAGATATTCATATATACTGAAATTCCTCAATCCTCACAGAAACAGACACTGTCATTTACCACACCAATTACTGTCATTTATCGGAAGTATTCTCAGCATTCTATGTACCTGTACTGCCTTTGCAATCACAGCCCTTTTGTTGTTGTCGTCTGGGCAAGTAAAAGTCTTTTAAGGAAATCCATTTTCAGATTTGGCACTTTTTTGGGGGGAGAAATCTTTTGAGTAAAGATTGGCAAATGTGGGCCTTGTAAGGGAGGGGATTGCCTGCTTGCTTGGGGCTTTCTTGGGGAGAAGAGATCTGTTGAGGAAAAATGGTATATTGTAAGTTGGCATTCAAGATCTGGGTTTTCAAAGGGTGCTCTTTTCTGTCCTCCTCTTGTTAGAACAACAAAGAAAATAAATAGAGGTATGAGTTTGACCGACATTCTTGTCTTTTTGTAGGTTTTTCTTCTATTGTTATCAGCACATCTCATGAACTGAAATCCGATTAGTTAGTGGTTTTATGCTTATGTTTGTTGTCTGGATCTCACATTCGGATGTTGTTGACACACTTTTGATCATGCCTTTGATGATGTAATAATAAATCTCTTGTTTCATTGATTTCCATTTTGGCCAAACCTTTACTGTCGGTGATTGTCTACAGGACCGATCAAGCTTTTTGACATTGCTCATTAAATTGAAAATGATTTTTGCTAAACCCTTGTGAGTTGTGACCCAAAGTTTTGATGCTAACTTAGGTTGCAAATGTACTTTAATTTGTAAGAATTTACTGTCTTTCTTCTTGTGTAATCTTGTGCTGAAATTTGACATAGGTTATCTTTTCAATTGAAAACTATGCTCCCTTATTGTTGCAATGAGCTTGAGACATGATGCCATTTTCGTTGTAATGATTTGGCAGGTTTTCTCAAAATTTTCAAATATAGATGGCTTCTGATCTGAACACAGGGCTCAATAAGAGCATAGGTTTTCTCGGGCTCAAGGTCTGGGAAGTCATTGGTATCTTTGTCGGTTTATTGATTGTAGTTATCCTCTTCGCATTGACATTCTACCTAATTTCGCAAAAGAAACTGAGAAGGGCACAAGAAAAGCTCCCTCTCGCCCAAATACCTACAGTTTCAAAAGAAATTAAGGAAGTACGGGTGGATCAAGCATCAACTGGCCAATATGCTTCGCATGATGGGATTCTTCTGGCCATTCATGACAAGTCAAGTGATAAGGAATGGGACAAGGTCTCAGTCGGAATGCAGAAAGGGAAAATAGGTGACAATGGGAGCCAATCTGATTCATTCAATCGTATTGACAAAGACTTTTGTGGATCTCAATCAGGAGATGAAAGCGGTTCGGGAACCTTTGCTGGGCACAATCCATCTTCGTCGCATCCAATAACTCACCCTTCTCCACTAAGTGGTTTGCCTGAGTTTTCTCACTTGGGTTGGGGCCATTGGTTTACGTTAAGAGACCTTGAGCTTGCCACGAATAGATTCTCTAAGGAGAACGTTCTTGGAGAGGGTGGATATGGAGTTGTATATCAAGGGAAGCTCATTAATGGTACTCCAGTGGCTGTTAAAAAGCTCCTCAACAATCTGTGAGTTCATAATTATGTTACTTCCCCTCAATGATTTTTTTTTTTCACATTTATGTCATTAATTTGTTTATATATTGTCTTTATTTGTGTCACAGGGGTCAAGCAGAAAAGGAATTCCGAGTGGAGGTTGAAGCCATTGGACACGTACGCCATAAAAATTTGGTTCGACTTCTAGGATATTGTATCGAAGGAACTCACAGGTATGCCTCATATTTTGCTTTTAATCTTGGTTTTGCTTAACATAATAGAAGAGGCAGTAAGATCTGCACAATGTGCTATTTTATGTTTCAGAATGCTAGTCTACGAATATGTGAACAATGGTAATTTAGAACAGTGGCTCCATGGGGCTATGCGCCACCATGGTTATCTTACGTGGGAGGCAAGGATGAAGGTTCTCCTTGGCACAGCTAAAGCGTAAGTCGACTAGGCTGTTTGTTTTCTCTCTTTGATCAAATGCTATGTTGCAATATCTGTCACCTGGCTGAATACGTGAATGTAATTACTCATCTACCCACGACTCATGTTGTAGCCTTGCCTATCTACACGAGGCCATTGAACCAAAAGTGGTGCATCGTGACATAAAGTCTAGCAATATTCTCATTGATGATGACTTCAATGCTAAGGTCTCTGATTTTGGCCTGGCCAAGATGCTTGGAAGTGGAAAAAGTTACATTGCAACTCGGGTCATGGGTACCTTCGGGTTAGTTATTGTTTATCTTTTATCATTCTGCATTTACTTCCTTTTAGGAGTTAATTTTTAAAGGTTGGATCGTCATAGTTCATGTGAATGTGTATTCTGTGTTGCATTTACATTCCTCTTTTTGAATAATTTTCAGCTACGTGGCTCCAGAATATGCAAACACTGGCCTTCTAAATGAAAAGAGTGATGTTTATAGTTTTGGGGTTTTACTGTTGGAAGCAATTACCGGAAGGGATCCAGTTGACTATGGACGTCCTTCTGCAGAGGTACTTTTATGCTTTCATTGTTAACTAATAGCTAGAATTGCTTAGGCGTATGAACATCATCGCCTGTCCTGATGGTATTCTTCTTGTAGTCAATACGTCGTTGGGTTCAAACATTGTATGGTTTTTACAGCAAAAGGAGATGTATTGAATCTTGCCATCTTCATCAGTCATTATTAGGTTTCTTTATTGTATATATCCGTTCTCGCAGGTTAATCTGGTAGACTGGCTGAAAATGATGGTTGGAAACAGGCGGTCGGAAGAGGTTGTCGATCCAAACATGGACACAAAGCCATCGACCAGATCCCTCAAAAGGGCGCTCCTGACAGCATTGAGATGTGTTGATCCAGATTCCGACAAGAGGCCAAGGATGAGCCAGGTTGTCCGAATGCTTGAATCAGAAGAATATCCCATACCAAGAGAGGTTCATTCATCTTCTAGATTATCCCATCTTAATTTCATACTTGTCACTTTATGCTGTCACATTACAAGATACTGATAATATGCTCAAATCATGGTTCCTCAAATGTTTAAGCAATAAATAGCCAAATTGTTAATTGTTCCAGGATCGAAGGAACAGAAGGACCCGAGCAAATAGTACTGAAGTGCAGACCCAGCAAGATAACTACGACACTGATAAAAGCGACAACCAAGATATAAGGTCAGAAAGCTTAAGGAACTACTGAGCATAACCCAATTGTTATGCAAGGAAATGTCATTCAAGTGACAATTTAAATCTTGCGATTTCGATGCATAATTTGCTGGAGGAGGCGCTATCTAAGTAGAACATTGATTATAGAACAGAATTTGGGAGTTCGTTTTCTTCATTTTTCAATTTTTTTTTTTTGCCTGACCATTTGTTTCATTACGTGTTGCTTGCTTCTTCCAAATTATTCTTCATTCTTGTCGTGGTGTTCTTAGAGATGGATTTTATGTAATGAAAATGGAGTCTAAGTGAGGGGGTGGACAAACAGGGATTTGTATAGATATACTAGTAGTACATTCTTGAGCTATTTAATGGTGTTTGAAGTGTGTTTTTTGTTTCTTATTTTCATTACTTGGATGCAATCAAATAGCGCACAAGATTGTATATAAGATGAAACAACACAATTGCCTTGTCGATTCTTTTCGAGTAAGCACCACATGTACATGGAATTTCTTTGGGACAAGCATTTGTACTGAATGCATATCCAAAATGACACAAGTCCGTCGGGTCGGCTCGTTTCTACGAAGGGTCAGCATCTATGTCCAATTTCATACATGGATTGATGAAGACTGGTGAAGAACAAGATAAAATTACAACACTTTTTTTTCTTCCCACGAGTTCACATGTTGCCCTGTTAGAAAATTAGATATCATTCAATATTGTGTTAGCCTCTGACTATATGGTTAGACAACTTCCCGTTCTCCTTGTCATATTTCTCCTTCAATTCTGCCAGTCGTTTCGACACCTAAAGATCAGCCAATGATGTCATAAGAAAGCAATAAGTGTTTTCACCACAGTTAACCAAAAGTTCCCATCGGATCATCGACGAATCATGAATGGCATAAGAAAGGATTTAAAGATGAGTGAGTACAACAAACCTTAATCGAGTAAGCCAACGGTAGCAGCACATCTGGGTTTGTGGCATCCTCGGGGAAATTTCGTAATGCGTGTATAAGTTTTTCGAAAGGTAATTTCACCTGGTAGCAAGATAAAATGAGGTTGGTACATACCAAGATAAAAATTGGTTGGAAACTTCAAAAGTGAATTTGAGGACAATTTTTTACCAGATCATTGTGGCTGTATTTCAATAGAGCTAACCCAACTTTAAACACAATTTTAATTCCCTGACAAAAAGACATATCTATATATCTCAGAGAAAACATGCAAGGATTTGAAGGAAAGCTGGGCCTGTACAGTTTCAGAAAACAAAGAAGAAATCCGACCTGAAAGAGAAAGACATCCCAAATTCTGAGCGCTAAATGGAATGGGACGGAGTATGAAAACACTGTTATGAACCATTGGCTAGCATACATGCTTGGATTTATCATTTCTTGGGTAAAATGATCTCCCAACTTTGGCAAACATTCTTTAACCAAATGTTCTAATTGAAAAAGATATTGCTGAACAAGAGGCAACCCCACCTGCACCGATGCATTACGAGATTGAAATTAATGTGGAAAAAACATACGAAAATAAATCAAGAGGTAATGATATTATTAGAGACCGTTTTGAATATTATCATTAGTCAGTGAAGAACGATGAATGCATATGGAATAATAAGCACTTTTGCCTTCCAGGCTTCTCTAGTGGCAACAAATCTCCAGACAAAACTAATGGCAACAAATCTCCAGACAAAAGAAACGAATGTCTTGACCGCCAAGTTATATCACATCATCTATCTTCTATGACATAAAAACAATACGATAACTACATTCATATATAATTCATTATTTGCCAAACACATTAGAGTATGTGATGTTTCGTAATTAAAAAAAAATTGAGTCGAGTAAGAGTCCTAAAATTTTAGATGCTAGAAATGATTTTATCTCAACACATTATGTCCTAATTAAATATAGGTGAGATATTGTAGACATCAGAGATGATTATCTAACTTCATTATGCCTAACCTAAATATCAGAGAAAATCTTGAACTACAGTACCCAATATAGTCCTTCCATAGGAGTGTGGACAGCTCCTTTCATCAGTGCTACCAATAACCAAAATGCATCCTCTTCGCTCATATAAAGGAGCAAGAGACCTGCCACGAATCCCATACCCTGCAAGAAAAGTTATCTTGATACTAACATGTGATTGAAAAAACTATTAGCTGGGAAGACAATTGAATAAATTATATAAACCTGGACATATCCAACATTTCTGTCGAAAACAGAATAGGCCTTCAGAACATTGTAAAGGGATCTTTGCCCCTGACCATGTGTCTTCTGGAAGAAGACATGTGAAGGGAATGTTCGAGAAATATCTCGGATAATATCTAGCTCCGAAGGAGATGACTCATAGATAACCAATTGCTGCGAAAATTAAACACAATATGACCTTGATATTCAACCGATGAAAAAAAAACAAAAACAAAAAAGAAACAATACATACACAAAAGCATAATAAAGCAGCTGAATCAAAAGAATGATTTCAATCAATCCTAACAAATACATTACATTTATCTGGATAAGTTATATTTATGATGAATTTGTAGCAATGTTGAAATGAATTTGAATCCAATTCAAATCCATCCTCCAAGCTCCCCACAATCCAAATGAACTCCAATTATTACCAGACTCTCAATTTCTAAAATCTAAAGTAAATGGAGGATTGAGAAAAAACCAAGAAAACAAAAAAAAAGTGAATGCAATTCGACATAAGTTGTTATAAAGATGATGGAAATGAGGTTCCAACCCAAAATCAATTGGCAATGGGTGGAGTGGCCCATATCCATATAAGCAATGGGGAATCTCTCCTTCTTGAGATGATGGATATGATGTTCCAATCCTAAACCAATTGGCAATGGATGCAGTAGCTCAAGTCCATATAAACAAGGGGGATCCCAACATTGGGATACTTAACACAAGTAAATTTCTAAATTCCAGAGCAAGTTAAACCATATCGAAATAAATGTGCTTAAGATGCACAAACATTGATAGAGAGGCTATGACCATTGAAAGAAAACTGGATCCCGATATTGGATGGCCATAAGCCCATAAAACTCATGGATGGCACTCTGTGGCATCAGGTCAATTACGTCATTTTTAAAGTAGGTAATCTCTTACTTTCACAATTAACAAAATAGACTCTTCTTTCTTGTTCCATTCAGCAGATCCTACTTGTGTCATGGCATTAGCAACGTAAAACTACCCCCACACTAGGGAAATGAAATTTGAAAGAATAGATGTATAGTTAAAAGCATATGCACAGGATACATTCCCAATTAACAGAAAGCTCTTCCCATGAATATTTTCTTTTACATGAATTTTTGTGAGATCACCCAATCATGACGAGTATTTGATCAATCCAAATCAAGCAGACCAAGTGCTGTGAAACTTGAACGGAAGATTAATGAACAGAAAACAAATATTCTACATATTCTCCATTTACACTACTTTCTATAAAGAATATTGTAAATCAAGCACCGGACTGATTCTCAACAATATCAACCTACAGATGTGGCAAAAACATTATTTTCAGTCAAGATGCATGTTGAAGAAAATGTGTAACATTGATGTGCTTTCTCGTTGAAACATAACACTCATTTACCTCATAAACACCTGGATTCAATAGCAGGAGGTCCCTACTTCCGGAAATTAGTTGCCAAACCAAGCCTCGTAGACAATCTGGAATTCCTTTCCTTATTCGCCTTTTGACAACATGTGGTTTCCTCCGAACGTAATACTTCCAATCACTTCCGCCAACCCCAATCATCCTCCTCCACTTTCTAATTCTCCTCTCTTCCCTAACAATTGGACATAGATGTGATAGAATGATGAGACAATTTTTTGTGCTTTTGAATTTACCAAGCATGCTATATTAAAGGAGCAACCTCAATCATTTATCTGATACAAACACACAGGAAAACTCTGTTCAAAGTAAATAAATTGCTATGGAAAAGTTATGTGAAGACGTGAAGTATAACAGACTTGTTCCATGATTCATCACGATAAGCTCAACTTAGATGTTGACTTATAATTTTTCCATTAACAAAAGCGTTCTCAAAGTTTAACTTATACTGTAAATTTGCATGACTTTCCTGTCTTTGAGTACAATGGGTCAAAAAGCACAGAACAAAAAGAAGTTACGTATAATTCTCTTTGCACACATTGCCAAGATACAATACTTCTAAGATTGGACGTCAGGGTCTCTGATTCCCAGCACCATTATATAGCATAAAGCCCTCATTATGTCATAAATATGATAAATAATGCAGTAAACATACATCAGGTACCTTTGATTTTCCAAACCAGAAGGTTGTGCATATTAAAAAACATGGTATATAGAATCCAAAGGCATCGATCAGCAAAACAGCTACTGCAAAATTGATGACCTACAAAGGAAAACATCAATGAGACAAACCTCTCAAGTGCCGAGGCCGATCTGCCCTTTGCAAACCTATCAGAGGAGTTGTTTTCCATCTTCACAAATCCAAATCTATCGACTTTAGGCAATGCAACAGGCTCTTCCTCCGGTTTGTCCATTGTTTTGCTTTCCTCTTACAACCTTGTAGAAATAATAAACCCCCACTAAAAAAAATCCAGGATGGCAAGAATCTAATTTTCTTCAAGAATGATGCCTAAACCCTTCTCTCAGCATTCAGCATCAATTCAACGTCAGTTACTGAAAAAAAAAAATACAGAATAGATCAAAACACCCAGCTGAAACAATACGATCTTGCCAATGGTGGCATTATTTCAAAAACAATCCGTGCCCCAAAATTAAAGCAAAGACAATCAATCGAAAGCACTACCCTTCAAGGCAAAGACAATATAAATTAAAATAGATTCGGCGATAACAAAAAAAAAAAACAAAAAACCAAAGAAACATGCATCGAAGACGAAGGAGGAGGGATGGACAACGGATTTATCATCATAGCAAATTAACACGGGGCTCGCATTCATTCCATCTAAAACATTTAGGGCAAAAAATACAAATGGCAAAGCAGCAGAGATTTTCCAATGCTGAATGAATCTTGAGACGGAATCCAAATAATGTTAGTGAACAAACTTGGTATGATCTTCTTACTATGAAATGCCTGACGTTTCCCCTCGTGAAACGCATGACGGAGAAATCCTCAAATCAGAAATGAGCTGTGGGCTCTGAGAAAACGAATCTCGGTTGGGAAAATTGAACAGAGCAAAGGTAAGGTAAAAGCGTATGCCTGGTGACTGGTGAGGTAGGAACCTCGATACGGCACGAGGCCGACGCCTTTGTCACTTGTCGATATGCACAGATGCCTTTTTCATCACTTGTCGAAATATGAAAATAGTTTTACAGTTAATATTACATTTTTTAAATAAAATTATTTATATATGTTAATTTTTTTCTTTATTGTAATACTTCTACATGTTTTGACTAGATATAAATAAATAGTATTGAATTGTTAATGAGAAATACATATGTTCAAATGAACATGTATATTTGTGGCTTGGGCTGCAAAAGAAAAAAAAAAGAACATGTATATGGAACAAATAAATAAATACTCCTAAGAAACAAAATAAAATGGGTTTCGAGTTTTATAAAGGAATTTGGTAACAAAAAAAAAAAAATGATTTAACTTATGAACTTTTTAGTATGCAATGAACTGTGAATGTTGATATACAAATTGGTATTGAGAGGAAAGTTTGGACGATGCATCCCGTTCCTCCTCTTCCCCCCGACCCCCTGGCGTTGCCGCCCCCTCCAGTGGGCGCTCCTGTTTCTATTCCGGCGCCTTCTCCGCCCTTCTTCTGGGATATTGTGATGACTGGGGCTGCGCACGAGTCCCCGGAGGAGGATTTGGAGGTTGTTCGTCATTATTTGCAGGAAAAATTGGTAACCATCGATCGTTCCGGGCCTTATCGTCGTTGTCCGCGAGTCCGTTTTGATCCGAGGGTGATGCAGGATCTGAGTGCTCCCTGGCGTTATGCCCTTGTTGTCAAGGTTCTTGGGACTTCGGTTGGCTTCGTTGCATTGAAAGAGCGGTTAACCCGTGCATGGAATCCCGGCGGTCAGTTTGATTTGTTGGATGTTGGGTATGGATGTTACTTGGCGAAGTTTGTAATGGCGGCGGATAGGGACAAGGTTCTCACTGGGGGTCCCTGGATAGTGTTCGCTCATGTTTTAGCGGTGATGAGTGGTCGGAGGATTTTCATCCGAAGAAGTCCAGAGTTAATACTGTTCAAACTTGGGTCCGGTTCCCCGACCTCAAGCAGGCGTTTTATACGGAAAGTTCCTTGCGAGCCATTGGGGCTGCCTTAGGGACGGTGATTAAGGTGGATAAAAAATACAAGATTGATTTCTCGGGGAAGATATGCCCGAGTTTGTATTGAACTTAATCTTGATGAGCCACTTTTGGCTATGATCGAGGTCGAAGGGGAGGTGATTCATGTGGCGTATGAAGGCCTGAACATGGTATGTATGCGTTGTGCTCGTTTTGGGCACCTTATCAACAAGTGTCCGGAGGCGCCTGTTTCCTCTTCCGCGGCGGCGATCAAGGTTCCGGTGGAGGCAACGTCAGACCAACGAGAAGCGCCGTTGACGGCCCATGAGGGGCCACAGGGCGTTGACCCTTTGATTAAGGAAACGGTTATGCATTCTAAGGTAATTGGTGTGGGTTTGGACAGTGTATCTCCGGATCTCGGGGAGGCGAATCAAGAAGATATGGGAGTGGGAGATTGGATGGTTGTGAAGAGGGGACGCCCACGGAAATCTAACACAAGTAGGCCTCCTATCCGAGCGGCCAATGGGCCTGTGAAGGTGGTGGCCAAGGTGCCTGGTGGGCTAGGAAACCCTACGCCTCAAACCCTAGCTGTTGTAGACGTTATGAGAAGTCAAATTTTGAATGGGCCGTCTCAGCAAGCTACTATGGACTGCCAAGCCCAGACTGGGTGTCCGGTAGGCGAGCACTTGGAAAGCCAATCCTTGCATGGTCCTATTGTACGTGAGATGGTGGTTCATAAAGGGCCCGCTAGCCTTGGCCCCTTCTGACGGTAAGTTTCATGATGATATGGGCGATCTAGAGTTGGTCCCTAGTGCAGGGGCTGAGTTGCCCCCTTCGAATTTATCTGAATCGGTCCCGGACACTGCACCGCTGAAAGGAGGGAGTGGGAAGAAGCCTGGTCCGCAGACCCGCAGTATGTTGCATGGAGTGAAGCCTGCGCGTACAAAACGATCTTCGTCTTCAAGTGTGAAGAGTTCTAAATCTGCCAAGGATTTATCAAGTCATCTTCCGGCGAAATACGCCCATCTCTTGACTGATGTGGCTAAGCCTGATATAGTGATATCGCCCGGATTGGACAATCGCTTGCAAATGCTGGAGTTGGCTGGGGGAAGCAGTCATGCTTCCTAGCAAACCTGCTGTTGATTCTGGTGGTCGTGATTTGGCTTGATGCTGAAGTGCATTTATTTTTTGGGAGTCTTGTTATGTTGCTTGGTAATCTTTTTGGTCCGTTTTTCAGGTTATTATTTATTATGTCGGATTTCAATAATTTTTCCATTCTTTCTTGGAATGTGAGGGGCCTCATGAACCCCCAGGCTCGTCGTTGCTTTGCGGATTGTATTCGTAGCAATTCCCCGTCCTTGGTTTTTATTATGGAACCACCTTGATCTTGTGAGGAGTTGAGGACAAGACGTAGGGGCTTGTTTGCTCTCCATCGTATGCTCTTGTTGTTGGTTTGCTTTCTTATCTTTACTTTTCCTTGTCCATGTCTTTATCTTCATCTTTTACAAGAATGTTTCCGGCAAGATCCATGGCAGTAGTTTATTAGATTTTGGTATCAGAGCCGTTGTTGGAACTTTCTTGTGATCAAATCTCAAAAACTCATAAAAATCAAAAAAAATTTCAAAATCAAAAGTGAACAGCGGACTGTTTTGGGCTTTCACGAACTTGATACTTTGAATTCCTGAAATCTGATCATATATTTGAATTCCTCTCGTCGAGTAGATGAATTTTCATATATCATGTGCTTGATTTGGAGTTCGTATGTAATAGTTATGAATCTTTGATGTTCTTGTGTGTTCTTAGCAAAAATCCGAAAATTCTACCACTTTTGGTCTTTGATCTTGTGAATTTCGTGTTTGTCCTTAGTTTTCACACATTTTGTCCTCTTGTGTGTTTATGTTTTGCATATGGAAACTTGTTCTTGAGCTTAATTGGTGAATTGAATCTAAAATTCCAAAAGAGTGACTTGAGTATTCTTGAGAGTTCATTCTAAGCTTCAAGTTGTTCTTGGCCATATTCATGTTGTTCCTGAAAAAGTTTCCTTCTTGATCTTAAATTTGGGGTTATCAAGGTGTTTAAGGGATAAGATTGAGATATCATGATTACTTTGAAGATAAAATTTTATTATCATCATCCCTAGCCGCCACCCCTTGGGAACTTTTGGTAGAATTGTAGGCTAGCTCGTCATCATCCCAAGAGCCAATCAAAGAAAGTAGGCAAGCTAGCTCTTCATTTTTTTTCCTACCTCATACGGCCATTGTGAAAAATTTTGCAAAAAAAAAAAAAAAACAAAAAAAGTCAAAAATATCATTCTCTTTGTTCCCTTGATCACACGCCACTTTTGAGATAATTTGCAAAAGATAAGTGTGTCCTAGTGTGAACACTTGGATAGTGGTCAAGTAAAGTGTGCTCCTTGTCTCTAAATTATCTACCACCTCCATGCCACAAGTACTTCCAAATTTGATAATTTAAAGTGTGTGGTGTGAACATAGGACTTGGTCAAAAGTTGTGTGCCAATTTAATTGCAAGCAAGCAGGTGACATTATTGGTGCACGCTTTATTCCTATTATTCATGGCATTTCAGCGTGTGTTGATCTTTAGTACATTTCCAAACATGGGATTGGTGCACGGGAGTCGAGCGGTGTGAGCTTACACTTTTCATATTTTGGTGAGTTCATTTTTCAATTTGTGAGGATTTGGAATATTTGGATCAATAACTGATTAATATCTTGAACATAATCCTTGCATTGCATTTTTACATACATTCCGTGCGTTTCTTTGATCGAGTCGAACAATTGCAAATCGGTTCTTGCATTGTGCGTATGCGAATTCTATCCTCAATTCCCACTATCAAGGTGTGATTGGAATTTATTGCGGAGGCATCAGACCGGTTGTGGACCAGTCCAAGCTTGAATATTTGGTTGTAAGAATCTTGTGATTTTTCGAGTGTTATTTTCTCTATTTATTTTTACTAACACTTTTATACATATATTGTTAGTTTGTATATTAAAAAAAAAAAAAAAAAAGAAAAAAAGTGAAAAAAAAAAGAGAGAGAAAAAAAAAAAAAAAAAAAGAAGAAAAAAAAAAAAAAAAAAGAAAAGAAAAAGAAAAAAAAAAAAAAAAAAAATGGCAGGTATATCCGGATCACCTGATTCAGACATTATCAATGTCCTACAATCACTCAGTCAGAAAATGGATAACCTCGATAAGCGGATGGATGACATGAATAACAAGGTTGACAGTCAAATTGAGGGGTTACATACTGAAGTTACTACTCGCCTGAGACAGCACAGACAAACAGTCGAGCAACATGCTGTTAGGATGGTTCAGAGACACTTAGCAGGTGATATGGAACTGACAGCTCCAGATGCCGCTCATAACAATCCAGATAGTGAGCACAGTGAGAATAATCCCGATGATGACATGGCCGTGGCCGAGGAGGAGCTCGATAGACATTTCGATAGGCGAGGAGGACCACCAGCAAACGCCAGGAGAGTCAGGCAGGCACCTCCTCCTGCAGCAGCGATACCTCGAGGACCAAGAGCTCAAAGAGGCCGGCACAATAATAATCATGATGAAGAGTCAGAAATCAAGGGGATTAAATTCGACATTCCAATCTTTATTGAGTGGAAGGATTCCATGGAACTGATATTTGAATGCCACAGTTATTCAGAAAAGAGGAAGGTACAGATCGCAGTCACTCAATTCAAAGATTATGCCTTAGCTTGGTGGCAGAAGACTGCAAAGGAAATCAGGGAACGTGGTTTCAGGCCAACTGAGACTTGGGATGACTTGGTTAGACTGATGCAACATCGTTTTGTACCCTCCTACTATAGAAGGGGTTTGTATCACAAAATGACAACTCTGACTCAAGGCAACAAGACGGTCAATGAATATTATCAAGAGATGGAAAAGTTGATGACCCGTTGTGGAGTCAGAGAAGATGAGGAGATCACCAATTCTAGGTTCATGGAAGGGCTTCGCAAGGACATAAGAGATGAGGTCGATCTACGTGGCTATGGTCATACCGAAGATTTAGTTCACCTAGCCGCCAAAATTGAATCACAACATAAAGGCAGAGCACCACGTGTTACTTTTGGAAACAGTTTAGCCGGACCCAGCAAGCCTTGGCCTGCTAAGAATTGGACAGGTAAATCGTGGCCCAAGCCTGAAGAAAAGCCAAACCAACCGAAAGGATTTGAACTAGCCAAAGAGTTCAAAACCTACAAGCCTCCAGCACCGAGAGCACAACCAGAGCGACCAAAAAGAGACATCAAGGATGTCATATGTTTCAAGTGTCAGAGAAAGATTCACTATGGGGTGCTGTGATGGGCACATGAAGAGGGGTTGGGGTGCATGATCTGCAGGTCTAGCCCGGTGCAGGGTTGTTATATAAAAGTGCAGCCCAACTGGTTAACATCCTTACTTTGGGGTGAATGTTAAAGGCGAGGTTGGATGTTCAAATCCCACTTCCAACGACCTGTCGGGTATCCACCATTATTGTGTAATGGTTTGGTAATAAATTTTCAAACCCGAACCCGACAAACCAAAACCCACCAAACCCGACCCGGCGCCCTCCCCTAACCGCACCTTAATGGAATTGAATAATAAAACATGTTTCTTTTTTTATTAATTTATTTGAATTTATTTTTTTACTTAATTTATAATATATTGAATTAATATTTATTTTATTTCTTATGTTACTCCCGTCCCATTAATAGTTTCTCAAAATTTTTTTTAGGTAATATATGGGTAGAGATGTCGACTTTACCCATCGGGCTGGGTAAAATTGTCGGAAACTAAAATAATAATATTGAGTATATAGGTTGGGCATGAAATTTATACGTGGCCCGATTACCCGACCCGATTATATATAATACTTCATCTTTTTTTTTTAAATTTTATTTTTTATTTGCCCCATTTGAGTTTTTTCTGCGATCCACACACACACGCACACACACTTTAACTTAAAGTTTTATCGTACTTGTATAAGTTAAAATATAGTAAAGTAAAATCTTGTTAGATCTCGTCTTATAGTTTTTAAATATAAAACTTTTAGAATTTTTTCTTGTACCATACTTTGAGTTATTAGTGTGTCATACTGCGCGCTGGGTGATCAATAACACTAAAAAAACAAAGGTATATACAAATAAGCATATATATAATATATACATATAAATATATAATACTCCCTCTGTCGCAATAGGATTGTGGAATCCAATTATCCTTATATAATCCGTATACCCCAATCATGCATATCTGATACTTTATGTTTATATAATATAGGATAGGGTAGAGGTAATTAAGATTTTGGGTAATAAGTTAATGTAGTCAACCCGTACCCTACTCGATCCGTTTAGATCTATATATGAGAGATAGTAATTAGAACATGTTTGTTTTGGCTTTTGAAAAAAAGAGAGAAGTTAGTAAAAAAAAGGAGAAAGAGAGAAAATGAGAATTCAAAAGCAAAAGTAACTCAAATAATTGTTTGGATTGATATATTAAAGTTGTTTTTTAACCGAAATATGTTTGGATGAATTATACATAGAAAGATTTCTTTTTATATAAGAATTACTAAAAGGGACATAAATCTTATAAGAATATTTAAAATTTATGTTTGGTAGGGATATTTTTATATTTGTGTTCGTAAAATGACTTCTCCCTTTTTAGTAGTAACCCCTTAATTACTTAAAAAAAATGAGAATTTCAACTTTTGCTTCTCCTTTTACTTATTGGAAAAGTCAAAACAAACCGATAAAATAATTCAATGACTTTTCGGTGAAGCAAAAGTCAAAAGGAGAAAAAATAAGCCAAAAAACATGGTCTTAGTAATTAATGTATGACAACATTAGTGTTTAAAATAAGAGTAAATTATGAATTTATGTTATTAATTGTAATGAGTTTAAATTTTTAATTAAATTATTTATGTGTGATTTGATGTTTTTAATTTTGAAATTGTTATTGATAGTGTATTTAAAATTTTAATATATTTATTTATTAATTTGATGTGAAGGGATAGGTTTGGCGATTAATATTTAATATTTTATTGAAATGAAAATGAATAAAAATGTTGGAACGAAAAAAAAAACAAAGAAAGTGGGAAATAAATAATGGCAAGGAATGAATATTACTTATTTTAATTACATGAAATAAAAATTAATTGAAAAAACTAAAATAAATTGTTGGAACGAAAAAAGAAAAAGAAAGAAAGTGGGACATAAATAATGGGACGGAATGAATATTAGTTATTTTAATTATATAAAATAAAAAATAATTGAAAAAATCAAAATAGACCATCAGAATAAGTCATTTCCACATTTATGCAATCGCATAAGCATGTGCAAATCACACGGCCCAAATTTCGGCCAAACGGCTTAAATTCCGGCCTGAAATATTTCAAATAGCTCATTTGCCTTAATCAAAATATCGTGGCCCAAAAGTGGAAGTACCTCATTATTGTGGCCTATTTTAGTTATTATCTCATTTATATATAAATATATATATGTTTATATAATATTAATAAATTTATAAATATAATTATATATAGGGGAAATTATAGATAAACACCTCCCATCCTAAGTTTATTACATAATATAGATTATTTAGAAATGATATATATTATGTAGAAATATATTATATAAATATATGAATAATACATATATTTTATAAATACGTTAAATATATTTATATTATATACAAATATTTATAAATATTTATCATATAAAAAATTATGTAAACCTTTATATACGACTCCCTCCGTTTCTAAATAAAGGTAACATAATAAAATGATACGGGATTTAATGCAAGGAACAAAAGTGCTTTAGTGGAAGCTTTTTACCTTTAAAAGCATTCCATATATAGTAATATTACATTTATTATGAAACACCCAAAAAAGAAAAGTGTTACACCCAAAAAAACTTTTTTTTTAAAAGAAAGCTGCTTTTAAAAAATTATTACACCCAAACACAAAAATTACATTTTTATGCTTTTAACTTCTACTTATTTTGATTTTTGCTTCTGTTTTTTTTAGTCCATTCAAACGTGAACGCCCCAAAAATTTTAAAATATTTTTCGTGACGTCACCATCGTATCAACTGTTCTAAACTGTTGATCACTCAGCTTATACAACCAATATGAAGCGGGGTATAAACAAAAATACACATCACATATTAATGCAAACAAATCGGTAAACAATCCGAGGAACAGAGGCATATCCGGGTGACAAGCCCTGTAATAACATAATGACATGGCCACCGGCACAAAACCAAAAATACACAATAAATAAATTCTATGTGCTTCACCGATCACATGTAAGAAATAACATATCCTCTCAACACAGGGATCAGGCAAGAGCATATAACATTATTCAAATATGATAAATACAAGTAAATGCAGCCTAGCTAGTTCGTTCAATCCGTACCCCCATCATCGTGCTCTGCGCTATCCATGGGGAGATCTATAAAACAGACAACAACAAGGTATCAGTACAACGTACTGGAAAGAAATAAATATAGCAGAGGAAATTGGGGTACTCTAACAATAATACTATAATAATAACGACAATAATAATAATAATAATAATAATAATAATAATAATAATAATAATAATAATAATAATAATAAAGAGGAGAATAATAATAATAACAATATTTAAGGACATAAATAAATACCAGGAAATAAACACCACACCATCTGATACCGGTGCTTCAACCACAAGATGCACTGCAATAATAATATGCATGACGAATGATGAGATGAAATGTTATGACTTATGGTGTCTATCTATCCTAAATGCCACAAAAAGAATATCTAGCGCGCGTCCTAAGTACCATGGTTGGTATTCATCCCCATATAAGGTCCACTCCCCCTAATGGTCGTATGAGATACCCATAGTGCCCCCGCCGCGGACATTAACAACTGAAATAAGTGGTTTACGGCCTGGCGGGTCAGGCTACGAATCATAAAGTCCTTATCAGCCAATTATCATACTACAAATTATATCATCCTTATCAGCCTTTAATCAGACTACATATCATATAATCCTTATCAGTCTACAATGCCCGGGAGTGTTCTCCTAAAGCATTAATTAATTACAGTCACGCACATGATACCAATCAATTGCATAGTGACAAAATCAACGACTCACCACGAGTCTCATAAATATAATAAACAACTCACCACGAGTTGAGTTTAATCAAGGGTGTGCCAAGTCCCACGTATCGGCACTCAACTCGTGATCATCAATTAGAAGCAACGCAAGATTCCTTCCTAAACTAAGACATGGTAGATCTTCTCTAATTTTAGTCCAAGCTTGAGAATATGAGCATAATAATTATTAGTGATATTCGCAAAATGGTTCCAGCCTAATTTTAAGGCATCCTCGTTATTCGCAGGGAATCAGTACACATGAGAGTTCCTAGTAGTAAGGCAACATAAACTATACTAGTCTATTCCTATTTCAATACCTAACCTCTATCTAATTTGATATTCTAAACCTTGCATTTTTGTTAATCTCCAAGCTTCCTTTGATTGTCTTCAATCTCCGTAAAATTCTAGTTGATGCCAATATATTTGGAAGGGAACGGTTGCTATGCGGATGAATATGTGGTTGTACGGTGCAGACATAAATCATAGCCGTTTATTTTCATCCAATGACTATTATTGATTAAGGATATAATTGTCAAAAGGAAATACTAGTATTGGTGAATTGGGTAATAATTCCACATACCATATTCAGAGGCCATATTTGTATCTTTTGAATTTCCAAAATCTGATGAGATATTTAAATTCCTTGCACCGAGTAGATCGATTTCCATATAAATAACGTTTAAATCCGAGTTCATTTGCGAAAGTTAGAGCCATTTGAAGTTCATTGCGATTTTCGGTAACAGAGCTTTTACGCATCAGCGACGGAGCATGAGCAATTCAGCGACATGGCCTATACAACTCAGCGACATAATTTTAACAACAAATGCTACATAATAAACTTCGATTGGTTATAACTTTTTTCAAATGAACTCGGATTTGAACAATCTTTAAATGGAAATTTATCTACTCAATGCAAGGAATCTAAATATCTTATCAAATTTTATAAATTCCAAACAAATAAATAGCTCATATAATGACATCGCTGAAATCCATAAAAACTATGTCACTGAAATGAATACAATTATTCGCAGAAATGCATAGATTATGCCGCTGAATTATATAAGCTATGTCGCTGAATTGTATGGTCTTTGTCGCCGATGTATGTAGGGTATGTCGCTGTAATGTTCTATTCATGTCGCTGAAGCCTTAAAAATATCTAATACTCGTTGTTATGAGAATATGCTATTTTCCTAATAAGAATTTCTGAAATCTAATTAAATATTTAGACTCCTTGTATTGAGTAGATGAATTTTTATATAAAGAACACCAAAATCTGAGTTCATATGAGAAAGTTAGAGCTATTTGAAGTTTATTGCGACTTTCAGCAATGGAGCTTATACAATTCAGCGATAGTGCCTATAGAATTCAGAGACGGAGCCTATGGAATTCAACGACTTAACCAATGAATTTCAGCAACAAAGCTAATACAACAAAGTCTACGCAACAACTTCGATTGACTCTAACTTTCTCATATGAACTCGGATTTGAATATTCTTTATATGAAAATTCATCTACTTGATACAAGGAATCTAAATATCCTATAAATTTTATAAAATCCAAACAAGGAAATAGCAGTACATCCGGACACGAGAATGAATTGACGCTCTACATTATTTCTAACCTTACAAAAGTAAAATGATCAAAATGACAAATTAACCTTACAATTAATATAAACCGTTGGATTTTAAATTTCATCAATGGCTTGTGAGAGCACTCCGCATGTCCGCAGCACCATTCATCCGCACCCTAACATATGTGATATTTGGAAACCGATTCCTACATAAATAAAATAACGATCCAACAAATAAATAATAACCATGGTCAAGAATCTATTACATAATATAATTCATATTTTATATGTAATGATTTCCAAATAATTAATCATCTCCAAATATTGAATCAAAACCACAACTCCATAATCACATAAGCCAAGTCCTTCAACTCTACTCTCAAGCAAGGTAAAATTCACAACCAACAAGTTCCAACTCATGACATCAAGAATTAAAAGCTAGCAAGTCCAAATACTTACCAATAAATTTACTTTAAATGCCAACATAGAATAACTTCAACAAAAAATCCATTTAGAGTTTTAAACACTTCCATTTAATCCATTGATATATTCTTAAGCCAAGTTTAAATACAAACCAAGCCATAGAAGATTCCCAACTCCAAAATGTCATCTAATTTAAATCAACAATCATCCAATCTCTCAAGTCTCAACATAATCCAAGTTATTTCATTTAAAACTTTCAATACCAAGACCTTTAACCAAATATAAGGCATACCCCAATTATTTTAAATCTTCCTCCAACAACCCATTCCAATATTATGATTAAATCACAATATTAAGACATGTACATTGTCACAACTACATTTTTCAATTAATAATGTACATGAATTCCAACAATAATATACTAATCCCTTTGATCCAAAGACACATTCCTCATGTACGAGCATTCACAAAGAATCAAACCAACAATAACATTCCACAAAATTCTTATAGTATCTAATTCATAGATATTCAACAAAAATCCATATTCCAAAATCAACCAACAAAGTAACCAACAATCACCACTTCGTTAATCCATAACTTCTCCAATTAAATAATCAAGACTCAATCTCTTAAAACCAAACACTCCCACATTTCACAATTCCAATTCCAACGCATAAGCTCAAATATATTCAATAAAGCTAAACAATCATATTCAAGGATTATCAGTCCAAATCAACACCCCAACAATAAATCGATTCCCGCAATAGAACATAAAAATAAAATGCCCAACAATATCACCACAATCTAACAACACCATTATATCCCCAAGTTAACAATTTTAGAATCAAAATGACAACAATACCAAATAACACCTAAACAAGAAATACCCAAATCCAACACCACTGCCACCACCACAGCAGCCTCACCACCACCACCGGGTCGGCATCGCCACCGCCGCAGCGCCGGCGACGACACAGCAGCTCGGCTGCGCCGCTCACAGCGGCAGCAGCAGCATCTCGCTGCTGCTTGGCGTCGCGCCACTATGGCGCGGCCTCCACCACCACAGCCACCTCTTCCTCATCTCTTCCAAACTCCGGCTTCACCTCCCTTCCTCCGGTGAGTCGCCGGATTCTTCCAACAAAAATGAAAGCCCGATGCTTTCCCCAAAATCCCCAAACATGAGAAATGGAAGAGAGGAGGAAAAGGAAAGTTCATACCTTCTCAATAGCTTGAATCAAGTCTTGATTTTGCCTCCAATCCCGTTGCTCGTCCTCCCCATTGTGCTCTCCTTCCGATCGGGCCCTAGTTCCCTTTTTTCTCTCCATGACTCCATGTAAGTGATGGGAATGAAGAATTTCCAAGTCTTGGATTGGGCTTGATCTTTGAGATGCATTGATTTGGTTTGGGCCTCTTATCCATTTCTGTACAGTTACTCACTTGTACTAGTTGTTCTCCATTCTTTATTGATTACTCATTCAATTTAGGGCTTCTTACAGGTAAGCCCCCCACAAATACATATCTTAGGGTCAAGGACCCCCTCTACAAACATATTACAACAAAGGACCCCTATTAACATTAGTTAAGCAAATATCATTTAACTAATCTAATCAAAAGTGGGAAAATACTAAATTACCTTCTTGAAATGGAAAATACTAATTCACCCTCATATGCCCTACTCCAACGTTCAATCGATCGCTCCATCACATTTTGTATTATGTATTCTCTCTTCCCGCGATTTCACTGTAGAAGGGCGGTGGCGACGGTTTCACGCCGGACGACGGGAAGGAGGACGGCGCACGACGGCAAGAGCAGGTGGATGTGGACGACGCTCCATCGGGATTTTGTAATCTGCTCTTCCAGCTAGGGCTTATTAGCTTATTGGAGTAAGGGGTTCAATCTTTGTTTATTAGGTTTTTTTGTTAGTATTGCGTTCATTGCTTGTGTAGAGTGGAAACATGTCTTTATTTGTTTGCTTGTTTGTTTGTGACAGTTTATCTACATTAGAATGTGAATGTGATATATTTTACTTATCGGGTTATTTGATATATTTGATAGGTAATGTGAAATCATTGAATGGTAATATTGTTTTGTTTGCATTTTGTAGAAAAGAGAATGAGCATTAGTAGTAGTAGCTTTACCGTTCTCGGGATTTGTCAGTATAAAGATGAGAAGTACCCAATCTCTATAAACAATGAGACTACGGTGAATGATGTGCATATGGAGATGATAGAACGATGGCCAGATTTTGATCCTCTGTTATACAATCTCAAATATGAAGCCCCCGGTGATAAGTTGCTTGTAACAATAAGAACGGACAATGACATTAAATTGATGATTCAATATCACATGCTAACAAATGTACATTTGTGCAATGTGATAGCCATGTCCAAGGGGTCGCCGGAGAAGAGGAGAAGGTATGATTTGTTTTATGCTTATTTTATATCATTCATTTTGGCACATCAACAATGGGTAGAATGACAAAGGGATCTTTTACGTAGGGTTGAAGATGCATGTGATTTTGAAAACCCGGATGAAATGGCATTGGTGAGTAGAGAGGCTTTGGGTGGACGCTCGGGAGGCATTGAGCGCATTGAAGGAAAAGGGCAAATATTCAAAATGTTGAGCATTTTCGTCGGGTTCTGAGGACATATTGCGTTGCCACAAACAAAGGGTTTAGATACGTGAAGAATGAGAAGAACAAGGTTATCGCGAGATGTACGGTGGAAGAATGTGGGTGGCGTGTATATGCATCGTATCATACGTCGGATCAGACATTCGGCATTTGGACTTGTACCCTACAACATACTTGCGGAGTTAACCGTATAATGGATACAAATCATCCACAAGCCACATCTAACTGGGTCGCTAGTATGATTATGGATGAGGTGAGAACTGATCCGACATATAGGGCAAGACAAGCTATTGATGATATAAAGATTGGTTATGGCGTACATATACCCTACCAGAAAGCTTGGATTGGGAAAGAAATAGCATTGAGAGAAATACATGGAAAAGACAAGGATTCATTCAATAGATTAAAGGGTATGTGCCAAGCCTTCAAGGATTCGAATCCTAGTACTATTGCCGATTTTGAGATATTCCCCGACACAAACAAGTTCCACCGGACCTTTATTTGCTTGGGCGCGTGCATGCGGGGATTCTTGGTTGGATGCCGTCCAATTTTGTTTCTTGATGGCACACACATAAAGACAAAGTGGAAAGGACATGTGCTTGCAGCCATAGGCCAAGACGGGAACAATGGCATATTCACCGTAGCATTTGCAAGTGCGCATTTTGTTTATGCATAAATATTTTATTACTTTATGCATACACAAGTTTATATGGAATTTAATTTTCTATGTTTTGTAGTTGTTGATGGTGAGACCAACGAGAGTTGGGGATGGTTTTGTCAGAAATTGCGTGGAGCCATTGAAACACAAAGAGAGGACTTCGATTTTGAGAAGCTTGTTTTATTCATGGATAGGCACCTGGGGCTTCTGAACGCAAAAAGCGATGTATTCCCACAAAGTTTGCATGCAATATGTCTACATCATTTAATAGAGAATTTTCAAACTGATGTACGTATCCCATTTTAAAATATCATAGTAACTCGGGATTCTTATTGAATTGAATGGTTTGTTTGATGCATTACGTGTACTTGATTGTAACAGGTGTTGTCTTCATTTCCTGTACATAAAAAAAATAAATGGGCAAACATTTTCCAGTTGGCTGCAAAATCCGTCCATGCATCCGACTATGAAAAATACATGAAGAAGATATTTGATACATTTAAGGAACCTGCCAAGAAGTTCATTGCACGTTCCCGTCCGGAACGGTGGGCCAATGCGTTCTTCCCGGGAATGAGATGGGGTGTATTAAACAATAATGTGGTTGAGAGTTGGAACTCATGGATAAAGATTGCTAGAGGTCTACCACCAGCTGCCATGGTGGATTTGATAAGATTGAAAGTTATGACAATGATGTGTGATAGAAGGCAGGAGTCGGCGGGATGGTTCAAAGATATGTGTCCTAGAATTTGGATGCTTTACCATTTATCCCATATGTTTTTTACCAAAATATTTTTGTAGTGTCTTTGCCACAAATATGATATCATGTGCTTTCTTGAACACATCAACAACCAAATACACATAATGGATCAACAATAAAATCCATCAACATCCAAACTTAAATTCCATAATTCGATGGACTTGGTTTACATACACCATAGCATCCACATGCCATAGTCAAAATGAACTTCCTTCAAAAACATCTAAATGTACTACACAAATTACTCAATAGACAAACAATTCAAGTCTTTGAAAATAACTTCCCATCCAAATCCATAATAAGTGCATATGCATAATATGCTCTCACAAAACCCATGGACTTAGTTTTGGCTTCATTCCAGAATTCCGGGCTATCTCGTGCATATGCCTCGCTCCATAGACATACGTGCACACCACAATCCATCGAACCTTCACTCTGTTCCCTACAAACTTTGTCCACGACCTCAGGCGACATTCTTATGCCCCACATATTGCAGCACGCTGACAGGAAATTTACCTACCACAAATGGCACAACACAATATAATTAAATCAACTTGAAAACGAATTAATCCATACACGTTTTTTATATTATAAGGAAACTTACTATCTTCTTTCTCCTTGTCTTCGTCCGGGGATCCGTCTAATTTAGGGAATTCAGACCATACACCATGCCAACCTCAATATCGAGAACCACCAAGTACCAATGAAAAAGTGCATCATCGTTTATCGGGCAGACGATGTACTTTATAGTACTTTCCTTGATGCCATTAATTTTCCTTAACTGCGCCCAACAAAACCCCACCATATGCTTTAAGAATTCTTCACACTCAAGTTGGGTCCAATCCATCTTGTCCGTTGGGTAATGTGTGCGCATCACACTCTCAATGTTTTGCTGAAAATGAATTAAGAGACCAAATTAAACATATAATCTCTTTGTAGACGATCAACAACATTATATAATAAATATCCTCACCGTGGTCAGCGTGCTCAAGCAGACCGCACGAGAAGAGAAACCATACAATTCTTGGTATTGAACCGACACAATGAGTTGTAGGACGGCATCGATGATAGTTCCGGATAGGGGCTCATTCATCAACAAATTGATCACATCAGATACATGCACCGAAACACCCTCCCCCTCCCACACAATCTTTCTACAAATTCAAAATATATAACACAATCAACACCACAAAAGTACGATGCATTATCATTATAACTAATAAGCATGTATATTATTATTTACCCATGCATGTCGCCGTCTATGAACCTGTCCAGTAACCCCCTTTTCGCTGCATCTATTTCGTCCCGCCCGGACCAATCACGTCTCCCCTTGTGTGCCTCAACAAAGGCATCATCCCCAATAGATGCTATATCCAAGTCATCGACATCAAACTACGAAATTCAATAGTACCATATTAGCTTATTCAATTAATAACTATTTCGAATAAATAGTTATAACATAGTAGACAACTTACTGGTTCTTCTAATGTCCCTCCTACCGGTTCTTGTAATGTCCGTGGTCGCCTTTTCTTTTTCTCCGGTCTTGGGGACGTCTTCGGATCAGTGTAATCAGGGTCCATCTTCTTCGGTTTCCGATCCCTCCTACTTTGGACATTCTTCACCAAGGACGAGGGACTCTTCTTGTCCGCCTTTGGCACGACCTCCTCTTGCCTTTCATCCATCGCCTCGTCCTCCTTCTTCCCCTCATCTACATTTTCCTCGGATCCCTTCACACTCTGTCCTTCTTTCTTAGTCCCCATTCCGGCCTTCATTTCCACATTATCTATCATCACCGGCAATTCTTCTTTAATAGCCTCATCCACCACCATCAACGCCACATCTTCCAGTCCATGGCCATCCCCCAATACTCCGAACTCCCCCTGAATTGCACATTGCTCTTCTTCCCCCCCTTCTTCCTCCTCCTCATCCCCCAGATTTGCACTTTGCTCTTCTTCCCCCCCCCCCCCCTCTTCCTCTTCCTCGTCCTCTGATACCTTCATGTAGACAACCAAGATTTTTTCAATACGAACAACAACATTGTAAGAGCATCTAGGAAAAAAAACAAAAATTTAAATCCACAATTCAACATACCACCGCTAACACCCTAGCGGGCTCACACAACATCTTCTCATCTGCCAATGGCATAAGCCTCACCACATCATTGCGAATCACCTCCCGTAATTCTTGCCGACATACTTCAATCTTCCTGCTTCTGTCAACCCATCTTGTAATCCTTGGAAATTTTACCACATTGATTGGCTTGCTAAACTTTGGCACCCTCTCATAGAACCATGGCTACAATTACATAAACTCTAGGTTAGTTCCACATTATAGAATACATAAGCACCAATATTAGTTCTATAAGTCGAACAAACTTACCAAAAGCCCCACAGTGCAACCGCTCACGTATGAGGATCTACCCTCCACAAATCCTGTCATGGACTCGAGCAAATATGAGTATACAGCTGGTCCCCAAGCATACTCCCTCAGAATAGTTGTATCCTCAACGTAGTGCCATAAGTACTTAGGCGTTGTGTACCCGGTGGTGGGAAATAATAGACAGTTAAACACAAGCAATGCATACAAGCTTGCATACTCCTCAGGACTGCACCTCTCATTGCCCTCCACTACTCCGGCCCAATCCCGTAGAGCCTTCGCAATTTCATTCCTTTTAACATCCACACACCTGCCCTCGAAGAACTTTTTCGATATAGTCGGATCGTGCTCCAACCTCTTGTCCACATAATGTCATGAGTGCCTCAAACCAAGCACCAAGGAAAACTCACGAGTACTAAACTTCACTCTAATGCCATTGCCCAATACAAAGCTCTGTGTCGCCGGATTAAATATTTCTATGAAGGCTTGAAAGCATGGGATGAATGTACTCTCTTTGCTCACCTTTGTAAAATGGCCAAATCCGGTCGCCTCTATCGCCTCTCTTTGTCGTACCGACCACCGGACCTCCACATCTTCCACAATTTCTCGTAAATATTTAGCAGAACACCAAGGAGCATGCATTTTTTTGTCATTCAAACCACCTAGTCATAAATACATGAAACCATCATTTAACAATGAATCAACAATGAATTAACACAACAAAGAGAGGCGTTTTACTTTATTTGGTAAAATCTTTACCAAATATACAATAACCTTTTACCATATATATGCCACACATTTACAATATCCAAAACACTCTTCTTGATGAATTAACACAACAATTACTTCCAAATTTGAGGATTTTAAACCAATATTACTATTCTATCATTTTGTCGAACACATTATGTGCAACTACATTTGAAAACCTAATTACAACATTCAAAATCACTTTCCCCAAATTATACAGATCAACGCAAATCACACAATTTGCAATGAACAAACCAACCAAATGAACAATATAACTTTCCCCAAATTCTACACATCAACACAAAGCACACAATTTGCAATGAACAAACCAACCAAATGAACAATATATATACATATACACTGTACCTGCACCACCACCTTGCTCGGCCTCTTCGGTTTGAGCCATCCTCTTCTTCGGTGCCATTTCGGGTCCAAATGCTCGGTCTAAATCGCTAGGTCCTCTCGTCCAAATGCTCGGCCTCTTACCTTTCCCCCTCTCTCGATGTTCGGCCTCTTACCCTAAACCCGATTGCCTTCTCCTTCTCTCACTCGGTTTCTCCCAACGTCCACACTTCTCGGTTTCTAACCCAAATGCTCGGCCACCACTTCTTCCTCCTCGCTTGGGTTTCTTTCGGACAAGGTAGGTTTCTCTTACTCGGTTTCTTCCAACTCCACTTCTCGGTTTCTCGATGCCTCCACTTCTCCCACTGTTTCTTGTTTGTTTGGTTGGATTTTGAATTAATCCCCTTTGTGTTTAGCATATAATTTGTTTAAGGAAAATGAGGGGGTCGTTTTGTTTGAGTCAAAGTAGTAAAGGGGTCCCTAAGTCTAAAATATTTGGAAGGGGTCTTTTATTAATTCAAACAAAAATATATGGGTCCTTGACCCTAATTTGCCCTTCAATTTAATTATTTAAGCCCACTTGACTAGTTAATTATAATTAAATAAATTAATTATGGAACAATTAATCGGAATGTTACAAAACGCGCCCTTAATCTCAACATATACATATGCATCTACTTATATTTATGGAACACACTGGCCATGATATTTTTAGTTAGTAAATTTTCTTTTTTTGGATGAGTCTGGCCACTTCTTCCATCATATTGTTGATCTTATTAGAACGGTTTAATATTATAGTTTTAGAATATATATTCTCTGTTATTCTTAAGTGTTATATACCTCATTTTCACACAGTCCAATGCACTTTTTAAACCATTAATAATTCAAGTTCGATACAAGTAAAAATTCTAAAAGTTTATTTAAAAATTATAACACGATACGAATCTAGTAAGACTCCACTAGCCTATATTTTTTCTTGTATAAATATGATAAAATAAAGGGAATATGAGAAAAAAAAATGATACCATTATTATTATTATTATTATTATTATTATTATTATTATTGGCAGAATATTTGGTGAATTACCAACCTATCACATAATAAGATGTATCGCATATTATATATCATGTGAATCCTAATGTCAAAATAAGACAAAGATTCTTATAATTCATCATTTGTCAATATATTATGAATAAATGGATTAACCTCATTCTTAATGTGCGCCTTGATTTTAAATCCATCCACAAATTAGTTTGTAAAAATGGACATCGATGTTTTTTGTTAATGTCTAAGTTCTCAGACTCATTCCTAAGACCCCCGCTTGGACCTTTGTGTAAACTGTGTATATTTTTTTTTTTGAGATAAAAGATCCTCTTATTACCAAGCAAAACCAAGCCAAGTACAAGCTTTTGTTACACATTATCAACCTACAGCCCCTTTCAGGCATTCAAACCTGAAACATGCCACAGACAGAAAACAGCAATAGCATAAACAAATGCTGACCACACAGCAACCAAAAAAGACCAGAGCCAATGACACCTCTCCCTAAAACCAACTATACCAACAGAAAGCCAGCAACTTGGATAGAAATAATCAGAGACATGCCTTGCAGAGATGACCGCATGTGACATCCTTAAACCCAGGTTTAACCATTCTCATCCAAAGCCACCACTTCAACATTCCACTGATCAGAAATAGTCATGAAAGTGTACACCAGTCTCGAGTTAAAGCCAATCTTCTACCTTCTCCATTTGTGTCGCTCCCATCTTCGCCCAGTGATCCGCAACCTCATTTCTTTCTCTTAGTATATGTTGAATTCGAAACTCTCCCACACAACTAAACACCTCCAGTATTGGCTTTAACAGAAAATTCAGCCTCCAAGGGAAGGTCCCTAAATTGGAGAGCCATCTCACCACATTACATGAGTCACATTCAAAATGGAGCCTTGGGAGTGGGAATCCCTGATCCCGTTGTATCACCCAGCAAATTCTGGAAATCGCCGTGATTTCAGCTTCGGTCAAATCCTTCAATCCAATATAATCCGACAAAATGAAAATGATCTCGCCCTCGTCATTTCGAATTACCCCCCCCAATCCCTGCCGGACCAGGGTTCCCCAATGACGAGCCATCTGTATTAATCTTCCACCATCCCTTCTGAGGGCGTTCCCATACCAACCCCTGCCTTCTTCCACCATGACGCTGCTGCCTATTGAGCAAGAAGTAATCCGGAAATCCAACCTCCCCCACTCCCAGGCAGCATAATGACTTGTTATAGCCTGTTGCCCACCACATCCCCACCCTCCATTTTAGCTCAGAGACAGTCTCTTCCCATACAAAGGCCCTATCTTTAAACACTTTATTGTTTCTGCTCTTCCAAATCATCCAAACAATTGCCACCCCCACCACCTGCCACCAGTCCCTTCTTTCCTTCTTAATGTTAAAGGAAATCCACTCATTTAGTAGATTACTAACCTTGCCCGACGACACCCAAGCAACTCCACCCCATTCGGCTGCTAGATACCATAGCTTCCCACTGACTTTACATTCACAGAAGAGGTGATCCGTCGTCTCCAAATCACTTTCGCACAGCGGGCATTCAAAGTTCGAAATCTGTGCGCATCCTCTTTTAAGTAACTGATCACGAGTAGGTAGTGCATTATTAGTTAATTTCCAAGCCAAGATCTTGACTTTCATAGGCAGTCTGATTTTCCATAATGCCTCCCAGAACCTGTTACAGTCATTCCTCATCTGCCCCAGACCACGCCGCCACCAGGATTTTGAGGAGTATACACCATTACTCTCCTTCAACCATACCACCCTATCCTCCGAAAACCTACACAATCGAGCGCACCCCAAGACCACCTCCATATCTTTCCATACCTCCTCCTCCCACTGGAACAGCCCACGCCTAAGATCCACCTTCCATTCCCAATCTACACCCGACCACCGCCCATACTCCGCCACCTTTCCCTCTTTGTTACATGCAAGCGCACAAATTCTAGGGAACAACCTCTTCAAAGGGACACCAGCATCCACCCAAACGTCCTCCCAGAAATTAGTTTTCTCCCCATTTCCAACAATAATCCTAAAGCACTCCCTCTCTTCCACATCAGTCTCCTTCCAGCGACTACATATATTTCCCCATAATGATCGACTCTCTATCGGTTCCGGCACTAACCTCTCCTTTCCCCCGTAATATTTGGACATAATCACTTCTTTCCATAGCGCTTGTTCGTTCCCATATCTCCACCTCCATTTATTTAGTAACGCCGCATTAAACTTCGAAACATTCCAAATTTGAAGTCCCCCTGCATCCCTTTGTTGACAGACTTTCTCCCATCCCAAGGTATGTATTTTCCGCTCCCCACTCCACTCGTTCCAAAAGAACCGTCGTTTCAATTTTTCCAGCTTGTCGGCCACCGCCTTAGGCACCTTGAACAGCGATAGGTAGTATACCGGGAGGCTATGCAGAACCGATTTTATTAGACACATCCGACCAGCTTGAGTTAACATTCTCCCTTGCCACCCCTTCAATCTGCTCTCCACTCGCTCCAGGCATGGTTTCCACACATCTATCCCATTGACTCTTCCTCCGATTGGTAATCCCAGGTACTTCAAAGGCCAATTCCCCACCTTACATCCCAAAATCGCAGCTGCTTCTGTCTCCACATCTGGTGGGCAGTTAATACCGAGCAGGCTACTCTTTTCGAAGTTAATCCGCAACCCGGTCGCCAAAGACAAGCACCTCAGCATCCTTTTTATCAGTAGAACCTGATCAATTGAGCCTTCACAAAACAGGACTGTATCGTCCGCGTATTGTAGATGGGTTATAGTCGGACCCCTACCACCAATAGATAGTCCAGCAACCAGATTCAGTTCAGCAGCCTTAGATATCAACCTGTTCAAGACTTCTGCCACAAGTACAAAAAGATATGGGGACAACGGGTCTCCCTGGCGAAGCCCTTTATACATCTTAAAGAATCTTGTTGGGGATCCGTTTACTAACACAGCCGCAGAAGCCGACTCCACACAGCCCTTGATCCACTTAATCCACCGATCTCCGAACCCCATCGCCTCCAATACCGACCACAACACCTCCCATGAGACGTTGTCGTACGCCTTAGCAAAATCAAGTTTGATGACAAAACCCCTACGTCCGATAGCCCTCGTCGACTGCACCACCTCCCCAGCTATCAATACCCCGTCCAAAATTTGTCTCCCACGAACAAACGCCATTTGAGAAGCCCCAACCAACCTGCCTAACACCTCCTGTAACCTTCTTGCCAATACTTTAGCAACAATTTTATAAACACTACCCACAAGCGATATAGGTCTAAACTCCCCAAACTCGGTCGGGCTATCCACCTTAGGGATAAGCGCAATAAAGGATCCCCCCGCTTCCCTGGGGATTGTTCCCGATTGTTCTAGCCTCCGGAACAGTTCCATCACCTCCCCCTTCACCTTGTCCCAAAATGTTTGAAAAAATCTCATGTTAAACCCGTCTGGACCTGGAGCTCTATCACCCTCACAACTCCAAACCGCCTCTCTAATCTCCTCCTCCGAGAACCCTCTGTCCAGCCACTCCTTCTCATGATCCTGTAGTTTGGGGAACCCAATATTGGCAATAGAGAACAGTTCCTCCCTAGGCTTGGAGAACACTGATTGAAAGAATTCAAAGGCCGCCTCTTTCACCTCCCCAGGTTCATCAATCAATCTACCTCGCCACCTCACAGCCCCCACATAATTTTTCTTTCGATTTATAGCCGTCACCGTGTGAAAGAATTTAGTGTTATTGTCACCTTCTCTAAGCCACCTAATCCTCGACTTTTGACTCCATCTTCTTTCCTCTGCCATATACAGCCTCCACAACTCACATTTTTTGTCCTGCCAAGCTTTCCTTATCCCCTCATCATCTCTGTTAGCCTGGAGATTATCTTCAAATTCACCAATCTCCCTCAATAAGTTTTGAATTTTGTTTTCCAACACCTTATGCCCATACCCTTCCCATTCTTTAATTTTTTGCTTAACATTCCTCAATTTGCCAAACAATGAACCCTCTCTACTTCCTTGGGCCCTGCCCCAGTCTGCCATCTTCCCAGGCCCTGCAAACCAGGTTCGCAAAGCCCTCTTCCTCCAGCCAGTAATTATAGAATCGAAAAGGAATCGGACCCCCCGGCCTAGCTCCAAACTCTAGCCTGACCGGAAAGTGATCAGATAACACTGAGTCGCATCTTCCTTGATAAACGCCATTGTTAAGGCATAACCATCTGGGAGACAATAAGAACCTGTCAAGCCTACTGTACGCCCTACCTCCCCTACCAATCCAAGTAAATGTCCCTCCATCCATTGGTAAATCCACAAGGCCCATCCGATCAACAAACTCTTTAAAATCCCTTGTTGAACCCACATCATCACTCACACCAACTCTCTCCCTGTCAAGCAGAACCGCGTTGAAATCACCAACGAATGCCCATAATTCACCATTTGCAGATTCACACTTCTCCTCTAATACTCCCCACAAAGCAGCCCTGTCTCTCCGATTATTGGGGGCGTGGACATTGATTATATTAACCTCCTCTTCCAATCCCTGCAAACGCCCCTTTAGCCATAAAAAGTGATGATCTTGTTCCACCAACTTCAACTTACAACTGCTAGGCCTCCCACACGACTAATAGCCCACCCGCGTTCCCAGACGAAGATTGGAAGCAGAAATCGCAATCTTTGGAACCCCATAACCTCCAAACCAACCGATCTCTAATATCCCCCATCTTTGTCTCCTGACAACACAGCACCAATGGTCTATATTTCTTACACATTCGCACTACCGCCCTCCTCCTCACACGCCCATTTAGGCCCCTAAGGTTACAAGTAACTATCTTCATCCAAACTTTATCACAACAGGCAACCAACATCCCCCACCCACATCCCTGCCATATCAACCTCTCCATTTCCCTCCCACACCCCTTTGACACCGCCTCATCACGCCCCTTCTTACACCCCAACCCTAACATTAGTGCAAGTTCGTAAGTTGCTTCGGCCTCAGAGAAGTCAAGCAGCCGCACTCCCTCAGGCTTCCCGGACAGTGACAAATTGAAGAGATGCGAAGCACTCATCATCCTTCCCCTGCACCAGACTACTAGATCCATTGCCTCTACCCCCTTTCACAGCCTATCTTCCTTCCGCGTTCCTCCCCGCTTAACGCTTTACCTTTTGCCTGCCCATAATTACCTTAGATAACGCCTTCCCCAATCTCTTTAAAACCCGACCACAACTTCGGTTCATCATGTCCCTGACACTGTCCCCGATCTCCTGACTGCTCCTACAATTCCACCACCCTACCCGACTGGACCGCCACCCTTAGCCCAACCCTGCGAATCCGCCTCTTCCACCCCATTCATCAACGCCTCCCTAACTAACACTACCTCGAGATCTGAGACCACTTCAAGCTCAAGTTTCTTTGCTGGCGAGGCTTCTCTATCATCTGTCTCCACAATCTCACATACCTCCGCTTACCCCCCTTCTGCGATGGGTCCGATATCTATCGACTCATATGGGCAACATTATCTCGCCACTACCACCGATCCCTAAGCCCATTTCAGAGTTTGGCTCTGGCTGAGGACCTAGCCTCACCCCTTCGAGACCTGGCCCACTAACACCTACCTCCCATTCGCAGCCCTCATCGCCCAAACCGCTCGCATGTCTTATCCACAATCTAAATTTTCCGAATCCAGAATTTGGGGGCCCATCAGTCTTTCTCGGCCCCAAACTCCCTTATCCAACCTGCATCGTAAGCAGCCACTTACTTCCCCACACTGTTCTTGGGGAGAGACAATCGCCAGCAACTTGAATGATAGTACTCAATTGCGCCGCCCTCTTTTGGGGAGATTTGCATGCCCCATGCACCTCCTCCAAGGGCATTTCCAGTCCCCCAGGCTCTCCTGACCGCGGACCCTCCAAGTTGGCACCGCTTTCACCACCGGAGATACTAGCCCACCCCCTCCATCGGAGTCCCATCCTCCTTTTTTTTCCGGCACCTCCCACCCCCCCCCCCCCCCCCGCCGCCGTCTCTTCCACCACAGATACCTCTTCCCACCCTCCCCCCGTTCTTCCTTGATTCCTCTGCCACCAATACAGGATCACTGAATATTATTGCCACTGAATCTTTGAAGTCACACTCCCCACTTTAACCTCCAGATCTTTTTTTTTTTTTTTTTTTTTTTACGATGGAACAGTAGCAAAATCTCGTACTGCAACCAATATCCTAGCACAATCCAACCTGCGTTTTTCCATCGTCTCTGCTTCTATATTAATCAGATGTCCCCAGCCTCCAACAATTCTTCGGAAGGTTTTCTTCACAGCAAGCATTGAAGGGAATGCCATACACATGAATCCAAACTAGTTGTTTTTTCTCAAAACCCCTGGCATCCATTTTTTCGCTTCCATTCCACATACTTGAAATCCCTCCGGTCAGATACGAACCTGTCTCTAACCCCCTGATTCCTTGAGACCACTACCATCAAATGCCCCCCCCCCCCCCTAGATCATTTCACCATAATCTCCATACGTACTTTCCATCCAGTCTTGGAACTCCACCACCTCCTCCAGCTTCCTTATTTTGATCACAGCCGAACGGCGCAGCCACTCAACCGCCTCTCCGTCCTCAATGAGTGGAATGGGAGGGATAGCCCTCCCTCTCTTTGCCCCCTCCCCCCCCTCCTGGATTCCGGCCTCCAGAGCCTAATACTACCTCCACGAAGGACCTCTCGTCCCTCCATGCATCTACGTGAGGCCGCTGTCGCCATTCCGCCCTCCGTTTTTTTCGGGATCAACCCTAGGCTCAGCCATGTTTGTCTGTTTCCAGTTGGATACCCTTCCACCTGCCATCCTTCTTTTCGACGGAACAGCCCAGTTCACCCTTAACTTCCTCCCAAACCATACTGTGCCATCCAACTGCTTTATGGTTCTTTCCGCCTCCTCTCTACATGCAAACCGTACAAATCCGAATTTTCCACCTTTTTCTGGCCACTTTCTTGGTGGAAAGAACCAGTCCCTAGCCTTAGCCACCCTTTCCACATGCTTGATGACCACACTCACCCCCCACCTCCACCGGAATATTGCCAACAAAGACCCCAACTAGCTTCCGGCTCTCCTGAGAAGGCACTTCCTCTCTGTTGACGCCTCTAGCCCTACCTGAGACTACTCCTTGGCCGGAACCCTCCAGACCCCCCCGCCATCGCTACTCAATCAATATGGTGTAAACTGTGTATATTAACAGCTTACAAAGACAAAGCCATCAAATTGAAACAAATTTGACCCAACTTTTAAAAATAACCATTATGTGACCCTTCTTATATAATTCCACCATTTCATGCACACAAGAATTTTACGCATTCTAAAAACGGGGCCCAAATAATCATTGTACCAAAGGGTTAATAACATGTTTGGATCAATAATATTCTACGATCTTAAATCCGCCACGCATTGGACATGGGAAATTTCCAATGTGGGCATAATTAAAGCCATCAATGCTATTAATCTCCTCTATCCCTGCATTCTTTCCTATTTTAGCAAATCATTTGGGATCATTATCAAACAATCCAGTTTCTGTAATGGCATAACAATTGTCAGCAGGTGTAGGCAGCGCTAGAAATGATGTGTAGTCTTTGTAAAGTGATGTATAAGCTTTATAAAGTGATGTATAGACGGTAGTTTGTTTTTTTTAATTAATTTTTGGTTCATAACCTCCATCCATCACTTTTTTATACTCTCACATTTCATTTTATATATACATACACATCACTTTTGAATGTGCCAGCACCTACAGGCCGCCAGCACCCAAACGATTCCCATTAGAGGTGGGCACGGTTCGGTTAACCTGAATTTTTTTAGGTATTTGTATTTGTATTTGAACCGGGCAAATACTTCATTTCAGTATTTGTATTTGTAACCGGAGTCCTCGGTTAACCGGGGGTTCGGTTTCGATTAGATTTAGCGGTTAAAAGATTCGGTTCGAATATTTAAAAATATACGAAACTCAAAGATTTAAGAAATAAAAACTTGATTATACATTTTAAGAGGGTCGGACGAGGTTATTACACTTAGAAAAAAATATATATATAACTATGGAATCAAATGTTTTCAATGTAATCAAAATATGTTAGTATATGTAACAAAATCGTAGTGTAGAGGTATATTTTAATAATAGGGTATTCTGAAAGACAAAAATCAATATAGGCTTATTAATTATGGTGATATATTTTGATAATTAGCTCTTTAGTTTTTTATATTTGTTTTATTATATACTTAAATAATTAAATAAATAATGATATATATTTATCTATATAATTTTATACCATCAAATGTCTATAATATTTACAATATATATAACTTTTTAAAATAAAATAAATATATTCGGTTCGGTTAACTGGGAGAAAAAATTAAAGTATTTGTATTTGTATTTGAACCGGACGAATACTGAAATATAATATTTGTATTTGCTCCGGGGTCATCGGTTAACCGGAAATTCGGTTTCGATTTCGATTCGATTCAGCGGTTCAACGAATCGGTTCGAATATTTTGCCCACCCCTAATTCCCATTATCAAAATCTAAATATAATTACGAAAATAAGCCTAGCATTGCTATTATAGAAAAGAAAAAAAAGGTAGGCATTTAAGTCAAATATTTATTCTATGAATTAAGACGGCAAATGTCCCAAGTATATATATAAACTCAACAATACCCACATCGCTATCAATTCTTACAAGTTGCAGCATTGTGGTTTGCTCTACATGCCTGCCATGAGAAACATATTTTTATCTTTATTTCTCTTCTTTTATCTTTCAGGTGTCGGAAATTGTCAATTTAATGAACAACATGTAAGTGGTTCGTTGGATGTATTATTATTATTATTATTATTATTATTATTATTATTTATTATTATTATTATTATTATTAATAATGATATTGATAATCACACACAGAAATTTAATTCATAAAAAAAAATTATTTATACATATATAACTTAAACATTTTTTTTTTAAAAATGTGATGGTTGTATATGGATATATAGTTGCCATATTGCGTGGCAAAACCATCTGCTCCCGTAGATAAGTTGCAAGGGTTTCTGGACTTTGCATGTGGAGTGATTAGTTGCTATCAAATTCAACCACGCGGAATATGCTTTGACCCTAACACAGTTCTGAGTCATGCAAGTTGGGCTTTGAACACGTATTATAGAGAAAAGGGCCCTTGCAATGAGGATATTGGATTTCTAACATCGGACGATCCATGTACTCTTCTCCCACTCTTTTATCTCGCTCTCATTACATATATAATATACACACACTCACATACATGTGTATATTTATGTATAATT